>CM062289.1:249525112-250125112 GCA_031216915.1 Pictodentalium vernedei
GAATGTTCCACAAAGCGGATCGTAGCAGATTTTACATATAATTATCAGTGGACATTTCTGCCCCAAAATGACATCAAAGTCGAATTTTTTTTAGAAATTTCTTCCCGGTGGAACCACACAACGACCACACGAACTAGAACAGAACGCTCTTCTTCAATTGATAATGAGGAAGAGAGAGCTGTATCAGGGAGGGGGCATCCAAATCAGATATTTATTTCTTGGAGCCCATTATGAACAATTATTATGCCAGTAATTGTTATTGACCAATCAGCTTCAGTATCAAGTGACCGTATATGAGACTGTGTATCATCGAGCTGACCGTATATAGAGCTTATATACGGTCAGTTCCGACATTTTGTTTTTGACATCCAACGCTCGCTTCGATGTTTTTCCTAATTTCTCGTGTTCAACGAACAACAAATAATTTTGCGTGTGTGTCTGTGGGGCAACGTACAACTATAATACGTTTCTTCCAGTCTTTGAGAAATTTTAATAAACAAATGTAAATAAATACAATAAATAAACCACTAAAACGACATGTATAGAAACATTAATATCACCATTAACAACAAATAATGAATGAAACTGTTCCCACTTACCTTCTTGAAAGAATTGTTAATCCATTTGCTCCAGTTGTTTTATTTTACCAGTACTTAACACTGAATTAAAGTTGTGAATCGTTAATATAAATTACTGTTTATTGAGAAGAAAACTCCGTTGTTTCAGCGCCTGCTACTAGCGTGACCTTCACATGACGTAAAACCGGGAAATTCCCTGATAGTGATAACAGAACATTTGCGCTAGGAATCTGGGTACACTAATGGTTGTACCTCTTTCAAAGGACTGGCATAATAAATACGCCTTCGGCCTCGCCTAATATTGATCTCGCTTCGCCTTATATCACACCATATCCGTTCACTGAAAGCCCCATAACTTATAATATCTATAACTAAAAGTCGTGTGATGCATTCGCTATGTCGAGAATCTTTTAGAACTTTGAAAATTTGAAATTAGGGCTGAACTCATTGAACACGAAACCCCCGCTTTTCCATTTAGGATGACGACACGTCCTAATTTGAAGGTGAATGGCTGCTCAGTGAATTTGTGGTGTGGACCAATCAATATTTTGAACGTTTAACCGCCAAAAATTAAATCTCTGCACATTGATATTAAATTACCGAAATTTCATGTAGCAAAGTTTTCGTATAATGCAACTTGGAGCTTAATTAATTAAGTCTTGTTTCACAGAGTTCAACGAATTGGACAAATTTCCAGTTGCATTATGGGGAAAATTTGCTACTTGAAATTTCGGTATTTTCACATAAGTGTGCGGAGGATTAAACAAATGTTCACTCTTTTCTAAGCCGTAACTTGTAACCCAGCAATAGAAAGGATAACGTTACTCAGTGGACATATACTATGATTTCTGGTGGAAAGATATTTTGAAACACTTAGGTATGCAGGCTACGACGTACCTATCAGGGCGGTTTTATTGAAGTGAAATAGACTGAGTTTTCCGAACAAAATTGATTCAATGAATTAGTTAGATTTCTAGTTGGTTTATGGCTGAAAACTGCAGGTTGGAATTTGATGCTTCAACATCAATATGTGCAAGGTTAATTGGTCTACCACGAAATAATAAATGTGCGCTCTTCCTTTAACATAGGCCATACCATCAGGTTTCAGTGGGTTAGCCCTAAACCAAGTGAATCGGCCGCATCCGCCCTCGTAATTTACATACCGAGTTGTCGAAAAAAACATTTTCAAAAAATGTCACCCAAACCATATCATGTTGATTTGTGAAAAGTTTGTTTAAAAAATAATTAACCCTCTGCACAAATGATGTCAAAATATCAAAATTTCGACTTGAAAATTGTTCCCATAATGCAACTAGGAAGTTAACCAATTCAATATTGTTTGACAGAGCTCATTGAGCTCTGTCAAACACGATTGAATTGGTTATCTTCCTAGTTGCATTATAAGAAAATTTTGCTTCTTTACATTTTTAGCTCACCTGAGCACAGCTCAAGGTGAGCTTTACTAATCACTTTCCGTCCGTCGTCGGTCGTCTGTCGTCCGTCGTCCGTCGTCGTCCGGCGTAAACTTTACAAAACCAACTTCTCCGAAGAAACCACTGGCCCAATATTTTTCAAATATTGGGTAAATGTTTATTACCTAATGTCAATTCAGATTTGTTCAAAGAAGTTGCCCCTCCTCCTGGGTGGGGCCACGCCCCCAAGGGGCACCAAAAGCTTTGAAAATCTTCTTGTCATGAACCAGCAGTAGCAGAGACTTGATATTTGGTATGCAGCTTCCTTTTGTGGTGTAGAATCAAGTTTGTTCAAGAGAAGTTTGTCGGGCATTATTTGCCTTCGTTATGGGAGGGGGGAAAATTTGGCCACGCCAGAAAATTTCTATTTTCTGAACCGTGAGGTCGATTTGAACCAAATTTGATATGAGATGATAATGGGTCATAAGTAGTTGATTGATGCAAACAAATTTTTTCTCATTGCCCCGTGGGAACCTCGGAAGCTAAAAATAGAAAAAACCTTAAAACTTCCATATCTCCAAAACTACACGGCACAGAGAATTCTTATTTTGTATAAAGCTTATTTTTATCCAAAGAATAGAATGGTTAAAAAAAACCCTTATCGGACTGATCACAAGGTACATTTTTCATGACTTTGATAAAGTGCTGAATCAGCACTTTTTAACACTGAAGGCAATGGGAAAAACATTAAAAAATTTTCTTCTCCAGATCCAGCAGGCAGAATCTATTGATATTTGGTATGCAATATTGTAGGGTGGATCTGATTCAAGTTTGTTCAAATCGTCCCCCTGGGTTCATATTTGGGCTCAGTATAGGAGCCCGATTTCGAACTTAGTGCATTTCAGGCAAATTTCTTAAAAAATCTTCTTCTCCAGATCCAGCAGGCAGAATCTTTTGATATTTGGTATGCAACATTGTGGGGTGGATCTGATTCAAGTTTGTTCAACTCGGCTCCCTAGATTCATATTTGGGCTCACTGTAGAAGCTCGAATTCGAACTTAGTGCACTTCAGGCAAATTTCTTCAAACATCTTCTTCTCCAGATCCAGCAGGCAGAATCTTTTCATATTTGGTATGCAACATTGTGGGGTGGATCTGATACAAGTTTGTTCAAATCGGCTCCCTAGATTCATATTTGGGCTCACTATAGAAACTCGAATTCGAACTTAGTGCATTTCAGGCAAATTTCGTCAAAAATCTTCTTCTCCAGATCCAACAGGCAGAATCTTTTGATATTTGATATGCAACATTGCGGGGTAGATCTGATTCAAGTTTGTTCAAATTGGCCCCCTGGATTCATATTTGGGCTTACTATAGAATCCCGAATTCGAACTTAGTGCATTTCAGGCAAATTTTAAAAAAAATCTTCTTCTCCAGATTCAGCAGGCAAAATCTTTTGATATTTGGTATGCAACATTGTGGGGTGGATCTGATGCAAATTTGTTCAAATCGGCTCCCTAAATTCATATTTGGGTTCACTATAGAAGCTCGAATTCGAACTTAGTGCATTTCAGGCAAATTTCTTTAAAAATCTTCTTCTCCAGATCCCGCAGGCAGAATCTTTTGATATTTGGTATGCAACATTGTGGGGTGGATCTGATTCAAGTTTATTCAAATCGGCCCCCTGGATTCATATTTGGGCTCACTATAGAAGCCCGAATTCGAACTTAGTGCACTTCATGCAAATTTCTTCAAACATCTTCTTCTCCAGATCCAACAGGCAGAATCTTTTCATATTTGGTATGCAACATTGTGGGGTGGATCTGATACAAGTTTGTCCAAATCGGCTCCCTAGATTCATATTTGGGCTAACTATAGAAGCTCGAATTCGAACTTAGTGCATTTCAGGCAAATTTCGTCAAAAATCTTCTTCTCCAGATCCAGCAGGCAGAATCTTTTGATATTTGGTATGCAACATTGCGGGGTGGATCTGATTCAAGTTTGTTCAAATTGGCCCCCCCCCCCCCTCCCTGGATTCGTATTTGGGCTTACTATAGAATCCCGAATTCGAACTTAGTGCATTTCAGGCAAATTTCTTAAAAAATCTCTTCTTCTCCAGATCCAGCAGGCAAAATCTTTTGATATTTGGTATGCAACATTATGGGGTGGATCTGATGCAAATTTGTTCAAATCGGCTCCCTAAATTCATATTCGGGTTCACTATAGAAGCTCGAATTCGAACTTAGTGCATTTCAGGCACATTTTTTAAAAAATCTTCTTCTCCAGATCTAGCAGGCAGAATCTTTTGATATTTGGTATGCAACATTGTGAGGTGGATCTGATTCAAGTTTGTTCAAATCGCCCCCCTGGGTTTATATTTGGGCTCAGTATAGGAGCCCAAATTTGAACTTAGTGCATTTCAGGCAAATTTCTTTGAAAATCTTCTTCTCAAAATCCAGCAAGCAGAATCTTTTGATATTGGGTATGCACCATGCTTAGGGGGATGAGATTCAAATTTGTTCAAACCAAGTCCCTGGGTCCATATTTGGGCTCAATGTTGTAGCCCGAATTATAACTTACATCAAAATGAGGAATTTTCTTTAAAATCTTCTTCTTCAGATCCAGCAGTCGGAATGTTCTGATATTTGGTATGCAGCATCCTTAGGCGGGTGAGATTTAAGTTTGTTCAAGCCATGTCCCTTGGTCCATATTTGGACTCACTGTGGGAGCCCGAATGATAACTTAGTTCAAAATGTGGAATTTTCTTTACAAAATCTTCTTCAGATCCATCAATCGGAATGTTTTGATATTTCGTATGCAGCATCCTTAGGGGGTGAGATTGAAGTTTGTTCAAGCCATGTCCCTAGGTCCATATTTGGACTCACTGTGGGAGCTCGAATTATAACTTAGTTCAAAATGAGAAATTTTCTTTAAAAATCTTCTTCTTCAGATCCAGCAGTCGGAATGTTTTGATATTTGGTGTGCAGCATACTTAGGGGGGTGAAATTCAAGTTTGTTAAAGCCAAGTCCCTGGGTTCATATATGGGCTCCCTGTGGGAATCTTTGGATATTTGGTATAAGCTTTTCTTAGGAGGAGCAGATGCAACTTGTTGAAATCAATTCTCTGGGTTGATATTTAGGCTACCATGTCAGGTACTTAGTGCATTTCAGGCAAATTTCTTTGAAAATCTTCTTCTCAAGATCCAGCAAGCAGAATCTTTTGATATTGGGTATGCACCATGCTTAGGGGGGATGAGATTCAAGTTTGTTAAAGCCAAGTCCCTGGGTTCATATATGGGCTCCCTGTGGGAATCTTTGGATATTTGGTATAAGCTTTTCTTAGGAGGAGCAGATGCAACTTGTTGAAATCAATTCTCTGGGTTGATATTTAGGCTACCATGTCAGGTGAGCGCCCTCAGGCCCCTTGGGGCCTCTTGTCATATTTTGACATCAGAGTGCAGAGGGTTAAAAAAACAAGTATTGATATCGTGTGCGTAGGCTTTCAGGTGTTTACGCACTAAACGCGATGTGAGCGTAACGGACGATGCGATGAAGTAACTTTGGTTTAGTATGATGCCTGTAATCCGAGCCTTGCTTTTGAACAAAGACAATAAATAGCTAAACTGAATCCAATGTACAGGTGGAACATACAATCATTAATTATAATTTTAAGCTATGCATTTTCCAATAGTACCAATGTAACCAATATAAGTATTACGTTATTGCATCGACAGTAACGCTCGCATCGCGTCTAGTGTTTAAATATACATTATTACAACAGGCAATTGATCTGGGCTGTCGTATTCTTTTGAGTTGACAAGATGCCGTACGAGACGGAATGGCAGCCCAGATTTATTGACTTCTACAAAAAATGAATACGGCACCTGGAATGAAAACAAAAGCAAATTATGGAATGTCTGACCAGTATGTTCAGCGCAGAGGCACACGGGTTTTAATTCGCCTTTGTAAAACTTTCGACTCGAAAATCTGTGCATGTCAGTGATATCACGCTAGCCTCGTTTGAGAGAGGTATGATATGGATTGGAGAAAGTTGAGACGCTTGTTTTCTGGGGAGTCAGAATTGATAGGTAAATCACAGCGGAACTATTTGTGATAGTCATGTGATAAAGGCCTTTATACTTTAGATACTCTGGGACAGTTCCTTTCGGTTTTATCGAAATGTACACCCTGATTTACCCAAATGATCCTCCATATTGTGGATGGTCGAAGTGAGGGAGCTAATATAGAACTACTCATTGGAGATCTCGGACCTAGACATAGGAGCAACCCAGGGAAAAAATCATCAGAGAAAGGGTCATGGAAGATGGTAACCTTAATTGGCGAGAGGGGGTCAAATCAAAGAGGTCTTTGGGTGGCCTGTGTGAGAAAGAGAAGCCTGGTTTTAAAGAGTACCTTGATGGCACATTTGAGAGGGAGGGGGGGGGGGGGGGGGCTCATTGTTGTTTAAGCTAAGGTCGCGGTCCCTGGAACTGAGGGGAACAATTGGGAAAAACCGTGAAAAGGAGTGCCAGATGTGTAATTTAGGCGTGGTGGAGAAACTGGAACACTTTCTTCTAGAATGCCCAAAATGCCAGTCTAAAAGAATAATATTCACTGAGAGTATAATGGGGAAGTGGGATGGGAGAATGAAGGACATGTGGTTAGTGCGTGAGTCAAAGGAGAGGGTTAATATGCTAATCGGAGAGATTGGGACGAATGGGGCAAGGGATGTCATCAAGTAGTTCGTCTCCGAGTGTTGGGAGGAGAGAAGAAGCGAGTGCATAGAGAGGCAATTGGGAGCACAAGGGTAACCAGGGCCTTCTCGCCCGAGAACCGCAACAAATCAGCGGCCGGCCAAAGTGTTATTATAATATTATTATTATTATTATTGTATAAAAGCTCAGCACACTAAATTGAAAAAAAAATGAATGTAATCTATTTAATTCTCAGTGAATCAAGTGAAACAGGTTCTGCCTGGTAAGCCTACCTGTACAAGAAGGCGGGATAATCATGCTGGATTTTTGTGATCAGATTAATAATGTTACCCAACACACACGATATCAAAATTTATTATTTTATTTATTTTCATAAATCTTTTTATTGGTATGTTCAGGACGACTCGAAATTAATTACTTTCTTGCTGTCCCACAGTGAGGTGTGAAGCTTTTTAATTAGTCCTAAAGAACAAAAGAATTCGGGCCCAGTAGAGTGTGCAGTCACATGTGAAAAAATAGGTGTGGGGGGGGGGGGGGCAACTCCAATTTTTTTGTTCAATACTTATAGTTCAGTATGGTTTCTTTGAAAAAAAAAAAAAAAATTCAACAAAACCATATAATGTCACCCCTCGTTGGAACGAGATCGACGAGCTCGTTCCAATGAGGGGTCACAAGATATGGTTTCGTTGAAATATTTTGACAAATATTTTTTTTCAACTGCTCAGTTTGTAAATAACGCGGGCGGTTGCAGCCGTTTCGTTAGGTAAATGGTTAATTCGGCAACACCTGAATTAATTTGCCGTGCGAAAGTGATTTTTTTCTGCGTTCAATACAATATTGTCACATATGAGAAAAAGATGATCAACTCTTTACCAAACACAACTAGGAGATGACGCTTGTCAAAACATTTCTTGTGTAACTGAGAGTTTCAAAAGTTTCTTTTTTCGCCTAAAAACAAGGCTTATGGAGCGTCACTTGAACGAGCTTGGCGAAATTCTTGTGAACAGTGCAGGCCAGATATGGTCGGTATGTTAGGTAAAGAGTAAACACGCCACACAAGGGTGTGGGCTCTAGGAGCGCTTCAGAAGTCGTGCCTCCCGACAGGCAAATGTTAAGTTTGGTTTCACAAGCGTCGGTCACTTTATTTTTTTGATATGGGTTGTGTTTTTCACATTCAACGTTTAAATGGTAGGTCCTAAGTAGTTTCCTGGAGACCACCCACTGACACATCTTTGGAGCGAAAAATACTGGAATAGTTTCCGGAGAAACGGAGTCGCACCTGAGACGCATCGAGATTAGCATCTCCCATTTAGTTAATCAGAAAGATGTTACATTGCATTGTATAATAAAAATCAACTCATTTTGCGGTATAAGCAGCGCATTGTATAATAGCGCATAGCGTAATAACCTGCGACGTAGGAAGCACGTTAAACGTAGTGGGCACGGTCATACAAGGGTACCCACGCACTGATACATTTAGTGGTGCTTAATGGTACGTTAGGAATATACTACGCAACGCCATTTTGACCTACCGTGAGAAAATGCAGAATTTGTTAAATATGGAGCAAAAAATGTGCATTTACACCACTTTAAAGGGCAGAGTAGGGACAAATCAAACGAGGGGATCATCGGACACATCTTAAGAATGCATAGTCTGTGCACCCCGTGCCGGCTAACTGCCAACAAGATTGCAATGAAGGGTTGGAACAAATAATGTTGACCTGCTTCACTGTCTCTCTCATTCCCTCGCTCTTTGTCTCTCAAGTATATCTAGAAAAGGTGGGGTGGAGGAGTACATGCCCCGTGTGCCCCCATCCCCCGGATCTTACGTCCCTGGCAATATCACATTGTGTAATAAAAGAAAAAAGACCCAACGCATTGAGAGTAGTAGTGTATGCACGTTTCATCCCACATTTGGATGACCTCGGTGGATGACCTCGGAAGTGACGTCATGTCACATGACGTAGTGGCACCATGTTGTGTTGTCATGGTAACCCGCGTGAGCTACCATCTTGTGACGTCATCTCTATAGTGATACGTGGTGTTAGTGCGCATGCGCAGAACGTGTTGTTAGGGTGATACGTGTTTCCGTCGTCCATTTTGTGTACTGGAGGCCGCCATCTTGGTTTCTATGGTAGCACGTGATTGCTACGTCACCTAAAGTCCTACAATAGGACAGGGGTATGTCCGGGGGGTATGGTCGATTGAATCGGAGTATTTTCTGGAGGAACGACTTCCCTGGATAATTACCGCAAACAACCTGACAAGTTTTACTATTTCGAATTCTTCCAGAATTCTCTGCTTCTATCAATATATGCAATAGTTATCGTTGATCTAGCCATGTTCCTTTATTCTAGAGTATACTCCAGTAGCGTAGAAGAGCCTATTAGTTGGAACAGCTTTACTTATTATTACTATATTTAGCAATTTCTGGTCTATTCTTGTTAGTTCTGACCCTATTTCGTGTACTCTTGTTGTATCATTTATATAACTAACCAATCAGATTGCTTGATTTCCCATAACCTGTACTTAATCGTATAGAGTTATCTCCCCTTATTACAGCGAAGTTATATCCGATTCTCATCACAACTATATCCAATGGCAATATCCCCGGGCACCCCAATTTCGGCACCCCGTTTTGAAAAACATGACCTTCGGCACCCCTTTTTTGTCATATGTGCTTATGTGAAAAAGCACAATGTGACACAATGTGCCCTAGCACAAAGGCACATGCTTTATGTGCCGATATGTGCCTATGTGAAAAGGCACAATGTGGCACAATGTGCCCTAGCACAAAGGCACATACGGGTATTTGAGGATACCTATGACCTGGTATTGTATTATTTGAGGATACCTGTCGAGGATACCTTTTATAGGATACTTATCTGAGGATACTATATAGGCTGTACATATCCCTGTAGCTCTCTTGCTGGACCTTAGTACTATTAATCCACCTGATGCTTCATATTATCCTATGACTGGTATAGGTAGTATGCAATGCTAGGCATAGGGGTATTGTGGGTAGGGGTACTGCCTGGTAGTTAGTTTAGAACGGTACTATAGTATGGGCGGTATATACACCTATAGGTCCCTGTTAGTACTTGGTACTATTAACCAACCGATTGCTTTGTTTTATTATATGGCTGGTATATGTAGTACGTTATGGTATACCTAGTGATTTTGTGGTGGTGGGGGTAAAGCTTGGTAGTTTAGAACGGTAGTATAGCATAGGCTGTACATATCCCTGTAGGTCTCTTGCTGACCCTTGGTACTACTGATCCACCAGGTGCTTCATATTATTGAGCGGTGTTCTGGGGTTGGGTCAATGCCGGGTAATACAGAACGGCAGCAGAGTATGGTAGGTATATTCCCCCGTAGGTCCCATCCTAACCGTTGATAATATTAACCTACCAAATGCGTTATATCATCCTGTTACTGGTAAGATGGTACGTAATAGCAGTAGTTCTGACCCTATTCCAAGTACTCTGGTTGTTTCAATTATCTAGATCATTTATATAAATTATAACTAACCATTGATTTCCCATAATCTGTATGCAGAGTTATCCCCCTTGTGTATAATAAAAGCCTATATCCAATGGCCATATTCCCAGGCACCCCAATTTCGGCACCCCTTTTTTAGGAATCCCATTTGTGGAATCCCTTTTTTGTCAAATGAGGATAAGAGTCGTAGTAAATTAGACCTCATTGAGGGATTTTTAATACGATTCTTATCCTCATTTCAGAAAAAAGGGATTCTCCAGAAGGCACCCCAATTTCGGCACCCCATTTTTAGGAATCCCATTTGTGGAATCCCTTTTTTGTCAAATGAGGATAAGAGTCGTAGTAAATTAGACCTCATTGATGAATTTTTAATACGACTCTTATCCTCATTTCGGAAAAAAGGGATTCCACAAATGGGATTCCTAAAAAAGGGTGCCGAAATTGGGGTGCCTTCTGGAGAATCCCTTTTTTCTGAAATGAGGATAAGAGTCGTATTAAAAATCCCTCAATGAGGTCTAATTTACTACGACTCTTATCCTCATTTCCAAAAAGGGATTCTCCAGAAGGCGCCCCAATTTCGGCACCCCTTTTTTAGGAATCCCATTTGTGGAATCCCTTTTTTCTGAAATGAGGATAAGAGTCGTATTAAACATCCCTCAATGAGGTCTAATTTACTACGACTCTTATCCTCATTTGACAAAAAAGGGATTCCACAAATGGGATTCCTAAAAAAGGGGTGCCGAAATTGGGGTGCCCGGGGATATTGCCATTGGATATAGTTGTGATGAGAATCGGATATAACTTCGCTGTAATAAGGGGAGATAACTCTATACGATTAAGTACAGGTTATGGGAAATCAAGCAATCTGATTGTTAGTTATATAAATGAAACAACAAGAGTACACGGAATAGGGTCAGAACTAACAAAAATAGACCAGAAATTGCTAAATATAGTAATAATAAGTAAAGCTGTTCCAACTAATAGGCTCTTCTACGCTACTGGAGTATACTCTAGAATAAAGGAACATGGCCAGATCAACGATAACTATTGCATATATAGATAGAAGCAGAGAATTCTGGAAGAATTCGAAATAGTAAAACTTGTCGGGTTGTTTGTGGTAATTATCCAGGGAAGTCGTTCCTCCAGAAAATACTCCGATTTAATCGAACATACCCTCCGGACATACCCCTGTCCTATTGTAGGACTTTAGGCAACATAGCAATCACGTGCTACCATAGAAACCAAGATGGCGGCCTCCAGTACACAAAATGGACGACGGAAACACGTATCACCCTAACAACACGTTCTGCGCATGCGCTCTAACACCACGTATCACTATGGAGATGACGTCACAAGATGGCCGCTCACACGGGTTAGCATGACAATACAACATGGCGCCACTACGTCACGTGACATGACGTCACTTCCGAGGTCATCCACCGAGGTCATCCAAATGTGGGGTGAAACGTGCATACACTACTACTATAGAGTAATAACTCTCTCACGATTGAAAATCCATTTTTAAAACGTTTTCATTCAATACCCTAATGTAACCGCCACATCAGTCCAAAAACACCCCAAAATATCTTTCGAAATTTAACGCCTCTTTCAAATGAAATATCATAAGATGTGTTTTGTTTGGATAAAAAAATAGATATTTGCGCTTATACATTTTTAAAAAAAAAATTGTCCTGTTGTTGTGTTTTCAAAACTCTAAAATCAGTTGGGTTAAAAATTAACACCAAATCGTCTGAGTTGAGTGAATATGAACCCAATTGGAATTTAGAGTGTATTAAGATAAATGGTAAACACCCACCCACCACGTTGGTTACAGCATTGGACTTGAGATCGGGAGGTCAACGATTCGATCCTGATCCGCACCATCTGCATGATAACCTTGGGCAAGACACTTCATCCCGATTTGCAAAAGTGGATGCACGATGGCGTTGTGTACTTTGCATAGGGAACGACAACTGTACACTTGCCTTCCACTGAAATTAATTCTGCCCCGTGTTAGTAAGCTGGAATGTCTAACAGTTACTCGCCGCTGGTCAGTGATTCTTTGTCCACAGGTACTTCGGCTTCTTCCACCTGTAAACCATCCGACGTGATATGCCCCTGACTGTAAATGTCGAACACATGCACTGACAAATACGCCGGTAACAAAATTAATATTCTACCAGTATGAATTTAACCAAATGGTTTATAAAACTTTTTACATGTCTTGGTGTATTCTCAACAAGTTGAGAATTTCATTCAGCTATTCAAAGCGACAAGCAAAGTATTGTGATGAAGTAACTAGTGGGGATGAAATGGTTTCTTGCGCCAAAGGCACGCAGGGACGGTGTGGGGCCAGTCCCTTTCGACCCTCAGTAACTTTATGAAATTTTGTCTTGTCTGACAGTGGCAAAGGAGGAAAGCGTTTTGGGATCTAATGGAGATCTTTCAGGAATTCCTGTAATTCCGGGCAGCGAATTTTCATATCCACAAGTTGTCGGAATGTGCATTGCTCCAGAGCTATCTTTTGGCATTCCTTATCCAATTTTGTTAGGATGAATTGCATGTACTGGTCCGTGGTTCCGGTGAAATCAAGTACGAGGCTGCCGTATGCTGAGATATATCTTTGATCCGTGTCGTCGATGAAGTCACCCCATTCCTAGTCGCTATCAGAGTCCAAGTCATTATCCGTGGTGTTGAGGGAGGAGCTTAGGCTGGATTGATCCGAGCGGATGGGAGATCCAGGTTCAGATTGAGCGACTTCCCTCTCCCCTTCCGTCTCCATCCCCACCTCACTGCTTTCCGACCTCTACGGTGAAGAGGTACATGATTGCAAGGGAGACGAAGGTGGTGGTGGTGGATTGACAGTTGCCACCTGCTGCTCCTCCTGGTTCTCCGTCCCCGTTCTTCTCCGCTCCAGCCAAGCTTCCATACGCCTTTCTCTTCTTTTGGCTCTTTTAAGTTCCTCTTTCCTTGCTGGACGTGGTGGTGTGCTTCAATCCCTTCCCCGGATGTGGACCAGTGCGGGAAGCCCCGCGAAAGGTACCGCCACTACCTGGGGAGGGTTATTGGTTAAATTTGATGGAGATTTTAACTTTGCCTCCATTAACTTGGATAGACCAGTTTATTTGACAGCTGGCGTACAGTCCCATCAATGTCTCTTTGACTTGCGAAGGCAGGAAATCCATCTTCATTAATTAGTGTGGTTTTTTGATTAGGAACTTTCAAGTATGCGTCTGTACATCTGGATTACCAAGTGTGAATGATGTGGATCAAATGGTTTCGCCCGTCGAAGGGGCGCCGGGACGGTGTGGGCAAGCCCCTTTCGACCGTCTTTAACTGTAGATGATTTTGACTTGACTGGACGTGGCAAAGGAGGAATGGAGAAGGAAGCAGCTTATCCTCTTTTATGTTTTCTGCGGGACTTCTTTTTGGAGATGGTTGTGATGGAGATGAGTTTGTAGGATCTTGTTGCTGGTTTCTTTTGTCAAGGAATTCCCTAGCCATTCTGGAGACTTCATCCGAGCGCTTATCGTCATCTTTGCACTTTGCCTAGAGTTGATTACACTGCGCCCTCATTTCCATTGCTTCTACCATTAGTGAGTCCAGTGTTGGTTGGTTGAGTGAGTCTCCCTTGCCCGGGCTGTCCGGAAGCGAAGGAAGAGGGGAGTGAAGGGCGGGAGGTGGCGAAAAAGCAACTTCCAGTTCCTCCTCAATCTTCACAGGGCGTTCCTCATCCAACTGAATCGGCTGGGGAGCCGGTAGTTGGTTGGGTGCTCCTGTGGGACTATGAGGGGAACTGGCGGCTGCCTCCGGAACCTCCATCACCTCACTCCTCTCCATCTTCTTTTCCAGGAAAGCCTCCAAGCGTCGGCCATCCCTGCGGTTTGGTTGAACGACTCTTCTTCTTGCTCTTTTTTATTTTCTTTCTCTTTTCAGGGCCACCTCCTAACCCAGGTGAGGACCAGTGTGAGAGGGGTTCCGCTCACAAAAGACACTACCTCTCCCCGAGGAGGTTGGTGTATTTCTCTCTTCAACGATGAATTCCAATGTCAGATGGACGCTGTTGCCCGTTTCCTGGATAGTGCAGGAGATTGGACAAGAGGCGCTCAGAGCTGATATGGCTTTTTCCCATCTGGCTTGTATTTCCATAATCAAGTTGTTCACGCTCTGATGTGAATGAAATGAGGTGGAAATGTAATGAAATGATTTTTGCGCGCCGAAGGCGCGCAGGGACGGTTTGGGGAGGAAGCCCCTTTCGACCCTTAGTGACTGTATAGTGTTGTGTCATGTCAGAGCGTGGTAAAGGAAGGAAAGAGAAGGAAGGAGGCAGCTGATCCCCGCCTGTGCTTCTGACGGCTCTTTTTCTTAGGAGCTGGTTGGGAAGGTGAGATGGATGGCGATGTTGTTGAGTTTAGATGTTGAGTTAAGTCTAATGCCGTTTTGGATATTTCCTTGGAGTTATTGAAGAACACTTCGGCCTCGGCGGCGATTCGGTTTCCTCTCTCTATTGTTCTCATGAACGCTCTCTATGTCGATGGTGACTGAGGACTGAGGTGGATGTTCTGCTGTGGCGCCCGCTCCCGGGCTCTCCGGTAGTGAAGGAAGAGAGGAGTGAGGGGTGGGAGGTGGTGAAAATGCAACTTCCAGTTCCTCCTAAGTCTCCACCAGACGTTCCCCATCCAACTGCACCGGCTCAGGAGCGGGCAGTTGGTTGGGTGTGCCAGTGGGACTAGGAGGGGAACTGGCGGCTGCCTTCAGAACCACCATCCCCTCACTCACCTCTCTCTTCCTATTCCGGATGGCCTCCAAGCGCCGGGCGTTCCTGCGCTTGGTCGATGGGCTCTTCTTTTTTATACTCTCTCTCTCTCTTGTCAGGGCCTCCGTGCCCCTTCGGGTGAGGACCAGTGTGTGAGAGGGGATCCTCTCACCAAAGGTGCTACCTCTCCCCGAAGAGGGTGGTGTTGTGATCTTATCAACTTCAAATTCCAGTTTCAGATGGACGCTCAAACCTATTTCCCGGATAGTCCAGGAGATAGGGCATGAGACGCCCAGAGCTGAGATGGCTTTCACTAGTCTGCCCGGTAGTTCCATTACTGTCCAGGTGTTCACGCTCTAAAGTCAGATGTGTGAATGAATGAATGAATGATGAACCAGAACCGAGAATGATGAACCAGAACCGATGTCGTTCCGCTCCTTATGTGTCAGTATTTCACACAAGTGTGACATTTCCCTCTTTATTTCAAACGCGTCTCGTTTTTCGTGATCCCGTTTTTCAGGGAACCGTATTCTTAATAATGTGCGAGGTGTTACACAATGTGTCTCTTCTATTACACAATGTGTTATTGCAGAGTGTGAAGTATATATACACTGCTTGTGGATATTACACGATGCGTGATTTTACAGTGTGGCATTGTTTATTATCGTTTTTACTTAATGTGTTGATTTTTATCACACAACACGTTATAACTCAATACGTATTTATCACCAGCCCCCACATTCGCACCTTGGACTCCGAGGTGCTAACAACTTGACAATGGAGCTCCCAATTGTAATCCAAGACACACTGGTCAGAGTGAAGGCTACCCTTGCTACCACCTGGAGTATCCAGATGCTGAAGGGTGAAATTCACCTGACAGTGGATTTTGAGAAATAAACCGAACCGACGTCTTTGGAGAGGCGTATCACCTTTCGTGAGGGGATTTCCCCTCGCATTGATCACTCTCCAAGTGACATGGACTTGCTGGATGACGCCAAAAACACAGAAACCGCCGAGCTCAGGAAAAAAAGAAAGAAAAAGACGGGATCTTCCGCCAGACGACGCGATGCCCACCGACTGACTGAGTTCATTGAAAAGAAAAGGACGGAAAAGGAAGAGAGGGAGGCTAACCATGGCGTTGAAAGCTCAATGCCCTCTACACCTGGCCGTTCCACGTTCAGCTCGATTCCTTCCACTCCGGTGGAAGGCCCGGAGGACGCTGGTGTGCTAGGTAACAGTCCTATCTCCAGCCCATCACACTCTTCCTCGGAAGAGGAGATGGTGGAGGAAGGTCTGTTTGTGGAGCAGGAAGTTGAGTCGGACATCGCACATGTCGCTAAACCCACTCTTGCTCTTCCTGCCTTTTCCAACCGGGACACCACCCAGGAAGCAAACACCGCGGAGTCCGTGGAAAGCATCCTAGGAGAAAAGGTCAGAGATGACGACCACCGAACATTCCTACTAGCCACGATCAAAAACTTGGAAAACCGCGGGCTCAACGAAAAGTCGTTCAGAGTAGCGATAGAGAGTGTCAGCAGCCACTACCTACGCACAACGTCAAAAAGCTCTTCGCCACATGCAGCTGTGAGGGCTAGACCTTACGAACCAAGTCTGCCCTCCAACACTCCTCCTTCAACACCACCAAAGGAGGTATCACCAACGCATCCACCTCCTCCTAAGAAAACAGACGAAACCACAGACGCCGCTAAGTACCTTAACACTTTCCTCCTTTACAACGGCCAGACAAAACCAAATCACATACAGTTGAAGAGGGTCGTTCCCTCGAACCCCTACCATTGGGGAAGGCCATACCTACCCCTACCTCACTGACCTCAGGCTTACGACCTTCAGATATACCTGTGACATATATCGACCTGGCAGCCCAAAAAAATTATGCCCCCCCCCCCCCTCAATAGGAAATTCTTGCTACGCTCCTGCTGAAATCCCAAACCTGCTTCATGTACTCTTATTCTGTTATTTCTCAGGTCATTTTGCTCAAGTCATTCCTTCACTTTCTAGGTACCTGAGTCTGAAAAATATATCCAGGATGTTCCAGTTGGCACGAAAAGTTATTTCTCACCAGGGAAGATCTTAGACCTTCATCTTCATATATCTATAACAAATGCACCCTCTTGACCCAACACGACTTGGGCGCCACCTGGAAACATTTTCGCCCCCCCCCCCCCTAGAAAAATTTCAAACACTGTTTTTCGGTTTTCACCATTTTGATCCATTTTATCTACCAGTGAATTAACTCAGAGTTGTCAATTTATACAAGTAATTACATTGAATATAATCCCATAACTGAGTCTCTATTGTTATTTTTGAGGTGTTTATTCAATACACAGATTATACACAAGTATGACAATACGAAACATTAACTAATTAACAGAAGAGATTATCTGTCTTCAATAGCAAAAATTTGGCATTAAAAGGAGCTTGGCACGGTGTATCCAAATTAGTGGAACTTAGTCACTATGGGGGAGAGGGGGGGGGGGGGATTCAGGATGGTAATTCAAAAATTAGTGGGCAGAAATAAAAAAAAATCAAATAATGAATCTTGTTATTTGAGCAGAAAAAATAAAACTTTTGGGGTATGTTGAAGTAGGAATTGATCCTTCAGAAGACAGCAAATTGCGCCTTTCAAAGCAAAATTTTTAATTTTTCCCATGCCAGGTCGAACCATGGTCGACCCGGCGCACATGTGCTTGGCACGGTATGTCTAAATTAGTGGAATTTAGTCACTATGAGGGGGGGTGGGGGTGGGGAGAGTGATTCAGGATGGTCAATTCAAAAGTTAGTGGACAGAAATAAAAAAATGAAAATAATGAATCTTGGTATTTAAGCAGAAAAAATAAAACTTTCTGGGGTATGCTGAAGTAGGAATTGATCCTTCAGAAGACTGGAAATTGCTCCTTTTAATGCCAAATTTTAAAATTTTTCCATGCCGGGCGTACTTGGCAAGATGTATCCAAATTAGTGAACTTTAGTCACTTGGGGTGGGGGGGGGGGGGGTGATAAAATGATTCTGGGTGGAAAAATTATGGGATTATGTCCAGGTTGGGCCGATGGACCCCCTACATGGCCCGCCGCCCCCGATGCCCGACACTGGTTGCAGGACTGTGGTTATCGATACTGAGGCCTGGTTTTGGCATTTGATTTACACAGATTTGTTTAGCTATAATTTGTTTAAAATCATGTCCTTGAGCATGCATGCCGTCGATATGGTCACTTCATCTGCAGAAATATTAAATATGTGCATCTGCGTTGATGATAGCTGTTGATTAAGAACTAAAAGTTCTATGGCCCGTCTCTCATCCTCCTGCATAAATGGATAGTACTAAAAGAAACTATTTTTAACACTTTACTTCACACAAATAGTAGGCGACACTTGCCAAAAAATTCTTGATTAATTAACATTTTTCATTTCATTTTGCCTCAAAGAGTAACTTATGATACCTCAATGGAACGATCTCAAAGAGCTCTTGCTCATTATAAGCTATGTTTTGGGACGAAAAAGAGAAATAATAATAAATAATAATATACTTTGAACAGTGATTTCTGTGCTGTTCATTTGTCGCCGTTACGTCAGATAAAGCTTCAAGTGAACGATCAGATGGCATGTTTTCGTTCACCTTGTGCACCAGTCTCTATACATCCGAAACGTCAGCGAAAAAATAATACCCCCCACCCCCCGCAAACTGCGTCAAGTCAATCAAGGTAATGACTCCTCCTAGTCGTTGACGTTTGGTGACATGCTGTTAGTTTAAACAATATTTATTAGAAAAATAACTTTGACACACACACACACACACACACACACACACACACACACACACACACACACACACACACACACACACACACACACACACACACACACACACACACACAGTCACACACACACACACACACACACACACACACACACACACACACACACACACACACACACACACACACACACACACACACACACACACACACACACACACACACACACACACACACACACACACACACACACACACACACACACGGGACGTTAACGTGATACCAAAAATTGATGACGCGAAGTTTGATGTTGCTCAGGATTTAATCCATTGGACCACGAGAACCGCCAATATTATGTACGATCACTGGTTGAACCACCTAAATTTAAACTAAGTAAAGGCAAAGGTAACAGCCGCCTAACAGATGTGGGATTAGGAACTAATGTGGTTAACCTGTCTGGCACCAATGACCTAACAACCCAAGAGAAATCTCTTTTAGATCGCGGTTTAACTTTTGTACCAGCACCAAAGCCTAAAACTGATAACCAAACAAATTTACCATCATACAACTGTAATTTTCTTAGGCAAATGAAATTAGCCGACCGCTTTAGAAACTCCAGCGGTCGGAAACTTCCTTTTACAGAATCATCTGGTTGGTCACCTCCAGATAGTGAAGTAGATCCCGAAATTATTGAGGCTAGCAAACGAATCATCAAAAAGGTGTTCAGCATGAACATACTCTCCGATAAAGACAATTTAACAGCTGGTGAACGGAGAGCCCTCACGAAACTTCGAAAAAATAAGAAATTAGTGATTAAACCAGCCGACAAAGGTGGGTCGGTAGTTGTTCTATCTCGGGATAATTATATAAAGGAAGCCATGAGACAACTCAGCAATACTAAACATTATAAGAAAATAGATTCACTTATTTGGCCTAGTAATATCGAAAAATTCAATAAGATCTTAAAATTTCTCCTCGATGAAGGTCACATTACCAAAAAACAATTGAAATATTTAACAGCTAAGCTCAGTGCTCAAACAAGACAATTTTATATCCTACCAAAGATCCACAAGGACCGTTCTTCATGGACGGATGACTTAACTCCACCCGGGAGGCCAATTGTATCAGATTGTAATTCGGAATCTTATGCGATCTCGGAATTAATTGATTATCATCTGAAACCTATAGCAAATAGACATCCGAGCTATCTAAAAAATACACAGGATTTCCTGTCAAAAATTTCGAAATTGAAAATATCGAAAAATGCAATTCTGGCCACTTTGGATATCGACAGTATGTATACGAACATTGATATTGATAAAGGTGTTAAATCAGTTAAAAATGCATTTGAAAAATATCCGGATGCGAAACGCCCGGATGAACAAATTTTGGATCTTTTAGAGCTGAGCTTAAAAGGTAATGACTTTCAATTCAATGGAGAATATTTTCTACAAATAATGGGTTGTCCTATGGGCAAAAGATTCAGTCCTAATTTTGCAAGCATTTATGTAGCGGAATGGGAGGAAAATGCCTTAAGCAAATGTGCAAAGCATCCTCTCGTATATCTCAGGTATTTAGATGACATTTTTATTATTTGGGAACATTCAAAAGAAGATTTTGATGAATTTTTAGAAATTTTGAACAATCACGATCCAAATATTAAATTGAAAGCTACTATCAGTGAAAATTCTGTTGATTTTCTCGCGCCACTACTATATTCTGTTGATTTTCTCGATGTGACCGTGTATAAAGGCAAGCAATTTCAGGCGTCCGGTCATTTAGATTATAAAGTGTATTTTAAACCAACTGATTCACATCAATTGTTGCACACAAAATCATTTCATCCTCAACATACATTTAAAGGTATCATCAAATCACAACTCATTCGTTTCCACCGCAATTCAAGTGATAAGGTAAATTTCAATGAGGCTTGTTCTACTCTATTTGGCGCCCTCAGATCGAGAGGGTACTCGCTGCGTCTCTTGCGTAGCCTGAAATCCCAAACCCTGAAAAAGCTCGAAAGTCCAGCTGAAACTACCGATTTCGAACCACTGAAGATTGAACACAACAGACCGTTGCAGAATGGTAGTGGCGCGGTATTTAATTGCAAAAAGCCTCGTTGTAGACTGCATACTTTTATGCCTGATCAGAAAGAGGAATTTTCCTCCGAACAAACGAAAAATCATTATCAGATCCGTAACCCCCTCCATTGTGATTCACCAAACATTATTTACCTTATCACTTGTAAGCGATGTCGGAAACAGTATGTTGGTCAAAGTCAAAATCCTTTTCGAGAACGTGCTACTAGACACAAACAGGATATTAAACATAATGCTGATGCCCCAGTAGCACAACATTTTAACCTTCCTGGCCATTCTTTGGACGATTTCGAAATCCATCCTATTGAACAACCACCAATTAAAGACACATTAGACGAAACGGATGAATTTAGAAAAAAACGTGAAGCTTTTTGGATCAATACGCTTCAAACTCTCTGGCCATTTGGTATGAACATATCAGAGGGCGAATGCGAAAGGAGGTCCATCATTCCTTTCACTTTAACGTACAACAGAATGAATATCGAAATAGCAAAAATGTTAAAAGATGAATTCAATTTTACCAATGCTAAATTAAATGAACCTTTGAATCTTCGACCTGTCATCGCCTATAAGAAAAACAAAAGCTTGCGTAACATCCTTGTAAGGACTAAATTAGAGCCCATCAATGAATAACACCAATTTCTGCCAGTCAGTTTAACCAGTTCCTAAGCTCATCACTTAGTTTAAATCAATTTTGTGTACTTTTTTGTCATGTTTGAAACCAATCAGGGTTCAGTAAAGGAAAAAATTTTTCGGCGGCATATTAAAAGAAAAAAACGTTTCAGTATGAAATGTCTGTGCCAGTGCGATTTTTTAACCTCAAACACACACAGGCGAGTGCCAGAGTTCATATATGCCCAAAAACAAAATAGGTTCTAATTTCAATCATGTGTATGTATTTCCTAAATAAAATTATTATTTATATATTTATTTATTGATTATTTTAAATTTTTTATTAATTTTTATTTATTTATTTATTTATTTATTTATTTATTTATTTATTTATTTATTTGGTTGATTCATTTATTTAAATTATTATTTTTATTTTTATTTTTATTTTTAATTTTTCATACCTTTCACACAATGTAGAGGTTCAGAAGGTAAAACACACAATTTCTACGTGGTGTAAAATATTTTCCGTCATAAACCTCCGTCGGGGGATTTTCATTCCAACTGATAACATTCGTGCGGCATCATGATCTTTGGCGTTATTTTTTCATTTATTTCTTTAGTCTCAATATATTTTATCAAACCATTTTTTCATATTATTTTCACATACTTCTGAAGCCAGTAAAGCAAACCGCTCCCGATTGGTTTTACTTAAATCAAAGCCAACCAATAGGGCTTCATGGGGTCAGTAAAGCAAACCACTCACTGACTGATTAAAATTCAATGGAAGCCAATCAATAGAGCTTCATCTAATTTGTTTGGACGACACAAACTGAGTTGTGAAAAACAAACTTGGGACATCTCAGATTGAAAAGAATTAATTAGATGAGTGACATTTGTCAGCTTGTTACCGAGTTTAATTATATACTGAGCTGTGAAAAACACCCCCAGCCCACATATGGATATATACCATGCATGCCCTCCCAAAGTTGGATTCATTTTCCTCAAAGTCTCTTTGAAAAAGCCAAACCAAGCGAAACGCGTCGAGACAGACGGATTATTTTCTACCTTTGCTGAAGACTACAACCAATCCAGGTATCTTCTCTAATAGGTAATATCTAGATTTCATTTTAATTTATTTCATTTCTTCATTTTAATTTCATTTTATTCATCTACCTATTCTTCAAATGGCTCAAAAAAGACAGAATCATCAGGGAAAGAGAGTTGCCCAGTCTGGAAGAGGCCAGGAACAATCGTTCCAGGCCTATTCTAGATTGGTCAAGGCCCTTTTCCAGGTGATTCAGTGTATGCACCATATTGGGCTCTTAGAGCAGCATTTGGCCAACCGGGATTTCCCGAAACAGTTGGAGAAGAAAGTAGATGAGTTAGGTGGCTTTCTAAAGCCGGCTCTTCCCACCCCACACATTTTTTCTGTTTTTCGACAGATTAGTGTGGGATGGGCCAACCAAACGTTAAATGCTTTAGTTGAGCATTACAAGATAAATTTAAACCAGTTGAAGTCTAAGATAACTTTGGCTATGCGACCACCTCCTGGACTCGAAAAAATAGACTTCAACAGCGCTTCGGCGCGTGCCTTGATCTGGGCTCAAAAAAACTTTAAAAATAAGTTGACAGATAAGACGATTTCGGCCTATGAGTCTTACATTTCGGAACTTCGCCCAGCGTCTGGAGTAAGGAACAATACGGGAGGGAGCAAGCAAACTCCGGCCCGTGTTGTCCCTCTACCCCAACGCGAAAAGCAAAATAAGAAAAGATCAAGGCAAAGCACTTCTCCCTCTTCTTTTCCTTCTACTTCTTCTTTCTCTCAGAGTAAGCGCATCAATTTGCAAACATCTCCGGTCCATATTGTGACTGAAGATGCTCGCAAATTGAGTAACGCTGTCTCGCCTCGTCTTGCTCCTCTACCTCCTACTCCTCCTCAGCCTTTCTTCTCTGGTTCTCCTAGTGCTCTTACTAGAACTCCTCCTTCTGTTTCTTCTCCTGCTTCTGTTTCCTCTCCTGCTTCTGTTTCCTCTCCTGCTTCTGTTTCCTCTCCCCCTTCTCCTGCCTCTAGTGTGGTTCAACCAGGTATATCGTACTCAGAGAAAGTCAAATCACCGAGCCGCAACTCGGGCCGCTCATTTGATTCTAAATTCTCCCAGTTTCGGCATAAAAGCGGAGTTAATTTTGACAAAAGGAATTGGCGCCTCCCCGATGTTTGTAAAAACATCCTTATGATTGGAAGTTCAAATTTAGGACGCATTGATCGAAATCCCCATCCGGACATCCAGGTGGAGTGTTACCCCGGCGCCAAATTCAATCATCTGCGCTCTATGTTTAAAGGGCACAGGGGCCAGTCCAGTCCCCAAAAAATATTATTAAATATTGGCGTGAATTCTCGAAACGATAATTCTGATCTCGTAGTTAAGCAGTTGCGGAATATGCTTAGCGATATCAGGGTCAAGTTTAGATCAGCAAAAATTTATTTCGCTGAACTAAACTTTTCGCAAAAACTCCCTCAGGCTGAGAGGAGAACCCTGAGCATCATCAACGAAACCATTCGGAAAGTGAAGGACGTTAACGTTATACCAAAAATTGATGACGCGAAGTTTGATGTTGCTCAGGATTTAATCCATTGGACCACGAGAACCGCCAATATTATGTACGATCACTGGTTGAACCACCTAAATTTAAACTAAGTAAAGGCAAAGGTAACAGCCGCCTAACAGATGTGGGATTAGGAACTAATGTGGTTAACCTGTCTGGCACCAATGACCTAACAACCCAAGAGAAATCTCTTTTAGATCGCGGTTTAACTTTTGTACCAGCACCAAAGCCTAAAACTGATAACCAAACAAATTTACCATCATACAACTGTAATTTTCTTAGGCAAATGAAATTAGCAGACCGCTTTAGAAACTCCAGCGGTCGGAAACTTCCTTTCACAGAATCATCTGGTTGGTCACCTCCAGATAGTGAAGTAGATCCCGAAATTATTGAGGCTAGTAAACGAATCATCCAAAAGGTGTTCAGCATGAACATACTCTCCGATAAAGACAATTTAACAGCTGGTGAATGGAGAGCCCTCACGAAACTTCGAAAAAATAAGAAATTAGTAATTAAACCAGCCGACAAAGGTGGGTCGGTAGTTGTTCTATCTCGGGATAATTATATAAAGGAAGCCATGAGACAACTCAGCAATACTAAACATTATAAGAAAATAGATTCACTTATTTGGCCTAGTAATATCGAAAAATTCAATAAGATCTTAAAATTTCTCCTCGACGAAGGTCACATTACCAAAAAACAATTGAAATATTTAACAGCTAAGCTCAGTGCTCAAACAAGACAATTTTATATCCTACCAAAGATCCACAAGGACCGTTCTTCATGGACGGATGACTTAACTCCACCCGGGAGGCCAATTGTATCAGATTGTAATTCGGAATCTTATGCGATCTCGGAATTAATTGATTATCATCTGAAACCTATAGCAAATAGACATCCGAGCTATCTAAAAAATACACAGGATTTCCTGTCAAAAATTTCGAAATTGAAAATATCGAAAAATGCAATTCTGGCTACTTTGGATATCGACAGTATGTATACGAACATTGATATTGATAAAGGTGTTAAATCAGTTAAAAATGCATTTGAAAAATATCCGGATGCGAAACGCCCAGATGAACAAATTTTGGATCTTTTAGAGCTGAGCTTAAAAGGTAATGACTTTCAATTCAATGGAGAATATTTTCTACAAATAATGGGTTGTCCTATGGGCAAAAGATTCAGTCCTAATTTTGCAAGCATTTATGTAGCAGAATGGGAGGAAAATGCCTTAAGCAAATGTGCAAAGCATCCTCTCGTATATCTCAGGTATTTAGATGACATTTTTATTATTTGGGAACATTCAAAAGAAGATTTTGATGAATTTTTAGAAATTTTGAACAATCACGATCCAAATATTAAATTGAAAGCTACTATCAGTGAAAATTCTGTTGATTTTCTCGATGTGACCGTGTATAAAGGCAAGCAATTTCAGGCGTCCGGTCATTTAGATTATAAAGTGTATTTTAAACCAACTGATTCACATCAATTGTTGCACACAAAATCATTTCATCCTCAACATACATTTAAAGGTATCATCAAATCACAACTCATTCGTTTCCACCGCAATTCAAGTGATAAGGTAAATTTCAATGAGGCTTGTTCTACTCTATTTGGCGCCCTCAGATCGAGAGGGTACTCGCTGCGTCTCTTGCGTAGCCTGAAATCCCAAACCCTGAAAAAGCTCGAAAGTCCAGCTGAAACTACCGATTTCGAACCACTGAAGATTGAACACAACAGACCGTTGCAGAATGGTAGTGGCGCGGTATTTAATTGCAAAAAGCCTCGTTGTAGACTGCATACTTTTATGCCTGATCAGAAAGAGGAATTTTCCTCCGAACAAACGAAAAATCATTATCAGATCCGTAACCCCCTCCATTGTGATTCACCAAACATTATTTACCTTATCACTTGTAAGCGATGTCGGAAACAGTATGTTGGTCAAAGTCAAAATCCTTTTCGAGAACGTGCTACTAGACACAAACAGGATATTAAACATAATGCTGATGCCCCAGTAGCACAACATTTTAACCTTCCTGGCCATTCTTTGGACGATTTCGAAATCCATCCTATTGAACAACCACCAATTAAAGACACATTAGACGAAACGGATGAATTTAGAAAAAAACGTGAAGCTTTTTGGATCAATACGCTTCAAACTCTCTGGCCATTTGGTATGAACATATCAGAGGGCGAATGCGAAAGGAGGTCCATCATTCCTTTCACTTTAACGTACAACAGAATGAATATCGAAATAGCAAAAATGTTAAAAGATGAATTCAATTTTACCAATGCTAAATTAAATGAACCTTTGAATCTTCGACCTGTCATCGCCTATAAGAAAAACAAAAGCTTGCGTAACATCCTTGTAAGGACTAAATTAGAGCCCATCAATGAATAACACCAATTTCTGCCAGTCAGTTTAACCAGTTCCTAAGCTCATCACTTAGTTTAAATCAATTTTGTGTACTTTTTTGTCATGTTTGAAACCAATCAGGGTTCAGTAAAGGAAAAAATTTTTCGGCGGCATATTAAAAGAAAAAAACGTTTCAGTATGAAATGTCTGTGCCAGTGCGATTTTTTAACCTCAAACACACACAGGCGAGTGCCAGAGTTCATATATGCCCAAAAACAAAATAGGTTCTAATTTCAATCATGTGTATGTATTTCCTAAATAAAATTATTATTTATATATTTATTTATTGATTATTTTAAATTTTTTATTAATTTTTATTTATTTATTTATTTATTTATTTATTTATTTATTTATTTATTTATTTATTTATTTGGTTGATTCATTTATTTAAATTATTATTTTTATTTTTATTTTTATTTTTAATTTTTCATACCTTTCACACAATGTAGAGGTTCAGAAGGTAAAACACACAATTTCTACGTGGTGTAAAATATTTTCCGTCATAAACCTCCGTCGGGGGATTTTCATTCCAACTGATAACATTCGTGCGGCATCATGATCTTTGGCGTTATTTTTTCATTTATTTCTTTAGTCTCAATATATTTTATCAAACCATTTTTTCATATTATTTTCACATACTTCTGAAGCCAGTAAAGCAAACCGCTCCCGATTGGTTTTACTTAAATCAAAGCCAACCAATAGGGCTTCATGAGGTCAGTAAAGCAAACCACTCACTGACTGATTAAAATTCAATGGAAGCCAATCAATAGAGCTTCATCTAATTTGTTTGGACGACACAAACTGAGTTGTGAAAAACAAACTTGGGACATCTCAGATTGAAAAGAATTAATTAGATGAGTGACATTTGTCAGCTTGTTACCGAGTTTAATTATATACTGAGCTGTGAAAAACACCCCCAGCCCACATATGGATATATACCATGCATGCCCTCCCAAAGTTGGATTCATTTTCCTCAAAGTCTCTTTGAAAAAGCCAAACCAAGCGAAACGCGTCGAGACAGACGGATTATTTTCTACCTTTGCTGAAGACTACAACCAATCCAGGTATCTTCTCTAATAGGTAATATCTAGATTTCATTTTAATTTATTTCATTTCTTCATTTTAATTTCATTTTATTCATCTACCTATTCTTCAAATGGCTCAAAAAAGACAGAATCATCAGGGAAAGAGAGTTGCCCAGTCTGGAAGAGGCCAGGAACAATCGTTCCAGGCCTATTCTAGATTGGTCAAGGCCCTTTTCCAGGTGATTCAGTGTATGCACCATATTGGGCTCTTAGAGCAGCATTTGGCCAACCGGGATTTCCCGAAACAGTTGGAGAAGAAAGTAGATGAGTTAGGTGGCTTTCTAAAGCCGGCTCTTCCCACCCCACACATTTTTTCTGTTTTTCGACAGATTAGTGTGGGATGGGCCAACCAAACGTTAAATGCTTTAGTTGAGCATTACAAGATAAATTTAAACCAGTTGAAGTCTAAGATAACTTTGGCTATGCGACCACCTCCTGGACTCGAAAAAATAGACTTCAACAGCGCTTCGGCGCGTGCCTTGATCTGGGCTCAAAAAAACTTTAAAAATAAGTTGACAGATAAGACGATTTCGGCCTATGAGTCTTACATTTCGGAACTTCGCCCAGCGTCTGGAGTAAGGAACAATACGGGAGGGAGCAAGCAAACTCCGGCCCGTGTTGTCCCTCTACCCCAACGCGAAAAGCAAAATAAGAAAAGATCAAGGCAAAGCACTTCTCCCTCTTCTTTTCCTTCTACTTCTTCTTTCTCTCAGAGTAAGCGCATCAATTTGCAAACATCTCCGGTCCATATTGTGACTGAAGATGCTCGCAAATTGAGTAACGCTGTCTCGCCTCGTCTTGCTCCTCTACCTCCTACTCCTCCTCAGCCTTTCTTCTCTGGTTCTCCTAGTGCTCTTACTAGAACTCCTCCTTCTGTTTCTTCTCCTGCTTCTGTTTCCTCTCCTGCTTCTGTTTCCTCTCCTGCTTCTGTTTCCTCTCCCCCTTCTCCTGCCTCTAGTGTGGTTCAACCAGGTATATCGTACTCAGAGAAAGTCAAATCACCGAGCCGCAACTCGGGCCGCTCATTTGATTCTAAATTCTCCCAGTTTCGGCATAAAAGCGGAGTTAATTTTGACAAAAGGAATTGGCGCCTCCCCGATGTTTGTAAAAACATCCTTACGATTGGAAGTTCAAATTTAGGACGCATTGATCGAAATCCCCATCCGGACATCCAGGTGGAGTGTTACCCCGGCGCCAAATTCAATCATCTGCGCTCTATGTTTAAAGGGCACAGGGGCCAGTCCAGTCCCCAAAAAATATTATTAAATATTGGCGTGAATTCTCGAAACGATAATTCTGATCTCGTAGTTAAGCAGTTGCGGAATATGCTTAGCGATATCAGGGTCAAGTTTAGATCAGCAAAAATTTATTTCGCTGAACTAAACTTTTCGCAAAAACTCCCTCAGGCTGAGAGGAGAACCCTGAGCATCATCAACGAAACCATTCGGAAAGTGAAGGACGTTAACGTTATACCAAAAATTGATGACGCGAAGTTTGATGTTGCTCAGGATTTAATCCATTGGACCACGAGAACCGCCAATATTATGTACGATCACTGGTTGAACCACCTAAATTTAAACTAAGTAAAGGCAAAGGTAACAGCCGCCTAACAGATGTGGGATTAGGAACTAATGTGGTTAACCTGTCTGGCACCAATGACCTAACAACCCAAGAGAAATCTCTTTTAGATCGCGGTTTAACTTTTGTACCAGCACCAAAGCCTAAAACTGATAACCAAACAAATTTACCATCATACAACTGTAATTTTCTTAGGCAAATGAAATTAGCAGACCGCTTTAGAAACTCCAGCGGTCGGAAACTTCCTTTCACAGAATCATCTGGTTGGTCACCTCCAGATAGTGAAGTAGATCCCGAAATTATTGAGGCTAGTAAACGAATCATCCAAAAGGTGTTCAGCATGAACATACTCTCCGATAAAGACAATTTAACAGCTGGTGAATGGAGAGCCCTCACGAAACTTCGAAAAAATAAGAAATTAGTAATTAAACCAGCCGACAAAGGTGGGTCGGTAGTTGTTCTATCTCGGGATAATTATATAAAGGAAGCCATGAGACAACTCAGCAATACTAAACATTATAAGAAAATAGATTCACTTATTTGGCCTAGTAATATCGAAAAATTCAATAAGATCTTAAAATTTCTCCTCGACGAAGGTCACATTACCAAAAAACAATTGAAATATTTAACAGCTAAGCTCAGTGCTCAAACAAGACAATTTTATATCCTACCAAAGATCCACAAGGACCGTTCTTCATGGACGGATGACTTAACTCCACCCGGGAGGCCAATTGTATCAGATTGTAATTCGGAATCTTATGCGATCTCGGAATTAATTGATTATCATCTGAAACCTATAGCAAATAGACATCCGAGCTATCTAAAAAATACACAGGATTTCCTGTCAAAAATTTCGAAATTGAAAATATCGAAAAATGCAATTCTGGCTACTTTGGATATCGACAGTATGTATACGAACATTGATATTGATAAAGGTGTTAAATCAGTTAAAAATGCATTTGAAAAATATCCGGATGCGAAACGCCCAGATGAACAAATTTTGGATCTTTTAGAGCTGAGCTTAAAAGGTAATGACTTTCAATTCAATGGAGAATATTTTCTACAAATAATGGGTTGTCCTATGGGCAAAAGATTCAGTCCTAATTTTGCAAGCATTTATGTAGCAGAATGGGAGGAAAATGCCTTAAGCAAATGTGCAAAGCATCCTCTCGTATATCTCAGGTATTTAGATGACATTTTTATTATTTGGGAACATTCAAAAGAAGATTTTGATGAATTTTTAGAAATTTTGAACAATCACGATCCAAATATTAAATTGAAAGCTACTATCAGTGAAAATTCTGTTGATTTTCTCGATGTGACCGTGTATAAAGGCAAGCAATTTCAGGCGTCCGGTCATTTAGATTATAAAGTGTATTTTAAACCAACTGATTCACATCAATTGTTGCACACAAAATCATTTCATCCTCAACATACATTTAAAGGTATCATCAAATCACAACTCATTCGTTTCCACCGCAATTCAAGTGATAAGGTAAATTTCAATGAGGCTTGTTCTACTCTATTTGGCGCCCTCAGATCGAGAGGGTACTCGCTGCGCCTCTTGCGTAGCCTGAAATCCCAAACCCTGAAAAAGCTCGAAAGTCCAGCTGAAACTACCGATTTCGAACCACTGAAGATTGAACACAACAGACCGTTGCAGAATGGTAGTGGCGCGGTATTTAATTGCAAAAAGCCTCGTTGTAGACTGCATACTTTTATGCCTGATCAGAAAGAGGAATTTTCCTCCGAACAAACGAAAAATCATTATCAGATCCGTAACCCCCTCCATTGTGATTCACCAAACATTATTTACCTTATCACTTGTAAGCGATGTCGGAAACAGTATGTTGGTCAAAGTCAAAATCCTTTTCGAGAACGTGCTACTAGACACAAACAGGATATTAAACATAATGCTGATGCCCCAGTAGCACAACATTTTAACCTTCCTGGCCATTCTTTGGACGATTTCGAAATCCATCCTATTGAACAACCACCAATTAAAGACACATTAGACGAAACGGATGAATTTAGAAAAAAACGTGAAGCTTTTTGGATCAATACGCTTCAAACTCTCTGGCCATTTGGTATGAACATATCAGAGGGCGAATGCGAAAGGAGGTCCATCATTCCTTTCACTTTAACGTACAACAGAATGAATATCGAAATAGCAAAAATGTTAAAAGATGAATTCAATTTTACCAATGCTAAATTAAATGAACCTTTGAATCTTCGACCTGTCATCGCCTATAAGAAAAACAAAAGCTTGCGTAACATCCTTGTAAGGACTAAATTAGAGCCCATCAATGAATAACACCAATTTCTGCCAGTCAGTTTAACCAGTTCCTAAGCTCATCACTTAGTTTAAATCAATTTTGTGTACTTTTTTGTCATGTTTGAAACCAATCAGGGTTCAGTAAAGGAAAAAATTTTTCGGCGGCATATTAAAAGAAAAAAACGTTTCAGTATGAAATGTCTGTGCCAGTGCGATTTTTTAACCTCAAACACACACAGGCGAGTGCCAGAGTTCATATATGCCCAAAAACAAAATAGGTTCTAATTTCAATCATGTGTATGTATTTCCTAAATAAAATTATTATTTATATATTTATTTATTGATTATTTTAAATTTTTTATTAATTTTTATTTATTTATTTATTTATTTATTTATTTATTTATTTATTTATTTATTTATTTATTTATTTATTTATTTGGTTGATTCATTTATTTAAATTATTATTTTTATTTTTATTTTTATTTTTAATTTTTCATACCTTTCACACAATGTAGAGGTTCAGAAGGTAAAACACACAATTTCTACGTGGTGTAAAATATTTTCCGTCATAAACCTCCGTCGGGGGATTTTCATTCCAACTGATAACATTCGTGCGGCATCATGATCTTTGGCGTTATTTTTTCATTTATTTCTTTAGTCTCAATATATTTTATCAAACCATTTTTTCATATTATTTTCACATACTTCTGAAGCCAGTAAAGCAAACCGCTCCCGATTGGTTTTACTTAAATCAAAGCCAACCAATAGGGCTTCATGGGGTCAGTAAAGCAAACCACTCACTGACTGATTAAAATTCAATGGAAGCCAATCAATAGAGCTTCATCTAATTTGTTTGGACGACACAAACTGAGTTGTGAAAAACAAACTTGGGACATCTCAGATTGAAAAGAATTAATTAGATGAGTGACATTTGTCAGCTTGTTACCGAGTTTAATTATATACTGAGCTGTGAAAAACACCCCCAGCCCACATATGGATATATACCATGCATGCCCTCCCAAAGTTGGATTCATTTTCCTCAAAGTCTCTTTGAAAAAGCCAAACCAAGCGAAACGCGTCGAGACAGACGGATTATTTTCTACCTTTGCTGAAGACTACAACCAATCCAGGTATCTTCTCTAATAGGTAATATCTAGATTTCATTTTAATTTATTTCATTTCTTCATTTTAATTTCATTTTATTCATCTACCTATTCTTCAAATGGCTCAAAAAAGACAGAATCATCAGGGAAAGAGAGTTGCCCAGTCTGGAAGAGGCCAGGAACAATCGTTCCAGGCCTATTCTAGATTGGTCAAGGCCCTTTTCCAGGTGATTCAGTGTATGCACCATATTGGGCTCTTAGAGCAGCATTTGGCCAACCGGGATTTCCCGAAACAGTTGGAGAAGAAAGTAGATGAGTTAGGTGGCTTTCTAAAGCCGGCTCTTCCCACCCCACACATTTTTTCTGTTTTTCGACAGATTAGTGTGGGATGGGCCAACCAAACGTTAAATGCTTTAGTTGAGCATTACAAGATAAATTTAAACCAGTTGAAGTCTAAGATAACTTTGGCTATGCGACCACCTCCTGGACTCGAAAAAATAGACTTCAACAGCGCTTCGGCGCGTGCCTTGATCTGGGCTCAAAAAAACTTTAAAAATAAGTTGACAGATAAGACGATTTCGGCCTATGAGTCTTACATTTCGGAACTTCGCCCAGCGTCTGGAGTAAGGAACAATACGGGAGGGAGCAAGCAAACTCCGGCCCGTGTTGTCCCTCTACCCCAACGCGAAAAGCAAAATAAGAAAAGATCAAGGCAAAGCACTTCTCCCTCTTCTTTTCCTTCTACTTCTTCTTTCTCTCAGAGTAAGCGCATCAATTTGCAAACATCTCCGGTCCATATTGTGACTGAAGATGCTCGCAAATTGAGTAACGCTGTCTCGCCTCGTCTTGCTCCTCTACCTCCTACTCCTCCTCAGCCTTTCTTCTCTGGTTCTCCTAGTGCTCTTACTAGAACTCCTCCTTCTGTTTCTTCTCCTGCTTCTGTTTCCTCTCCTGCTTCTGTTTCCTCTCCTGCTTCTGTTTCCTCTCCCCCTTCTCCTGCCTCTAGTGTGGTTCAACCAGGTATATCGTACTCAGAGAAAGTCAAATCACCGAGCCGCAACTCGGGCCGCTCATTTGATTCTAAATTCTCCTAGTTTCGGCATAAAAGCGGAGTTAATTTTGACAAAAGGAATTGGCGCCTCCCCGATGTTTGTAAAAACATCCTTATGATTGGAAGTTCAAATTTAGGACGCATTGATCGAAATCCCCATCCGGACATCCAGGTGGAGTGTTACCCCGGCGCCAAATTCAATCATCTGCGCTCTATGTTTAAAGGGCACAGGGGCCAGTCCAGTCCCCAAAAAATATTATTAAATATTGGCGTGAATTCTCGAAACGATAATTCTGATCTCGTAGTTAAGCAGTTGCGGAATATGCTTAGCGATATCAGGGTCAAGTTTAGATCAGCAAAAATTTATTTCGCTGAACTAAACTTTTCGCAAAAACTCCCTCAGGCTGAGAGGAGAACCCTGAGCATCATCAACGAAACCATTCGGAAAGTGAAGGACGTTAACGTTATACCAAAAATTGATGACGCGAAGTTTGATGTTGCTCAGGATTTAATCCATTGGACCACGAGAACCGCCAATATTATGTACGATCACTGGTTGAACCACCTAAATTTAAACTAAGTAAAGGCAAAGGTAACAGCCGCCTAACAGATGTGGGATTAGGAACTAATGTGGTTAACCTGTCTGGCACCAATGACCTAACAACCCAAGAGAAATCTCTTTTAGATCGCGGTTTAACTTTTGTACCAGCACCAAAGCCTAAAACTGATAACCAAACAAATTTACCATCATACAACTGTAATTTTCTTAGGCAAATGAAATTAGCAGACCGCTTTAGAAACTCCAGCGGTCGGAAACTTCCTTTCACAGAATCATCTGGTTGGTCACCTCCAGATAGTGAAGTAGATCCCGAAATTATTGAGGCTAGTAAACGAATCATCCAAAAGGTGTTCAGCATGAACATACTCTCCGATAAAGACAATTTAACAGCTGGTGAATGGAGAGCCCTCACGAAACTTCGAAAAAATAAGAAATTAGTAATTAAACCAGCCGACAAAGGTGGGTCGGTAGGTGTTCTATCTCGGGATAATTATATAAAGGAAGCCATGAGACAACTCAGCAATACTAAACATTATAAGAAAATAGATTCACTTATTTGGCCTAGTAATATCGAAAAATTCAATAAGATCTTAAAATTTCTCCTCGACGAAGGTCACATTACCAAAAAACAATTGAAATATTTAACAGCTAAGCTCAGTGCTCAAACAAGACAATTTTATATCCTACCAAAGATCCACAAGGACCGTTCTTCATGGACGGATGACTTAACTCCACCCGGGAGGCCAATTGTATCAGATTGTAATTCGGAATCTTATGCGATCTCGGAATTAATTGATTATCATCTGAAACCTATAGCAAATAGACATCCGAGCTATCTAAAAAATACACAGGATTTCCTGTCAAAAATTTCGAAATTGAAAATATCGAAAAATGCAATTCTGGCTACTTTGGATATCGACAGTATGTATACGAACATTGATATTGATAAAGGTGTTAAATCAGTTAAAAATGCATTTGAAAAATATCCGGATGCGAAACGCCCAGATGAACAAATTTTGGATCTTTTAGAGCTGAGCTTAAAAGGTAATGACTTTCAATTCAATGGAGAATATTTTCTACAAATAATGGGTTGTCCTATGGGCAAAAGATTCAGTCCTAATTTTGCAAGCATTTATGTAGCAGAATGGGAGGAAAATGCCTTAAGCAAATGTGCAAAGCATCCTCTCGTATATCTCAGGTATTTAGATGACATTTTTATTATTTGGGAACATTCAAAAGAAGATTTTGATGAATTTTTAGAAATTTTGAACAATCACGATCCAAATATTAAATTGAAAGCTACTATCAGTGAAAATTCTGTTGATTTTCTCGATGTGACCGTGTATAAAGGCAAGCAATTTCAGGCGTCCGGTCATTTAGATTATAAAGTGTATTTTAAACCAACTGATTCACATCAATTGTTGCACACAAAATCATTTCATCCTCAACATACATTTAAAGGTATCATCAAATCACAACTCATTCGTTTCCACCGCAATTCAAGTGATAAGGTAAATTTCAATGAGGCTTGTTCTACTCTATTTGGCGCCCTCAGATCGAGAGGGTACTCGCTGCGCCTCTTGCGTAGCCTGAAATCCCAAACCCTGAAAAAGCTCGAAAGTCCAGCTGAAACTACCGATTTCGAACCACTGAAGATTGAACACAACAGACCGTTGCAGAATGGTAGTGGCGCGGTATTTAATTGCAAAAAGCCTCGTTGTAGACTGCATACTTTTATGCCTGATCAGAAAGAGGAATTTTCCTCCGAACAAACGAAAAATCATTATCAGATCCGTAACCCCCTCCATTGTGATTCACCAAACATTATTTACCTTATCACTTGTAAGCGATGTCGGAAACAGTATGTTGGTCAAAGTCAAAATCCTTTTCGAGAACGTGCTACTAGACACAAACAGGATATTAAACATAATGCTGATGCCCCAGTAGCACAACATTTTAACCTTCCTGGCCATTCTTTGGACGATTTCGAAATCCATCCTATTGAACAACCACCAATTAAAGACACATTAGACGAAACGGATGAATTTAGAAAAAAACGTGAAGCTTTTTGGATCAATACGCTTCAAACTCTCTGGCCATTTGGTATGAACATATCAGAGGGCGAATGCGAAAGGAGGTCCATCATTCCTTTCACTTTAACGTACAACAGAATGAATATCGAAATAGCAAAAATGTTAAAAGATGAATTCAATTTTACCAATGCTAAATTAAATGAACCTTTGAATCTTCGACCTGTCATCGCCTATAAGAAAAACAAAAGCTTGCGTAACATCCTTGTAAGGACTAAATTAGAGCCCATCAATGAATAACACCAATTTCTGCCAGTCAGTTTAACCAGTTCCTAAGCTCATCACTTAGTTTAAATCAATTTTGTGTACTTTTTTGTCATGTTTGAAACCAATCAGGGTTCAGTAAAGGAAAAAATTTTTCGGCGGCATATTAAAAGAAAAAAACGTTTCAGTATGAAATGTCTGTGCCAGTGCGATTTTTTAACCTCAAACACACACACACACACACACACACACACACACGGGACGTTAACGTGATACCAAAAATTGATGACGCGAAGTTTGATGTTGCTCAGGATTTAATCCATTGGACCACGAGAACCGCCAATATTATGTACGATCACTGGTTGAACCACCTAAATTTAAACTAAGTAAAGGCAAAGGTAACAGCCGCCTAACAGATGTGGGATTAGGAACTAATGTGGTTAACCTGTCTGGCACCAATGACCTAACAACCCAAGAGAAATCTCTTTTAGATCGCGGTTTAACTTTTGTACCAGCACCAAAGCCTAAAACTGATAACCAAACAAATTTACCATCATACAACTGTAATTTTCTTAGGCAAATGAAATTAGCCGACCGCTTTAGAAACTCCAGCGGTCGGAAACTTCCTTTTACAGAATCATCTGGTTGGTCACCTCCAGATAGTGAAGTAGATCCCGAAATTATTGAGGCTAGCAAACGAATCATCAAAAAGGTGTTCAGCATGAACATACTCTCCGATAAAGACAATTTAACAGCTGGTGAACGGAGAGCCCTCACGAAACTTCGAAAAAATAAGAAATTAGTGATTAAACCAGCCGACAAAGGTGGGTCGGTAGTTGTTCTATCTCGGGATAATTATATAAAGGAAGCCATGAGACAACTCAGCAATACTAAACATTATAAGAAAATAGATTCACTTATTTGGCCTAGTAATATCGAAAAATTCAATAAGATCTTAAAATTTCTCCTCGATGAAGGTCACATTACCAAAAAACAATTGAAATATTTAACAGCTAAGCTCAGTGCTCAAACAAGACAATTTTATATCCTACCAAAGATCCACAAGGACCGTTCTTCATGGACGGATGACTTAACTCCACCCGGGAGGCCAATTGTATCAGATTGTAATTCGGAATCTTATGCGATCTCGGAATTAATTGATTATCATCTGAAACCTATAGCAAATAGACATCCGAGCTATCTAAAAAATACACAGGATTTCCTGTCAAAAATTTCGAAATTGAAAATATCGAAAAATGCAATTCTGGCCACTTTGGATATCGACAGTATGTATACGAACATTGATATTGATAAAGGTGTTAAATCAGTTAAAAATGCATTTGAAAAATATCCGGATGCGAAACGCCCGGATGAACAAATTTTGGATCTTTTAGAGCTGAGCTTAAAAGGTAATGACTTTCAATTCAATGGAGAATATTTTCTACAAATAATGGGTTGTCCTATGGGCAAAAGATTCAGTCCTAATTTTGCAAGCATTTATGTAGCGGAATGGGAGGAAAATGCCTTAAGCAAATGTGCAAAGCATCCTCTCGTATATCTCAGGTATTTAGATGACATTTTTATTATTTGGGAACATTCAAAAGAAGATTTTGATGAATTTTTAGAAATTTTGAACAATCACGATCCAAATATTAAATTGAAAGCTACTATCAGTGAAAATTCTGTTGATTTTCTCGATGTGACCGTGTATAAAGGCAAGCAATTTCAGGCGTCCGGTCATTTAGATTATAAAGTGTATTTTAAACCAACTGATTCACATCAGTTGTTGCACACAAAATCATTTCATCCTCAACATACATTTAAAGGTATCATCAAATCACAGCTCATTCGTTTCCACCGCAATTCAAGTGATAAGGTAAATTTCAATGAGGCTTGTTCTACTCTATTTGGCGCCCTCAGATCGAGAGGGTACTCGCTGCGCCTTCTGCGTAGCCTGAAATCCCAAACCCTGAAAAAGCTCGAAAGTCCAGCTGAAACTACCGATTTCGAACCACTGAAGATTGAACACAACAGACCGTTGCAAAATAGTAGTGGCGCGGTATTTAATTGCAAAAAGCCTCGTTGTAGACTGCATACTTTTATGCCTGATCATAAAGAGGAATTTTCCTCCGAACAAACGAAAAATCATTATCAGATCCGTAACCCCCTCCATTGTGATTCACCAAACATTATTTACCTTATCACTTGTAAGCGATGTCGGAAACAGTATGTTGGTCAAAGTCAAAATCCTTTCCGAGAACGTGCTACTAGACACAAACAGGATATAAAACATAATGCTGATGCCCCAGTAGCACAACATTTTAACCTTCCTGGCCATTCTTTGGACGATTTCGAAATCCATCCTATTGAACAACCACCAATTAAAGACACATTAGAAGAAACGGATGAATTTAGAAAAAAACGTGAAGCTTTTTGGATCAATACGCTTCAAACCCTCTGGCCATTTGGTATGAACATATCAGAGGGCGAATGCGAAAGGAGGTCCATCATTCCTTTCACTTTAACGTACAACAGAATGAATATCGAAATAGCAAAAATGTTAAAAGATGAATTCAATTTTACCAATGCTAAATTAAATGAACCTTTGAATCTTCGACCTGTCATCGCCTATAAGAAAAACAAAAGCTTGCGTAACATCCTTGTAAGGACTAAATTAGAGCCCATCAATGAATAACATCAATTATTGCCAGTCAGTTTAACCAGTTCCTAAGCTCATCACTTAGTTTAAATCAATTTTATGTACTTTTTTGTTACGTTTGAAACCCATCAGGGTTCAGTAAATGAAAACAATTTTTCAGCGGCATATTAAAAGAAAAAAACGTTTCAGTAGGAAATGTCTGTGCCAGTGCGATTTTTTAACCTCAAACACACACACACACACACACACACACACACACACACACACACACACACACACACACACACACACACACACACACACACACACACACACACACACACACACACTGTTTTTCGACAGATTAGTGTGGGATGGGCCAACCAAACGTTAAATGCTTTAATTGAGCATTATAAGATAAATTTAAACCAGTTGAAGTCTAAGATAACTTTGGCTATGCGACCACTTCCTGGACTCGAAAAGATAGACTTCAACAGCGCTTCGGCGCGTGCCTTGATCTGGGCTCAAAAAAACTTTAAAAACAAGTTGACAGGTAAGACGATTTCGGCCTATGAGTCTTACATTTCGGAACTTCGCCCAGCGTCTGGAGTAAGGAACAATACGGGAGGGAGCAAGCAAACTCCGGCCCGTGTTGTCCCTCTACCCCAACGCGAAAAGCAAAACAAGAAAAGATCAAGGCAAAGCACTTCTCCCTCTTCTTTTCCTTCTACTTCTTCTTTCTCTCAGAGTAAGCGCCTCAATTTGCAAACATCTCCGGTCCATATTGTGACTGAAGATGCTCGCAAATTGAGTAACGCTATCTCGCCTCGTCTTGTTCCTCTACCTCCTACTCCTCCTCAGCCTTTCTTCTCTAGTTCTCCTAGTGCTCTCACTAGAACTCCTCCTCCTCCTTCTGTTTCTTCTCCTGTTTCTGTTTCCTCTCCTGCTTCTGTTTCTTCTCCCCCTTCCCCTGCATCTAGTGTGGTTCAACCAGGTATATCGTACTCAGAGAAAGTCAAATCACCGAGCCGCAACTCGGGCCGCTCATTTGATTCTAAATTCTCCCAGTTTCGGCATAAAAGCGGAGTTAATTTTGACAAAAGGAATTGGCGCCTCCCCGATGTTTGTAAAAACATCCTTATGATTGGAAGTTCAAATTTAGGACGCATTGATCGAGATCCCCATCCGGACATCCAGGTGGAGTGTTACCCCGGCGCCAAATTCAATCATCTGCGCTCTATGTTTAAAGGGCACAGGGGCCAGTCCAGTCCCCAAAAAATATTATTAAATATTGGCGTGAATTCTCGAAACGATAATTCTGATCTCGTAGTTAAGCAGTTGCGGAATATGCTTAGCGATATCAGGGTCAAGTTTAGATCAGCAAAAATTTATTTCGCTGAACTAAACTTTTCGCAAAAACTCCCTCAGGCTGAGAGGAGAACCCTGAGCATCATCAACGAAACCATTCGGAAAGTGAAGGACGTTAACGTGATACCAAAAATTGATGACGCAAAGTTTGATGTTGCTCAGGATTTAATCCATTGGACCACGAGAACCGCCAATATTATGTACGATCACTGGTTGAACCACCTAAATTTAAACTAAGTAAAGGCAAAGGTAATAGCCGCCTAACAGATGTGGGATTAGGAACTAATGTGGTTAACCTGTCTGGCACCAATGACCTAACAACCCAAGAGAAATCTCTTTTAGATCGCGGTTTAACTTTTGTACCAGCACCAAAGCCTAAAACTGATAACCAAACAAATTTACCATCATACAACTGTAATTTTCTTAGGCAAATGAAATTAGCCGACCGCTTTAGAAACTCCAGCGGTCGGAAACTTCCTTTTACAGAATCATCTGGTTGGTCACCTCCAGATAGTGAAGTAGATCCCGAAATTATTGAGGCTAGCAAACGAATCATCAAAAAGGTGTTCGGCATGAACATACTCTCCGATAAAGACAATTTAACAGCTGGTGAACGGAGAGCCCTCACGAAACTTCGAAAAAATAAGAAATTAGTAATTAAACCAGCCGACAAAGGTGGGTCGGTAGTTGTTCTATCTCGGGATAATTATATAAAGGAAGCCATGAGACAACTCAGCAATACTAAACATTATAAGAAAATAGATTCACTTATTTGGCCTAGTAATATCGAAAAATTCAATAAGATCTTAAAATTTCTCCTCGACGAAGGTCACATTACCAAAAAACAATTGAAATATTTAACAGCTAAGCTCAGTGCTCAAACAAGACAATTTTATATCCTACCAAAGATCCACAAGGACCGTTCTTCATGGACGGATGACTTAACTCCACCCGGGAGGCCAATTGTATCAGATTGTAATTCGGAATCTTATGCGATCTCGGAATTAATTGATTATCATCTTAAACCTGTAGCAAATAGACATCCGAGCTATCTAAAAAACACACAGGATTTCCTGTCACAAATTTCGAAATTGAAAATATCAAAAAATGCAATTCTGGCTACTTTGGATATCGACAGTATGTATACGAACATTGATATTGATAAAGGTGTTAAATCAGTTAAAAATGCATTTGAAAAATATCCGGATGCGAAACGCCCAGATGAACAAATTTTGGATCTTTTAGAGCTGAGCTTAAAGGTAATGACTTTCAATTCAATGGAGAATATTTTCTACAAATAATGGGTTGTCCTATGGGTAAAAGATTCAGTCCTAATTTTGCAAGCATTTATGTAGCGGAATGGGAGGAAAATGCCTTAAGCAAATGTGCAAAGCATCCTCTCGTATATCTCAGATATTTAGATGACATTTTTATTATTTGGGAACATTCAAAAGAAGATTTTGATGAATTTTTAGAAATTTTGAATAATCACGATCCAAATATTAAATTGAAAGCTACTATCAGTGAAAATTCTGTTGATTTTCTCGATGTAACCGTGTATAAAGGCAAGCAATTTCAGGCGTCCGGTCATTTAGATTATAAAGTATATTTTAAACCAACTGATTCACATCAATTGTTGCACACTAAATCATTTCATCCTCAACATACATTTAAAGGTATCATCAAATCACAGCTCATTCGTTTCCACCGCAATTCAAGTGATAAGGTAAATTTCAATGAGGCTTGTTCTACTCTATTTGGCGCCCTCAGATCGAGAGGGTACTCGCTGCGCCTATTGCGTAGCCTGAAATCCCAAACCTTGAAAAAGCTCGAAAGTCCAGCTGAAACTACCGATTTCGAACCACTGAAGATTGAACACAACAGACCGTTGCAAAATAGTAGTGGCGCGGTATTTAATTGCAAAAAGCCTCGTTGTAGACTGCATACTTGTATGCCTGATCAGAAAGAGGAATTTTCCTCCGAACAAACGAAAAATCATTATCAGATCCGTAACCCCCTCCATTGTGATTCACCAAACATTATTTACCTTATCACTTGTAAGCGATGTCGGAAACAGTATGTTGGTCAAAGTCAAAATCCTTTTCGAGAACGTGCTACTAGACACAAATAGGATATAAAACATAATGCAGATGCCCCAGTAGCACAACATTTTAACCTTCCTGGCCATTCTTTGGACGATTTCGAAATCCACCCAATTGAACAACCACCAATTAAAGACACATTAGAAGAAACGGATGAATTTAGAAAAAAACGTGAAGCTTTTTGGATCAATACGCTTCAAACCCTCTGGCCATTTGGTATGAACATATCAGAGGGCGAATGCGAAAGGAGGTCCATCATTCCTTTCACTTTAACGTACAACAGAATGAATATCGAAATAGCAAAAATGTTAAAAGATGAATTCAATTTTACCAATGCTAAATTAAATGAACCTTTGAATCTTCGACCTGTCATCGCCTATAAGAAAAACAAAAGCTTGCGTAACATCCTTGTAAGGACTAAATTAGAGCCCATCAATGAATAACATCAATTATTGCCAGTCAGTTTAACCAGTTCCTAAGCTCATCACTTAGTTTAAATCAAATTTGGTGTAATTTTTTGTCATGTTTGAAACCCATCTGGGTTCAGTAAATGAAAACAATTTTTCGGCGGCATATTAAAAGAAAAAAACGTTTCAGTATGAAATGTCTGTGCCAGTGCGATTTTTTAACCTCAAACACACAACACACCAGACAGACAGACAGACAGACACACAGACACACAGACACACAGGAAACACACACACACACACACGAGGGTTCGAATCCCGGCGGGGGATCAGAAACCAACATTCAAAATTCCTCTAAAACATGATTGTGTCATTTGAAAAAAACACACATAAGCCCGTGCCAGTCTTCCTCTGAGGCCATCCACAGCACTTTCGTCGTACTGTAGCCAGCGCGTTCCACACTTTCATGCTGCTGCCGTAAGGAAGATGAACCAAGTAATCATGAGGACTTCATCTAAAAAGCTAGATTCCAGCCATCGTTTTTTGACGGTGTGCAATGGTCTAGTGGTTTAGACGCTGGACTCCTGATTGCCAGGCGGTGTTGCCGAGGGTTCGAATCCCGGCGGGGGATCAGAAACCAACATTCAAAATTCCTCTAAAACATGATTGTGTCATTTGAAAACACACACACACACACACCATACCATACCATACCATAACTTAACATAACATAACATAACATAATAACATAACATAACATAACATAACATAACATAACATACATACAGTACGTGGAGAGTGTATTATCATTAAATCACCTGCATAGTGGAGATTCCACCAGAGCTATAATTGCAGATTTGTTGCAAAGCATAACCATCACAAGCAAAGTTCCAGCCAATGGACCTCCGGTTTGAACCCGGAGGTCCATTGGCTGAAACTTTGCTTGTGTTTTTTGTCCATATGTACAGAATTTGAAAGTGATACTTTGGGTGCTACACCACTCCGCGGGTGTTTTAGTTACAATCCACTCTCCACGTACTGTACATACATACATAAAATTAAAGCATAAAATTAAATAAATGTCAATAACATATCGTATGTCGCACAGAGAAAATTTAACAGGGAAGGGATTCGATTTAACAGGGTCGGGATTCGATTTAACAGGGATGGGATTCGATTTAACAGGAACGTAATTCAATTTAACAGGGACGGGACTGTAGCCACAGCCTAACAGCTTTCACTTCATCAAACGTCATGATGTTTGCCTGATACGAAACCTAGTTACGTGGTATCAACTTTCCAATCTCGGCAGTTGTTTTTTTTTTCTTTCACCCATTGTCCGAAAAATGCGCACATCATCAACATATTCACTTTTTTTACAGAGATCAAACTTCAAATCATATTCTTTAAAAAGCCATCGGCGATTGCAGTACGTCGGGAAACTGAAAACCTTCGAGAATTTTGTTGTTGTTGAACATTATTTAGCACCCACCCCCCCCCCCCCCCACCCCAACATGGCGGCAGTTAAGACACTGCTCTATATGTGAACGATGGGCGTTCCAGAAAATCAGTTGCATAGAGATCAATGGTCTTATATCATCGACAATCGTTTTATTTGTAAAACATATCTAGTCTGTGTTTTGGCATGTTTTTTTCTTTCTTTCTTCTTCCTCCTCCTCCTCCTCTGTCTTCTTCTTTTCTTTTTCTTTTTGCTGACCTTCTGGCTTCTATGCATTTCCTTGTCCGCATGACAACGCCATTACAAATCTTCCTATGTCGTTCATTTTTGGCATACTGGCATTTTGCAGGTTCCGGGGATATTAGAGGTGTCCCTAGGGATGTTTTGAAAGTGGTCCACGCTCATATCTCAGGCATGCATTACTGAAGTTCATACAAGTATTTTTATACTCAAAAAGTGGGCGGGGCCAAAAATAATCAAAGTGGGTCACGCTGATATCTCAATCATGGTATGACGTGTGGACTTGGAACCAACACCAACGAAGGTTCAAAATATGGGGCAAAGTCACTGCGGTCATCCTAGGGTCATTAAGTGCATTTTTCCCAATTGCTGAAAATCGCATTTTATGACTCCTTAATGCAACGCCGAAGTTCTTACCTGTATATTTATACTCAAAAAGGTGTGTGGGGACCAAAACTTTTTAAAAGTGGGTCACGCTCATATGTCAAGCATGGTATGACCTATGGACCGACACCAAACGAGTCGAAACTCAATAGAGGCACAAATATGTGTCAAGGTCACTGAGGTCACCGAAGAGGTCATTGAGTTCATTTTTTCAGAATTGCTTGGAATCGCATTTTATGACCCCCAATGCATTGCTGAAGTCGTACAAGTATTTTTATACTCACAAAAGTGGGCGGGGCCAAAAAGTTTGAAAGTGGGTCAAGCTCAGCTCTCAAGCATGGAATGACTTATGGACCTGAGACCAACACTAAATGAGTTTAAACTACCGGAGGTTTAAATGTGTCTCAAGGTCATTGAGTTCATCTTGGGGTCATTGGCAGGTCAAGGTCATTGAGTTCATCTTGGGGTCAATGGGTGCATTTTGTAGAATTGTCAGAAATCGCACCGAAGTTCATACATGTATTTTTATGCTAAAAAAGCGGGCGAGGCCAAACGTATCCATTTCTGATTCCTTTGTAGAACACGTCGAATGCTGTGCACAGGAATTATTTCTGGTTTCTTGCCAAATTTTATCTGATTGCTACATGAAAATTTTTAAACGCTGTTTACGAAAATCTATTTCTGTTTTCTTTAAAGATATTTTGCTCCCGAAAATAAGTCTCCATATATTCTCTTTCAATATTATTTAGTTCTGTTGCTTTCACCATTTTCACACAGATTCGAATTTACTGGTCGCAGAAAATTCTGTTTCTTTTCTTAGTCTGTGTGAAACACACAGACTATTGTTTTTGTATGTTTTTTTTCCCCCACCTTCTTCTTCTTCTTCTTCTTCTTCTTCTTCTTCTTCTTCTTCTTCTCCTGTCTTCTGTCTTCTATGCACGATAACTCGAAAACGAATTGTCCTATCTCGCTAATCGTTTGGCATACTGATAGACAGTCACAAGTTCTCGGCCACCTATGGTTTTCAGGTCGCTAGGGCCCTTGGGTATGCCCAGTCCGCCACAGGGTTTTCACAGCCTCTGATTTCCCGTAACAGTTAATTATCCTGGAGGAATACTCTGTTATATTTATTCACACTGGAGAACAATTATCAATGTAAACAATCAGATTACAGAAGTGGAATTCGCTATCAAACATTAAATGTTATCTGTTATTTTAATCAGGTGTCAGTTTCATACTCAAACCAAGTTGAGAGAAACCTTTGCTTTACAGGGAAATGTATAAATTATTCAGTTCAATGCTTTTAACCCTCTCAAGACTTTAATCTTGGTTCCAAAGATTGTATTTCACGCAATGTGAGAATAATGATAAACCTTTCCATACTCACTTTACTTCTCTAAACATCATTCATAGAAGTGGCGGAGCCAAAAATGTCCATTTCTGATTCCTTGATCAAACCCTTTGAATGCTGGGCATATATATGCTTTTTCTGTTTTCTTGGAAACATTTATCTGATTCCTGTATGAATATCTTTAAATACTGTTAACGAAAACATATTTCTGATTTCTTCAAAAATATTTTAACCCCCCCCCCCCCCAAATAAACCTCAATAAAATTCTCTTTCTATTTTGTTTATTTCTGATGCTTCAACCATTTTCACACAGTCTTAAATTTACTGGATACAGTAAATTCTGCTTCTCCAGTTTTTCTTCATTTTTGTAAGGCATGAGCATAAATTTGTCAACGCTTTAGTGTCATGTTTGTGTGTTAAACTAAATTAACTCTGCGCTATCCCTGTATTCAAGGCACTATATGATCTCATTATTCGCGAGATGACAGTTGAATAAAGGCAGGTTAGTTTAAATGGTAAGTAACGCAATTTCTTGTAAATAGTCAAATTCACGTATTCCGACAGAATGATTGATTCAGAGTTTCTTGTAACGCACTCAAAATATCGAACATTTGTACAAGAAGCGAAAGCTCCGAGAAAGACCCACATTTTCAAATTAAATTCCGGCCGAGTGAGAAACGTATGTGTCAGTAAATGTCAAGTTATATTACAGCACGAATTACTGTAAATCAGAGTCAATAACTTGAATAAGTGAAGTCGAATAAATTAACTTTATTGATGCAAAACCTTAATGTATCTCATTAGAAACAGACTAGCAGAGGTGTAGTCCAAACATGGCCTGAAAGACCTTATTTTAATCTTTTGGTTTGTTACGTCCTAAAGGACGTACCGAACTCAAAAACTAAAATACGATCCTTTGTTGTGCTGTTTACAAACTTCTTGTGCAGTACGACTGTTAGACGACACATTTACTCTCACAAGGAAGGGGTGGGGAGGGGGCGCAGTCATACAAGGGCACACACACACCAGGTCTTTGAAAATGCTAATGGTTCCACCCACATCTTCTACCCTCAATCTCCGATATACTTTGCTATCCACTACCGCCCTGTCATACTCTGCCAACCAGCTCTTCCTTTTGCACTTTCACCCTTTCATACCCCTCCCAGTCCACCCCAGCAAACCGTAACTTTTGTTCTTTCTCTTGTTTGTTATGTTGCCTTTTTTTCGTTGGCAATTATTGCATATTGAAGGCTAGTGAAACGTAAAAAAATGTCACTCGGGTCGATGAGGTGGTCCCGTAAAATTGTCATCGACACCATATGGCCTTTGCCATTGAAAGTATCGAAAATACCCAATAATCAATAATCCATCCTTCCATATTAATGTTTGAGAATTGATGAGTTCATAGTCGTGTAGATTTCCACTCGGCAGGTATTCACAAGGGAAATCACTTTTTTGTGGTATCCACTCTCTGCTATCCAGTTTCGAACCTGCATGACTGTATTTTTTCTGCGTCCCAGAACGTCCAAAATCATGACTTTTTGCCCCATTCGCCACATTCCCATGACTCCTCTCTCTCTCTCGCTCTCTCTCTCTCTCTCTCTCTCTCTCTCTCTCGATCGATTCCGACTATACTAGGTTGTCTGTTAGCAGAACACAATTCATCCGCACATTGCCATTTTCAATACGATGTGCACTGTTATCTTTAGTTCAGCACAAATCAACAAAATGTCGTATCACAGCCCCTTCAAATTAACACTGTAACTTACCCACAATACGAGTTTATTTAGAGTTATAACACTATCGGTTAATTTGTTTAGCATTATGCGTTAAAAAAAATATAACATTATGCGTTCGAAAAAATTGTAGCATTATGCGGAATTTATAACATTATCGGTTGTTTAGAACATTTTTACATTTTGCGAAGTTGAAACATTATCATCTGTAACAAGAATTGTTTGCAACTATTCAGGATCGGCATACCTATAAAAAGCGGAATATTCCAGAAAATCACTTTCATAAGCGGAACCTTCTTGAACTCGCCGGCCTTCTTGCATCAGATGACAGAAAAATAATAAATTTCACAAACATAATAGTTCGAAATTGTCGAGATATGTCCATTGAATTTACTCTCACAAACACAAAAACAACAAAAAATAACGGAGCTAAACTTACATAACTCTCACTGTAACATTCACGTGCCGATATGTAGATATTTGAATAAATGTATACCTTTTTTGGTTTGTTGACGGCCCGGGCAAGCTATTAATCAAATATTGCCACAGGCGATCGACACTTTATCCTTACCACGACAGGAGCGTCTGCAACAGGTTATCACCCTGAACCCTGCGGAGATGCAAATTAGGCGTAGCGAATCGGCTGTATTAATATTGCCGAAAACGCGGATAAACGCAGCGAGATATTGTATATATATATATACATACACTTCATCAAATACTTTTTATAATTTCGTCAATTTGCCGTCATGTTCTAGAGATTACTCCCTTCTAAGCGGCGTTCATTTTTGACTAATTCATCATATTCCGTTACGTTAAGTGCTGTACCAATGTGTACCGCGCCGTGGAAACATAAAATTTAGCGTCACGCTTATCATAATTGTTAAATGGGAATTAGAAAAGTTTTCGAGATACGCGTACGTCTTACAGGTCGATTTATTACTTGGCAAGTAGCCACCTTGCTCCTAATCACGAACCCATTTATAAAATCACCTTTTCATATCTTCCTTGGGTGGCAACAAGTAAAGATATGTTCCGCGTTTCACGTTGTTCTCTGTATTCAAGAGTAAATTTTGCACAAAGAATACTGTATCATATCTTCCTTGGGTGGTAACAAGTAAATGAGTTCGTTATTAGGAGCTATAGGCGGCCACTTGCCAAGAAATAAATCGACCTGTAAGACGCACGCATATCCCGAAAAAATTTCTAATTCCCATTTAACAATTAGGATAAGGAGGACGCTACATTTTACGTTCCCATGACGCGGTACACATTGGTACGGCACTTAACGTAACGGAATGTGAATTAGTCAAATATGAAAGCCGCTTAGAAGGGAGAAATCTGCCAAACATGACGGCAAATTGACGAAATTATATAAGTAAAAAAGTCTGTGGTAGTAAATTCAATGGACATACAGTAAGTGGGGAGTGTATTATTACTAAATCACCCGCAGAGTGGAGATTCCACCCAAGCAATAATTGCAAATTGGCTGCAAAGCATAATAAGCACAAGCAAAGTTCCATCCAATGGACCTCCGGGTTAAACTCGGAGGTCCATTGGCTGAAACAGTGCTTGTGTTTTTTTGTTCATATGTAGAGAATTTGAAAATGATACGTTGGGTGATAACCTCACTCCACGAGTGATATAGTTACAATTCACTCTCCACGTAATGTATCTCGACAATTTTGGAATATTATGTTCCTGAAATTTATTCTCCATGCCAGTTAAACCAAAAGCACCAAAGGTCTATAATGTTAGTAAGAAAGAACAGAAAAATAGAAACAAAACAAACGTCCAGCTACTTCGCTATTGCTGAAGAACAAACGGGGAGCACGGACCAAGTCCAAGACAATAACAATCATGAACACACAAGCGGACATAAACAAGGTCACTCGAAAAAGATAAAACAATACAGTGAGCTGCAGATAGATAAGTGTATACCTGATACACCTAATGTTGCAAATTACTATCAAGCTATGGCATATCAATAGCAATCACCTTATGGATTACATACACCTTACGTTCAAAGCACACCGTCACCCCACAAATTGGCTTACTGTCGGCACCACCGCCACCGTGGGATGCGGCACTACTTGACGAAGTGAAACAAATAAAACAAAAACTTCAACAAATAGATAAAACAGAAAGAAACTCTTAATCTGATCAACTCTAAAGTGTCGGTCATGGAAAGTAAAACGAAAACCTTCGATTCGCGTGATTTGGAGACAGAATACGGATGTGACTTCACAGTAAAAGAAAACAATAAAAAAGAATTAAAGAGTGCGAAAGTAGAGATTAAAGAACTAACCAAATTATGTAAAGAAATACGAATCTGAAATAAAAAGTTTGATGGATTCCAAGAAAATCTCGAATCAAAAATGTTTGATCTCGAACGCGCTCAATGCGCGACAATCTCATGTTTTATGGAATTGCTGAGGGTGGTAGTGAAGAAGATTGTATTGAACTGTCAAGTCTGTCCTGAAGGAACAATTGAATTTCGATGATTTGGTGACAAACAAAATCATGATAGACAGGGCACATAGAGTGGGCAATCTTAGCAAAAGCAAAGCTATGAAACCGCGACCGATTGTTGCAAAGCGGCAAGGACATCATCTTTTGATTATGTGGACCGTCTGAAGTCATTGAACATGGGTATCGGGGCTCAGATACCGGAAGAAATCCGGGATGCTAGAAAACCATTATATCCGGCAATGAAAAAAGTAAAGGACAGCGGGAAAAGGGTTAAATCTGTTGGTAAAAAAATTACTCATTGGAAGTGAGGAACGCCGACCAGAAGAGACAGAATCTAACCGCCAATGGTGTCACGAAGAGCTTCACCAACATGTATTGTTGTGGAATGTGAACGGGTTAAAGCGTAAACTTAATGATCTAGACTTCTTTGACTTTATATTTGAGTACGAGTTAATGTTTTTAAATGAAACATGGCTATGAAAGGATGAACAATCAAACTCAGATATAAGTGTTTTAATGTTATTATATCCCTTGGAATAAGTCACGAAAAAAGAAGAAAGGGCGGCATAGTACGAGTGTATCTTTCTACTGTAAAACATACTTAAAAGAATATATCAAAGTAATGGAATAACAAGAATATGGCCAAATTTGGATAAAACTCGCAGGTGACTTGTTCCCTTTTGATCAAGATGTTTATATTTGTCATGTGTAGGTACCCCCTATTGAATCAAACATTTTTAATTCCACTGACTTTGATCACTTTGAAAATTTAGAGACCAATATTTCAAAATATTCCTCTTTGGGTGAAGTGTTTGTGACTGGTGATTTTAATAGTCGAACGTCAAATTTGGTTGATTATATAGAATTTGATCAATTTGTGGAACAAAATATCCCAGTCGTAAACACGTGTGACATTTCTTTGCGAGTAATCGAGATCACGTGGTCGATGTTTTTGGGCGGCGCTTGACAGATATCTGCAAAACTGCTGGTCTGTTGAAAGCCAACGGTCGACCACACAAGGGTGAAAACACGGGAAGTTTCACTTTTTGTTCCCATATGGGAGTGAACATAGTGAACTATTTACTTTTGGATGCAACTGATTTTGATAAGGTTTCCAAATTTGAGATTAAAGATTTTCATGAATTTTTTTTACCATGCACCAGTTCTTTTGAGCTTTAATGTTAAAAAGAACAATACCCCCACTATTGAACAAAATTGCACAAATCGCAAATTAATCTAGAATAAAAACAGAATCTCATATTTTAGCACAGAACTTATGAATAACACTGATACGCTCGAACAATGAACTACTGACATATCCGCACATTCCATTGATCACGTGGTAGAAACACTAACGCAACTATTATCAGAGCATATAGATACGGTGTTTGACAAAACGTTCGATATTTCACCACAACATAAACGTAAGAAACCGGAAAACAAATGATTTGATGCACATTGCTATGAAGCAAGAATTCACTTAAAAAAAACAAACCACTCAATAACTATATTAAACAAAAGAGTGATATAAATCGAACGAATTTTGTTCACGGGCGTAACTCCTTTAACCCTTTACCCAACGTAACGGCCAAAACCGGCCAGCGCTATTCTCAAAAATCGCCAATTAATTTTCATTATTTTTTTCATTTTTTGTCACGAAAACATAGGTTATGACCCCTCGTTGGAACGAGCTCGTCGAGCTCGTTCCAACGAGGGGTCATAACCTATGTTTTTGAGACAAAAAATGAAAAAAATTAGCTATTCAAGAATTATTTTTGCAAGTGTCGTCTGCTTTTCAGGTTAGGTAAAGGGTTAACAGAATAAAAAATAAAGCAAAACAAAAGTACAAAATTCAAGAGGGAAATAAAATTAATAGCATGGCCGAACGACAACCGCGAAACTTTTGGAAAAATATAAAAAATAGATATAAACCTAGGTGGGGCGAAGCTGACCTATTAACTGTCCCTGCAATTATATGATAATTTTAAAAGCCTTTTTGGAAAAGCTTCGCGACACAATGAAATTAATTTCGAAGAAACAATTGTAGATGATTACCTGGATACCGAAATTACAGCTTCAGAATTACATAATGCGTGTTCTCCCAAAAGGACAATAAAGCAGCAAGTATTGATACTTGATTTGTGATATATTTAAATCTATATATGATATAATAACCCCCCACTGCTTTTGAAAATTTATAATAAAATGTTTTTAACCCTTTACCCAACCTAAAGGCCAAAACCGGCCAGCGCTATTCTCAAAAATCGCCAGTTAATTTTCATTATTTTTTCATTTTTTGTATCGAAAACATAGGTTATGGATTATAGGTTTGAATTACCGCAAATTATCTAAAAAATATTTCTCTATATCCATCGACTAGATGGATAGCGAGAAATATCCCTCAGTAGCTTCCTAAATGATGTCGCGTTTCGGCGCATGATATCGCCTTGAACGTCGCCTTGAAGGAACGATCAGCTGATCTTTGTTATTGTTTTAAAGCGTACGTGTTTGCAATCAAATTGGGCTGAATATTGCACAGTAAAATGTCACGTGGCATATAATAAAGTAAATCCGCTCTGTTTTGGTGAATGTCGGGAATTGTCTTATTCGTGTGAGGCCGAGGGTATTATTTTTTCCTCGCACAAGCGCTCGTGAGGGATGAGATTTTCAGGTCCATATTCGTGAGATGGTTGGCCATATTCACTAAAATAGCATATATATCCTCTATATATTAATTATAAAACGTCAGCAAATTCCTGCATATGTGGACGTCATTGACGCCAGCCCTTCGAGCGATTTTAGATGGCATCCGCAACTGCATGGCTTTTTTGACGAAAATCGTACAGACTCGATTGTCGCAGGATTACAGGGGTTAAACTGATGTTCAAATGATGGAGGAAAATTTATGTTCTTATCAGTGCTCAGCCGACAGCCAGTGATTGTCGTCTGAACCCCAGTTCGAACGTAAACCTTGCCACCTTATCAATGCCCTATCCGCTTGGGACTCTTAGGATTCCTGAAGGTGCCTGTGGCCAAAGGGTGATCAACGATAATTCACTGAAAAGATTATTTATTTACATGTACGAAGAAATGTAAGATGAAACAAATTACTCACAAAATTATCCATAAGAATACACTAATTACGCGGATAAAAGTTTATTCTTTAGGGCCCTCGACGTCTCCCACAGCTAGCTGTGTCCGCTGGATCAACCTCACTTCATCTTCATTTTCTCACGGTTTGTGATACATACAAAGTGTATATTCACTTCTCGTTGCTTCCTCCTCGCAGGGTTACTTCACAGTCATCCGGGCTTAACACATATAATGTTCTGCTAGTGTGACTCTATCAGCGTTCTCACAGTCCAGTCACAATTCAATCGGCGTCTACCACAGTTCACGATCACTTTGCACCTTGCCTGGCTCTCACGGGATTAAGTTATTTTTTGCCTTCAGATATATACTTAACAAAGCTAACATAAAAATATTCTGCAAAGTGTTCTCAACAGCACCAATTCTCGCACCGCCTAAAGCTGTTTTAACTCGCGAGCTATTCAAGCGCTTACTCAAGCTCTTAATACGGTTTCTAGATCTCAACGTTACAGCTTTTACTTCTTTGGCTACTATGCCACTACGGTTCGCAACCGTTAACAAACTACTACCGGTTCATTACAACCCTCACAGGGTTACGACAATACGCGGACTTTCAATTTCGGTGCCTATGACCGTAGACGGCCAAGGCTAAATTCGGACCTTCTCTGAGTGCCCCCAGGCCAACTGCCTATGTATGTCTTGCCTTCTAAAACAGGTAATGTCGTTTACCTAAATGCATATAGCTCCCTGAGCTCGTACTTCCTGTTCCTGATCCTATTCTCCTATATGGCCACCGACTTTGCCCGCGACTGCTCCTATTCTAAGTATGAGTTCTGTGGCTCCTCTACATCACAACGTGCCTATACTTTCGCACCGATGCGGCACCTTCTCTAACCTATAGCATGGGACCTCCCCATCTACTCGCAACGACCCACAGCCTTACACACCTTCCAACTGGAATTGGCTAGAATGGATTTTTCGAGAAATCCCCCCCCCCCCCCCATTTTTATTTAGATAGCCAAAACATTTATTCTCAGTTAATCGCTTCTCTTGAACTTGGCCACTTAGATCTATCTTAATTTACCACTCGCTTTAAAGTTCCTTTGAAAGACTCGCATTTTGGTATTGTCTGACATTTCGGAGACAGGATAGATGCGTAATATGGGTGGGTGTCCAGAACATGTGTGATGCACTGGTTTCCAAAAAATAGATTTTAACTGGCTTTAATTACCCAGATAATGATAACCGGAGAGAATATTGTCTCTCTTAGTGCTGATCTGTTATCAGATAGCCAATGTGGCGTTCAATAAGTGCGCCATAATGGACATTAAATTTCACACTTCATTTAGAAGCTCTTGAATTAACGTTAGTTTGACAAATCTGTTTTCAGGGTCCGTCACATACCTATCTTTACGCTTTACATTCAACCCAGGCAGAAATATTATCGAAAATATTTACACTAAAAACAAAAAAATCGCAATTTTTAGCTATCACCTTGACATCGATAACTGTACCGAACACAGCATTTCACATGTCTGAATTTGATAAACGTCGTATCCGTAACGTTTTTGAGACCTTTTGCCAACAGAAAACTCAATGCAATTCCCATTATTTGGATCTCTCTTCGGAAAACCAAGATTTTTTTCTCACTGTGACAACTTACATATGTATAAAAAGCTCTAAACATTTGTATTATGTTTAATGCTAAATAAACAATATTGATTGAATATTGATATCAATTTCGAATCGGTCTTGATAACGTGAGATATTATATAGCATGATAATTAGACCAAAGTTATCGCTTATGTTTCTGTGAGCTGTTTACGCCTATAAACAAGGTATTGGACATTTCCAAAGAACACTTTCATAAACCAAACAATACCAACATTTTTATATGTCTATCCATTTAATCCAAAATTAAACGCTAGGGATAATTTTGAAGCTCATTTATTACAGAAAATTATCACAGAATTCCTTCTTTCATATTTCCAAAATATTTTTCTTCTTTGTAAGTAGTTTGTCGTTTCATAATGCTTAGTTTTTCACCGCCATTTTAGAATTAAATTTAGTTTTAAAATTTGTGGAGGGCCTAAATAAAGTTAGTCACAGTTGACAGTTTACTGTTTAAAATTTAATTGCGGCCTTAGCATTAGAAAGTGTGACCATTCAATGCAGTATATATCGGTTGGCTGAAAAATGACAAGTTCTTCTTTACCTTTCCACTGTCTTGGTGTTTTTGAAGTAGTCTCATCTTCATCTACCCCAGAAGCATTTCCATGTTCATCTATTTGAGAACCTTGGAATAAAGAGCATGGAACATCGCACGAAGTACGTGGAGCTTGGATAACCACCAAAGCACCTATGGAGTGGACTTTCCATCAGGTCAATAATATTCACAGTGTTTGCTGAAACTTTGTTTGAGCTGTTTGTACTTTTTCTCGGAAAGAGTTATCGCATGGATGGAAACTTGACTCTCCATGTTTTTTTTTATCGTGATGTATCGCGTTGTATTAGATGAGTGAACCCTGTCTTTCCAGAAAGAATGTACTCCATATCTGTTTGGGTGTCCATTTCTGAAAAGGAAGTATTTTTTACGCGTAAAACAGTAGGAATGAATAAAGACAGTTCAGAAAAAAAACAGCTGAAAACCCTTCGAAAATGTGACTTTTTAAATGTCCAGTTCTGTCAGTTCTGATGGCTCATAAACACATTTATCAAATGACTTCTCCGTTTTCTCGGCTTAATACCGTTTCATATTTTCAATAAATATTAATTAGTGCTTCATAACACCTTCAGTTCATTTGATTAGTCCATTTCAAAAGAACGCTTTCTGATTGATTATCACCGAAAAGATGTATGTTGAATTAAAGCACGTGCAAATAGAACTATTTCAAAACAACAACAAAGCCACGATGCCTGATTTCATTTGTTGTAAACATTCACTAAAATCCCAATGATAAGAAATGTACAAATACTTGAAAATTAGGACGTCGAATTGTGGAACTATATTTTGTCGCGGTTATGACGTATGGCTGCGTGCAGCTGTGACGCTTCACAGTCAAACGCACGACGTTCAAGGTAAAATTCCATTCTTTAACTCATCTTTCCTATTTGAAAGGTGTGTTTTTTGGTAACTGTGGTGTCATATGATAAACATAATTGTGAAATTCGTGTTTTGGTCATACTCTATGAAACTCGTCTGCGAATTTCCTGTTTTGCCTCGCCAGAGGCTCGACAAAACGGAAAATTCTTAAACTCGTTTAATAAATGGAGTATGACCAAAACACTCATTCCATATCCTCTATGTGTAACACATCTTACAGAACTAAGATCACAAAACGGACAGAGAATTTCGACCGGATCGCGACTGGATCGTGATCCGGTCGAAGTTATCTTCGATTTTTCCCCTCAAAACTGGGGTGTCACCCCCAGGAAAAAAAAGCAGAAAAATTGAATCTGAGAAGATTTGTGTGTTTTTCTTGATCTGCCTTGACTTTTCCTGGATTTCGGAATATATTTTATTTATGAAAACTCGACCGCTGGAATGTGTGTGACGTGACCCGATTGTGATCTGATAGAAAACTTTTGTGATCGCAGTAATGTATCATAAATGTTGAAAAATTCAGTCAATAAGCTATTAGTATATTACTTAAAGCGACTGCCAAGAACTTTCAGTTTTCACTTCTCATGCCCAGTAACGTATTTCAAGACGCCGAAGGCGACTGGTACGTGGGTAGGCTCAATGACACCACACCATACTTAAATTATAAAAGTTCCTTGACGTATAACGAAAATTTATATGTTGGATGTTATGATACTTTTGACATCAACCTATTTGTACCCAATCGAATAATGGATACCCTGGTGTGGAGAGCTCCAACAGTATTTCGTACACGTGTACACGCCTGTGTATTCTATTTCTGTCAAGATTTCAAATGTAATCAAAGCTAAAATGTATATCTGCTTTGAACCCGCTGAACTTGAAAGTTCACTTTGCGGAAAACATTAAGTTTTAATTTAGCAATATTTGAAATTAAATGGTCGCTCGATGGATCGTCACATCATTTGGCATTCTTAAATGGCCGCTTTATGAATTCTTTGGTCAACACACAGCTGTACGGTTACAGATTACAAACTGATTTGCCCAAGCTCTTAGACCAGCAGTCAAATTCTGTCGGGAATGCGACACTGTTATGAGCTATTTGTTTACCCACTTTTTCGTTGAGTTTGCGCGTAGACTACCGCTGACGTAGTGCGATGTACGCCTACTCACAAAATATACAGATATTCCTCCGTGCCCCAGTTTTAGATATTCAAATCAATAAATAATTAGTTCACATTGACAACATCAAAATATTAACACAATTAGTGGTACTACGCGGCGTAATCATAAAACTGCTCGTGTTGTGAGTCTTTGTTCATAATATTTAATGAAAAAACATGGCAAATAGTAATGTTGTGTCATCAAAGATTAGGTTAAATCAAGTCTCTGTTAAAAACGTTTCAGTCTTCGATCCACTGAAATACGGGTTTATATTTTCAAATTCAATCAGATGAGATATTTCAGCTAGTCAGAAAAGGGAACCTTCTGAAAAATGCAAACCGATTGAGGCTAATAATAGGCGATGGGCTTTTAAGGCTCAACTGGTTTCAGGCCATAACAGCATCAGAGGTAGGACATGCGACCGGGCCTCCATTATAATCTGGATCTCCGCTTCTGGGCCTCCAGTGTAAGGTCATACCGCGTTGCATTATGAATGTCACGTAATTGTCATGGTAACCACTGGTGCGATCATTTTGTGACGTCATTGCCATGGTGATGGGTGATGAGAGTGCACAGGCGCATTTCGAGTTGTTAGGTTAATAAGTGTATCCGTCCATTTTATATGTAGGTTAATACGTGTTTAGCACTTGTTTACTGTGGTAAACCAGTTCCGCTTTACTAGTAAAATAGGACCCAGTCACCAATGCTTGGGGTGAAAGTCCTCTAAAATGGGCAACATGTTGATCAACGATTGACTTAACTTGACTTCATCTCCATGTGTCACGATTAGCCATGGTGCATAAATATGTGACGTTAACCACCAACAAACAAACAATAATACGTGTTTCCGTCCATTTTGTATGATGGAGACCCCATCTTGGCTCCTATGGCGGCACATGGTTACTGTGAGTCTGGAAGGCTTCCAACAGGACAGGTTATGTTCGGAGGGTATGTCAGATTGGATGAGAGTATAAGGAATTACTGAAAACGACTCGACAACATCCACAAGGTACACAAATGAAGACGACAACTACCTAAAACTTTCCAAATGAATTACCAAATCCAGTATCTCGGGCAGCACGTAGTGCTATGTGGTTGCTATGGGGTTGGGAGGTATCTTTATCCCACGTGGAGTTTTGATATTCTGGGTCAAAATCCGCGTTCTGCCTACTCCGACCTCCTCTCGCTCTACCTATTCGTCACTTACCCCTATTGTTTTAGCGGTACTGTTCCGTACTTCTAGGGTATACAGTTACTCATCTTAGTGTTTTCGAATGTTTCACTTCCTGCCAATATTATTCTGTTCACTCCTGACCTCCTGCGTGTTTCTAATTGGCATTAAATAACCACTCAGATTACTTTACCATGGTTGCACAACCAATCAAATCACTCCATTCGTATTAGCCACCTCTATAATATTCTTCGCTTCTCCGATTGTGATGTCAACACACCACAACACACGTAGCACAGGGCCACAAATCAAAAGTACTAATATGTGTGTGTGCTAGTGCACTATGTGCCCAAAAAACACATGCAGCGCATGGGCACATGCGAGTATTTGGGGACCGCCGCAGACCATTTTGGAGGACTCGTGGGGACAAATGGTTGGGAACTAGTAGGGGACCAACGTTTGGAAACTCGTAGGGGCCAGTATCAGTAATATCATTGTCGTTGAACTGCAGTCTTAACCGAGTACTAAAGTATTTTATCACCACTACTACTGACTTCTGCTCCTAGTACTGTTACCGTTTGTGCCGCCTCCACTGCTGTGAATCCATCACTACTACTGTGAAGTGTAATTGTGAGTTAGTGCACACTACACATGCCGCACATGAGCACATGCCAAAAAACCATGCTGCAAAGAAAACAAAGTTAATCCTTTACCTAAAACGAAACGCAGACGACACTTGCAAACAAAATTCTTGAAAAACTTTTTTTTTCATTTTTGCGTCAAAAACATAGCTTATGACCCCTCATTGGAACGAGCTCAGCAAGCTCGTTCCAATGAGGGGTCATAAGCTATGTTTTTGACGCCAAAAAAAAATAATGAAAATTGAATGGTAATTTTTGATAATAGTGCTGGCCGGTTTTGGCCGTCCACCCATGGGTTACCATGACAAGCACGTGGCACCAACAATGCAACGTGGCATGACATCACATCGGGGGTAAAGGGTTAAAACTGTTTCTAACCTCTGAAACCAATCCACCGCCAATTAGCAGATGGTTAACCATCGTTTCAAGAAGAAGGGGTCGGAAATCAACGAACTACGCATCATTTTCTGTTGGATAGATTATGACATTGTCATTAACCATAACGTGCCCGAATGCTAGAGAGAGTGCTTGCAAAATGTAAATGATAATAAATAATAAATGGAATTGAATGATAACGTATTATAATATTATTTGCTTACCTTTGATAGCAAGTCCATCAAAAACTAATGGTACCTACTTGTCCCCAAACATTGATCCACACTGGTCCCCATTGGTCCACAAGCCATGGTCTCCACTTATCCCCAAAGCCTGGCATCCGATGGTCCCCAAATAACCATATGTGCGCATGAGGTGCATTTGCTGTGCGCACATTGTGTAGTAGTACATATGCACATATTGCCACTTTCTTTTCCTGTGCTCACGTGCGGCCTGTGTTGTTTGCACTAACTAACCAGTGCATCTCACAGTCGTAGTGATGGATTTAGCAGCAGTGGTAGTATCCGCCTAAGGCAAGGCAGTGGATGTAAACGGTAACAGTCCTAACTGCGGAAGACAGTAGTAGTTGTGATGAAGTACTTTAGTACTGAGTTAAAAGGATAATTCGACGACAATGCTATTTCTGAGACAGGTCACAACAAGTCCCCAAATGTCTTCTAAACATTGGTCCCCACTAGTCCTCAAACAGTGGTCTTCGGTGGTCCCCATATACCCACATTTGCCCATGTGCCGCATGTGTTGTGCACACATTGTGTACTAGCTCACAGGCACATATTAGCACTTTCGCCTGTGTCCCTGTGCTACGTGTGCTGTGTTGTGTAGAAATCGTAGAAATGAAGAAGTTGAAGGCGGTGCTAATGTGAATAGATTGATTTGAATGGTTCAAACCTGATAAAGTGATCTGATTAGTTAGTTACTGCAAATTGGTAACATACAGAAGAAGATCGGGGAATAAACGGAATAAGTTTGTGAGAAAGTGAAACAGTCAAAAATACTAAAAATTGTAGGAGTAGAAACCCCAGAAGAACAGAGCAGTAACGCTAAAAACCCTGAAGTAAGGGAATAATAGGTAGGAGGAGGTCGGAATAGGTAGAAACGAAGATTTTGACCCAGAATAACAAAATTCGATCGGGAAAAAGATACCTCCCAGTGCCGTAGCACTTTGTGCTACCCGAGATACTGGATTGGATATTTATTTGTGTCGTTTTCGGTAGTTGGCAGTCAATTGGAGCAATTTGTGGTTGCTGTCGGATCGTTTTGGGTAATTTCATATAATCGCATCCAATCTAACAAACCTTCAGAATACATCCTGTCCTGTTGGAAGCCTTTCAGGCCATAGCAACCACATGTCACCATAGAAGCTAAGATTGCGGCCTCCATCATACAACATGGACGACAGAAACACGCGTTACTCTAACAACACGAGCTGCACATGCACATGCACACTCACATCACCCATCACCATGGCGTTGATGTCAATGCATGGCCACCCCCATGGGTTACCATGACAATCACGTGACACCAACAATGCAACGTGGCATGACATCACATCGGGGGTCGAAAAGAAAATAGAACATATGCTAATATGTTCTACTACTAGCATCAGAGTTTAAGAATTTGTCCTGTGGATTGAGAGCTTGTGACTTGCCGTTACATACTATATATAGGTTTCAAAGCCGTTTCATTAAAATGACATTCAGTATTAATTTCTAAACAATCAGGGTTTAGTAGCTTAAAATGTATGTACAGATTATTCTGTATTCAATAACTCGAAAGAAACAGATAGCCGGGCTCTTATCGTTTTTCTTAACTTTATTACATTGCCTGACCCTTTTTCCCGTCCATTAAGAACATACTTTAAAAGCAGTAAGGCACGATCGTTCAATAACATTAAGGATGTACACTGAGGTGTATGTTGTATTCTTTCGCAAAATAATAATCCTTGATACTAGCTCGCGAGATGGGGAATGAAATAAAAACGAGTTTTGATATCTTTTTCAATAAAATTCGTTTGTTAAATGCTATTAACTATTTATTTATGGGGACTATCTTTGGTGCTCTACCAAACACTGCACTGTCCTGTAAGAAATGAAATTGGATTCTCGAGCCGTCAGACGTCTTTTGGATAATGTTATAAACAGAATCTTCAACTCATCCCCAGTGAAATTTACGAAGCTCGTCAGTAAATTAGATTGGGTTGTTTATTTGTTAGGTTTTAGCAATTCTTTCAACAACCAGTATCACATTTTGTCGGGTAGTTTTACGGATGGAGGAAACCGGAATAACCGGGAAGAACCACCAAGCAGCAGTCATACTCCACAACTTACTAAACCGGAACAAGTAGACTTAGCAACAGTTGAAGGCAAGTGCACTATTTGTGTGCAATACGCAACGTACACTCTCATGGACAGTCAGGATTAAGAGTCTCACCCAGGACACAGCGCAGGTTGTAAATTAGGTATATGTATGTACATTGTCGAAGTCTCGTTCTACAGTACGATCGCAGTGAACTGGTTGTAATCCAAGTGTTGGCAGTGATGCCCACATTTGCGTTTACCAGCTAATAAAAATCCTCGTCAGCAAAAGTTTAATCAATGAACCACCGGGTTGTACTCGGTGCTTCATTAATTGAATTTTTGATGATTATTCCTATAATTGGTGTTTGGAATCTAATATTATTGCGTCCGTGGAAATATTGTCCACCCGTGGAAAGTTACCAGTTCACCGCGGTCGTACTGTTGGTCTGATTGACTGAACTCGATTAGTAAATATCATTACAGATTGGGTACTCTCGTAAGAGAGTCACTCTATAATTGATTCCCCATCATAATAGTATTTCTGCTTATCACAAAGATAAAATAAACTAACCTGGATTCTGTTCCTATTTAAATTTATTTTTAGTCCCCTACCGGAATTGCCGGAGGGGACTCTAGGTTTGCACTCTGTCCATCCGTCAGTCTGTCAGTCTGTCAGTGTGTCAGTCACACTTTAGTTTTCCGGAGTTTGTTTTGGAAACGCTTCAACGGAATGATTTCATTTTTGGTAAACTACTATAGAACGATGACTTACAGATCAAGTTTGAGTTTCATTCTGATTGCATTATTCTTGTGTGAGTTACGGCCCTTGGAAATATGGAAAAGCACCAAAATATCAGTTTTCCGGAGTTTTTTTGGAAACACTTCAACGGAATGATTTCATTTTTGGTAAACTACTATAGAACGATGACTTACAGATCAAGTTTGAGTTTCATGCTGATTGCATTATTCTTGTGTGAGTTACGGCCCTTGGAAATATGGGAAAAAGCACCAAAATATCAGTTTTCCGGAGTTTCTTTGGAAACGCTTCAACGGAATGATTTCATTTTTGGTAAATTACTATAGAACGATGACTTACAGATCAAGTTTGAGTTTCATGCTGATTGCTTATTCTTGTGTGAGTTAAGGCCCTTGGAAATATGGAAAAGTGCCAAAATATCAGTTTTCTGGACTTTTTTGGAAATGCTTCAACGTAATTCATGCTGATCACATCTAGGTTATAACATTTGTATAATTATTAATGCTCATTAGTCCGGTAGGGGACTTTGTATTGCTTCAGCGATACGTGCGCTCTTGTAAAATTACGTTACCATGGTCAGTTGTGGTAAAAATAAGTAATTCGTCATTTGTCAGGTCATATTTCATTTTAATCCCTGGACACGGATGTCAAAACACTAACATTTCAAACAGAGTTTTTCTCTATAATAGGGGAGCACGGTGGCTCAGTAGGTAGAGGTGCAGGCTGCAAGCCGAGAGGTCCTCGGTTCGAATCCCACCTGTGGCAACCGCGTTGTGTCCCTGGGCAAGACACTTCATCTCCATTGCCCGCGTGGGGGCACGGTGGCGTTGTGTACTAAAGCGTACTGCACGTCGATGGTGCACCTGTCTTCAACCAATGATAACCCTGCTTGTGTGGAGTTAGTAGTATGTTGGGGAGCTGACAGTTTCTCGCCGTTGCTCAGTGGTTCTCTCCGGGTACTCCGGCTTCCTCCACCCGTAAAACTGCCACGGTCATGGTTAGCCATTGTGCATACATATGTGACCTTAAACACCAATAAATAAATAAATAAATAAATAAATTCTCTATAATAGAACTAGGAATTTAACAGATTTACTCCAGTTTGACAGAGCCAATTTATGTATTTATTGGTGTTTAAGTCTACGCATGGCTATTCGTGACCACAGCATGGAGATAATGTCAAGTTTAGTCAATCGTTATGCCCATGTTGCCCACTTTAGTGTACTTCCACCCCAAGCTTTAGAGTCTGGGTCCTATTTTTCCAGTAAAACAGAGCTTGTTTATCACAGTAAATAAGCAATTCTTCACTTCCCGTTGCACCCCGTCAACAAAGTTTGAATTGGCTAAATTTCTAGTTGCATCGTGAAAAGAATTGTAGCTTAAAATTTTGTTATTTCTGCATCAGTCTCCCAGTGGTTAAATAATATTTGCTAAAATAATTAACAACACAATTTATCGGAAGACAAATGTGTGGTCTGCTTTCTAACAATTTCTTCTCTCAGAAGACAGCGATATATGGATGAGGTGACTCATTGAAAGTTGATCAATCTCGTCTAGACGAAAAAACTCCGCACTTGAAGGGTTTCAAAAGAAGTTATTTTGTTGACAGAGCAGATAACACGGACGAACCTCAGGAATAGACAAATGTTATAATATTGTCACCTTCTAAATTCCATCGCTCTCTAAAGATGAAAAATCGGAGCCAATGCTATTTCAGGTTCGTTGGGATCGATAAAACCGCATTGAGTAAATATTGTACCGTGATTTCTTCCATCTGTTCTGGTTCGAGTCAGTCGAGAAGTGACTTGATCTTTTCTTTGAACGAGTCAAGCAATATGATTTCGCGATATTGGTATGGAAGCCAATAATATTACCGGAAAGGTAGTTTCTCATTGCAACCAAAGTGTCTTCGTTTCAGTTCATTTATGAGAGCACTTACACGAGTGAAATCGGAGAGATACCTTTATGAATTATGATCACACACATGTTGAAAAGGTTGTGAACTTTGGTTAAAGCATTCAGAAGTCGAATTATTTTACTTTGCTAATTGTCTGCGAGTTATTGGATTTTGTGATTTATATTATTTGGAAACCCACCGTGGAGTCTCTATCTCCTCCATGACTACAACACAAAAGTCGTAAAGGTAAGCACGTTTTAAACATGTTATTTTTTCCCCAGTATTTCACCATTCTAAATTGTATTTGTTTACATATTTCTTTTTTACACCCGCTTTTCTATTGAAAACTTTTGTATTGCTGAGCTAGGAGATTGAAATAGGGTTGTTACCGGAATTACCCTACTTATAAACTCCTCACTATGATATGTTTTAGTGGTAAATACTCCGTCAGTTATTATTGTATACCCCTTTATATAACTTAACACTTTACCCAACGTAACGGCCAAAACCGGCCAGCGCTATTCACAAAAATCGCCAATTAATTTTCATTATTTTTTCACTTTTTGTCTCAAAAACATAGGTTATGACCCCTCTTTGGAACGAGCTCGTCGAGCTCGTTCCAAAGAGGGGTCATAACCTATGTTTTTGAGACAAAAAATGAAAAAAATTAGTTATTCAAGAATTTTTTTTGCAAGTGTCGTCTGCTTTTCATGTTAGGTAAAGGGATAAAGCCCGTATTCAGACAGCGCTATTTAACCGCTTACCCAAAGCAGACGATATCAAAATTTGCTATTTAAAAAAATACTTTTTTCAAATTTTAAAAATAATTCAACAAAACCATATCACGTGACATCTCATTCGAACGAACTCGTCGAGCTCGTTTCAATGAGGGGTTACATAATATGGTTTTGTTGAAATGTTTTCAAAATTTTTTTTTTTTCAACTCCTGAATTTTCAAACTGCGGATGTGCCCGATTTGTTAGATAAACGCTTACAACACCTACCTATTCAAATTTTTTTATTTTCAATTTTAGCCTCAAAATTTATTTTATGACCCCAAATTGGAATGAGCTCGTCGACCTCGTTCCAATAAGGGGTCAAAAGCTATGTTTTTTTATAATAATATGAAACCTGTCATATGTTTAAGAAGTTGTGTTTTTGCAAGTGCCGACAGCTAGTCGCGTTAGTTACAAGTTGCAAATGTCGCATACTAGTCATTTTAAGGAAAGAGATGATATATTATATTTATGCTAAATACACTGCTTGTATGATTTGAGGCATTCCGATGCTGAGCAGACCTTCAATTTTATTTATTGAATTCGAAGTGGGCTACAAACGCCATCATCGGAGTTGATTACACTGTAAAAATGGCGGTGTTCATGTCCCGATCGAGTAAGGTTTCGTTTATAATAGTATGTTGTCTAAATCATTTAATGTATACTACATAACAACCCGAAGTTCTACAATTACAGGTAACACTTGGCAATTTATATGAAACGCAGGCTTTGGTAGTTAAATCAAAGACTTCGATCTTACTTTATCCCTCATGTAAACCATATCTTGGAGCATTTGGAGAGTATATCCGACGTTTACCGCATTGGCGTGCAATGGGAGCTCTCAACCAGGGGCCAATACTCTAAAACTGTTACAATTGTATTTTCTAGAATTGTATTATCTAGTTATGACTTTAAATGGGCTAAGTTGAATCATTAGCATTTTCAACGATTTGTCAATTTTCCAGTTTGCACATTGTCATATCTTTTAAAATGCTAATGATTCATTTTAGTCAGTTATATTAACAGGTAGAAAATGTAATTCTAGAAAATACAATTGTAAACGTTTTATAGTATTGGCTCCTGGTCGTATTGAAGAAGTGTGGCGAATCATCGGCTCTCCTGAAGCTCCACGAGTAACATATCATCCGTTCATCGCAGATAAAAGGACACCTCATAACGCCTATGACTGAAGAAATATGTTTGGATGGAAACTTTACACGGTGTGTATTTGCAAAGGTGTTTCTTCAGCAGAATTTGTTGTTCACAGATCGTTTTTTTTTCTTGTTAGAAAAAATAAAACTTTCACCACGAAACTCAAAACTAAATACACTCGGCCAAATGGTAACTGCTGCTTTCATATGAAACAGTATGCCCGCTCTGTTACCTATACGTCGGTGCTGTACTGTGATCGTAAAAAAAGTTCCTTTTTCTCGATCGGGTCGCGATTGCGGATTGTCATGTCTCATATGTCTGATTCTCAAATCTCGACTAGTGCGAGGGGGAATTAACAAAAGTGTGTTTGTGGGGGTTGGGGGGGGGGGGGGGGGGGGGTTGGGCGCCGATAATATACAGTTAAAACTAGAAGTCCTGTCATGAAATGCGCACAAATAGCAAGTCGATCTGCGCGTTAATCTACGCGTTATGGCCGTAGTAAGGCCATCAAATGCTGTACGTATGACCTGTGTACTAGCAATGTTTCGGCCAATGGACCTACGGGTAACCTGTGTTTGCTATGAGTAGCCAGGGGAACCTGCCGTGCTTTGGATGCCCTTCGATATGGCAATTGCGCGCAATTCCTACGCGTAATTAAGCCTAGAAAAGCGCACAGTTCGTGACAGGACTTCTAGTTTTAACTGTACTATACTTTTCTTTATTTATTAATGTTTAGGGGCACATATTTCTCCATAATGGCTTATCGTAAACGCAACATGTAGACAAGTCAACTTTAGTAAATCGTTTATACCTATATTGCCCATTTTAGAAGCCTTTCTCCCGGACTATTGACGATAGGGTCCTATTGTACTAGTAAAACAGAGCTTGTTCACCACTGTAAGCAAACACTGTTGAACTTACCGGGGTTCCCACGGGGGCACTATACCTTTGACACCCCTGGAATCGTCCTTTCGTGTCACGTCACGTTTGTATATCTGCATATGGACAAATATGAGCAACTCTCGCTCTCGTTGGTGGCTATATTACTCTCTGGTCATGGTTATGTCTATTTCTTCTACTTCCAACATCTTCCAACCCGGAGACAAGTCACTGAGTATGGTTTTTATGATCGCAAATAATATATCTGACCGAAATACCTGCATATTGACACATAGCATGATGTCTTTTCTTAAAAACTCACTTTGTTATCTTTAACATGTGGAAAAAGTGAAGGGACAAGTGTTCCGTGTAGCCTGGTTCCACAGAACGACTCTGTATGTATTTTCTCAACTGTGCAATGGCTCGGCTCCACAGTTCATTATGTTCGATTCGTTATATTCAGAGAGGGCTAGGCGATAATCTGCCTCCATTGATGGCATTTCCAAGACTAACCACATGAAATAGTTACGAATAGATTATTTATCTTTTCACATTATATGGCATGCAGTCAACAATTGCAATTTTGTTTTCTTCATGAATATAATTTATCATTATTTTGATACGAAACTAATGTTAAAATAGTGGCGTCGGAAGTGATCCGAAAGACCCGGCATGGGGCTGACCACCGAGAATCTGATACAAATCACAGGACTTGCACATTATCATGCATGTACACAATTCATCCGCTAAAATAAATAAATGTCGCTGTGTCATTATTAAACTTATTTTGTAGATGTATCATCTAAAATTGTATTTCTACGTGTATATTGCAAAATGATTGATTGATTGATACGATTGCGCTATAGAAGAGATGCCGTGGACCTGTGAGGTGGGGGGGGGGGGGGGAGGAGGAGGGGATTGAAAGGGGAACGACACAAACGTTCTTTTTGGTATGTTTTGTCGCGGAACCTTGACTATATACTGGAACATTTTATCTGAAAACAGACGCTACCAATGTGGTATCGTGTTTTTGGTACTATACCTGGCAAACGAACCTGTTGCTTTTATTCCCCGTTGTGCAGTTAGATGAACCGTATTTCCGGCCTGGATATAAAGAGCTTATATCCCGTACGCAGGTTGCGCTATTTAGCATGGTGGTAACACTAAGGAAAATAGGTGTTGTAATGGTTCTCTGTTTTACTACGCCAGTCATGCTGTTTTACGTCTTAACGGTATTTCCTCCAAAATAAATAGCAACAACAAACGCGCGATCTCGCCATTTGTTTGCTATTTATTTAGGCGGAAATTCTTTTAAGATGGAAACTGCCTGTCATTCTATTCATAATGTGAATGCAATGCTCAACCTTTGAGTCAAGATAGTTCCGAAAGATTATCAAGTCTTCCTGGCAAAACACTCGAGATTAGCAATTTAATAAAGTTGTGTTGTATAATTTTGACGTAACCTGCAGTTCGTTCGCGTATTTTACAATTGGCGTAACCCCCAGTATAACCTAAACGACCGTTCTCCGGCTATTTCCAGGCCTGGTATTTTAAAAAAATATTAGGGAATAAATTTTTTGCAGTAAATTCATACATGTTAGGCGTTATCAAGTTTCATCAGTCATCGAACCAAAGGAAAATGACCGCTATATAATTCAACAAAATTTACAAAAAGGTAACAAGAAACCACGGATAATTGATGGAAGAACACACAGAAAGCACGAGGATGCTTATATTTGAGATTCCGTGAAAATGTGTTCATATTAATATTTTTCTGGTCCTTTAAGAATTCCAATGAATTATCTGTTGCTTCACCCGAGTATGAATATGGGATGGGCGTGTTAACCCTTTACCTAACATGAAAACAAATTCTTGAATAACTAATTTTTTTCATTTTTTATCTCAAAAACATAGGTTATGACCCCTCATTGGAACGAGCTCGTTCCAAGGAGGAGTCATAAACTATGTTTTCAAGACAAAAAATGAAAAAAATAATAAAAATTAATTGGCGATTTTTGAAAATAAGGCCGGCTGACCGATTTTGAACGTTACGTTGGGGAAAGGGTTAAGCTGCATGAAGTGCGAAGCATTTCATACAAAACTTAACACGTCTATCTCACATTCATATTCCTATAGAGCGACAGATAATTCGTTTCCATGGTTATAATTTAACCCCTAAAACGTCGGTAGTACAACACAATTTTCTCCAGTCACTCTGTTTTTCTCTTGTGTAACTATGTCTATCCGCTTCAGACCTGGCATTTTCAAGGAGGGCTGCCCTCCTAGAGCCATCGCAATTTTTTAGGAGGGCTATTTTTAGCCCTCCTGTATCTAGCCAATTAAACACATCACAGATTGTTTTGCAGTACTTTTCTATTTTATGTCCACAAATTCTGCGGCTCACTTTATCCATATGACAAAAAGGAATATATAATTTGCTCAAAAATAAAACTCAGCTACCCCACTGGGCTTCATGTTTAAACATTCTGTCACATTTATGGTAATGGGGGTATGTTACTCTGGTAATGCCGCCAGTTAGATGTAGAATAATATTTGAACATTGTTGGGGAAAGTACAATGCTACCTTAGGATACTGTTCACATCTCCCTAGAAATACTGCTGGGGATAGATGTGGTCAATCCTGGTATTCTTACACTATCTGTATGAAGCAAGAAGACTTCCTTAAAAATGTTGTCACCTGAATTCCATTCTGTTCTATCTCCCTACTGTTCTCTCTCCCTACTTTGAAATCTAACCGGGAGATAGAACAGAATGGAACTCAAGTGACAATGTGTATCCTGGCGAGAGTATTTGCCCTCGTGGGAAGATTTAGGGGGGAATTTTTAGTCCTCCTGTATTTTTCATAATGCCAGGCCTGCCGCTTTCCTCCGCACAGCTCTGCAAAATCTCACCTGTCGAAAAAAATAACAGAACATTGGACCTCAGAAGCTATTTTCGTTTGTTTTTCTTGGTTCAGTCTCGATTTCCAAATATTTTATCCACGAATTCTCGACCCACTAGCTTGACTTTTCGCGACCAGATCGCGATCAAACTGAGAAAGAGACCGATTTTTGCGATCGCTACACTATAAACCCCATTCCGCTAGCTAGGTCAGTAGAACTGGCAATCAAAGAGTATACAGCGTAAGGCTGTACGATATGTCGATAAACCGATGCATACCGGTATTCACACCAGTATCGATTGAATACCGGTGCAATTGCAAAAAATATCGGCTTATCGTCATTATTTATTTACCCACAATCCAATTTTCAAGATGTCCTTAGTTTTTTAACTGTAGTCCTGGATGAATAATATTATCCCAGTACCTAACGAATTTGCCGCATCCTCCCACGTAATACACAAATTGTTCAGTTGAACAAATATTATTTTTGAAAACATTTCAACAAAACCATATCATGTGACCCCCTCATTGGAACGAGCTCGTTCCAATGAAGAGGGTCACTTGATATGGTTTTGTTAATCATTTTTGAAAAATTCGATATACTAACATTTAAAAAAATAAATTTTGATATCGTCTGCGTTGGGTAAAGGGTTATTCGAACTGTATCATCAAGGCTTGCTGATTTGTTCCGATTGTGATGGCTCAAGTCCCGATTATGGTACGCATGTTCAGATATCTGAACAGTGTTTCGATATACCGGTGTACAGCGGTATTTTTGAACACCGAAACCAATATTCAGTTTCGAATACAGTGCAGCCCTAAAACTGAGGTAGTTCATGATCATTTCGGGACCATTTACAGCTATAACACCTCTAAAAATGTAATCTCATTATTATAATCATGTCGTCATTTATGATGTTCCCGTGGTGAAAGCCAGAGGTTTACTTTTCGGGTTTATCGAAGCTTCGAAATTCGATTCGATTCGATGCGAAATCGTCCATATGACTCGATTTGATTCGAATCGCGCTGATTCGGACATTTTCGAATCGTCATATGTTTTCAAAACCCGACCTAGTGTCTCCTCTATAACTCTTCTTCTCCTCTGCAAGAAATCTGATGATAAAAGAATTAAAGGAGGTTCCACTTCCAAAACGTCTTGGATTCCATTCTGAAATATTCCGCTTTTTTGATAAATTTGCCCAAGCAGACACTTTGACGTTGGATACAGTACTTGAGCGGAGACTGACAGTATTCATGTCTACAAGAAGGAGCAATATTTACAATTTGGGATTCGAGTCCAGATTCGATTCAATTGGAAATCACCTGTCTGATTCGATTCGGGGTTCGATTCAACCCGACATTTAAATTCGCAGGGACCTAAACACTTTTCTCCACACAATGTTACTGCATAACGAAGCAACAACCCAGAATTTCACATTTACCGCGTGATGGTTTAACAAACGATATAAGGGAGCACGGTGACTAAGTGGTAGACTGTTGAACCTCTATGCTAGAGGTCCAGAGTTCGATCCCCATCCGGGACGGCGTTCGTTGTGTCCTTGGGCAAGGCACTTTATCGGGGTTGCATACATGGGGGCACGATGACGCCGTGTACTAAGGCGTACTGCACGTCGATGGTGCACATGTCTTCAACCGCTGTAACCCTGCTTGAACGGAGCTTGAACAGAGTTAGAATGTTGAGGAGGTGGCAGTTGCTCTTCGATGCTCGGTGGTTCTCTCCGGATACAGCGGCTTCCTCCACCCGTAAAACTGTCACGGTCACGATTAGCCATTGTGCATAAGTATGTGACCTTAAACACCAATAAATACATAAATAACACACGATAAAACAAATTGTCTGTACGGTGCGCTGAATAATGTATTTATTGGACTTTCTTGCCCATTTATGATTAATTCAACTGAGGTATCATGAATTATAAAAGAAAAATGAAAAGAAAGGAAATTACGAGGCTTATCAGACGTGCACTGTTTAGCTGAAATAGAATAATGTCTCATGGCGACGAAGAGTGGAACATAAGTGATTCATTCCTTCTACACTCGACGCCTTCGAGACTTTCGGAACCTCCAATGTGGCTAAAGTTTTTCTCCACATCACTATCAACATTCCATTCACCGAACATTCAGAGTGCCAGATATAGTTTGTTGTTTTATTGTTTATTTGGGTTTAATGGCAATTTCAATAGCAAGGCTATTTCGTCTTGCCAGATAGTTTAACCCTTTACCCAACGCAGACGATATCAAAATTTATTATTTTAAATATCATTTTTTTAAATTTTTCAAAACATTTCAACAAAACCATAACATGTGACCCCTCGTTGGAACGTGCTAGACGAGCTCGTTCCAACGGAGGGGGGGGGGGGGGGGCTGTCACATGATATGGTTTTGTTGAAATTTCGTGAAAAAATAATATTTTTTCAACTTTTGAATTTGCGTATTACGCGGGCGGATGCGGCCGATTCGTTGGATAAAGGGTTAACGGGTAAAGGAAGTCGGAATAACCGGAGAGAACCACAAAGTCGCGTCAAGTAACTGCATGACTCTCCAACTTACTAACCCGATGTGACAGGAATGATAGTCCGTAGGAACGTTAGTCCCTCTGGACTATTATTCCGCGGAATTATAGTCCTTGGTCTAACATTCCTAGGAATAGTAGTCCGCCGGACTACTATTCCTAGAAATGTTAGACCTAGGATTATAATTCCGCGGAATAATAGTCCAGATGGACTAATTTTCCTACTGACTATCATTCCTGTCACACCGGCACAAATTTGGTCGGCACTGGTTGAAGGCAAGTGTACTGTCGACGTGTTGTGCGATTTGGTACACGTTGGCAATCGTGATTAAGTGTATTGCCCAAGGACACAACGCAGTTGACACGGTACAACTATGATAGCAAGTTACAATATTGATCGATCTAATATGATCTAGTAAATAAGGGCCGGTGTATGAATCCTCTAAAGTTGGCAACATATGTATAAACAATTGGTTGAGGAATTTGACTGTGTGCTAGAGTTGCGGTCATGGAAGTGACCTTAAACCAGGGGCGTTCGAAACACTTTGAGGTTGAGGAGTAGGGGTAGGAGGCACCTACAGGTTGATATATACCAGTGGTGGCCTACGTGACTTAGTGACATGTTAGGAATGCAATACACACAACTTCACCCACTCACAAGCGTTTTCATTACCACACACAAATAGTTGACGACATTTCTAAAAAACATTATTGAATTACTAATGATGTTCAGTTTTGCTTCTAAAATATAAAGTATGGACCTCATTGGAACGAGACTGAGGAGCTCGTCCCATATGAGGGACCAGAATCTATATTTTGGAAGCAAAACCTGAAAGAAGTAAAAACATTTAAAAAGTATTTTTTATGAATAGCACTGGGTGGCCATGGTCGTTACGTTAGATAAAGGGCTAAGATATATACACGTTTTGGAGATCTCTGGAATATTGTGAAATCTTTGGACTGATCAAGTTACGAACTCGAACTCGAATTCGTTTTCAGAATAACTAGTATCCCTCACTATTCACTACCTTCATCAATATCAACTCTCTTTTCACTGCGTCACTGCTTGAAGCAGAGGAGATTGGTGACGATAGTGAAGAGGGAGTTGAAGCCAGGCTGTAGTGGCGATAAAACTACTAGCGATTCTGAAAATGAAGACGAGTTGGAAGCGGGTTTGGGTTTTCACACTTTTCTTAGGAAAAGAATTTTTCAGTATGGAGATGGCAGATTGCCAATAAAATACGTTCATTTTCACAAAAATAAATGTGTCTTGTCATTCTCGTAAATTTTCTTGATATTATCCAAGACATTTCCCGGTCCCCGTTTCTGGGTGTAATTTCATTCTCGTTCCCGTTACTATAGCAAACCGAGAATATATTAAACCCTTGATCCATCCCGAAATAATCGAGACTGACAAGAGAATCCCCCAAAAGGTGTTCGGCATGAATATACTCTCCGATAAAAAAAAACAAAAACAAATTAACTAGTTGATGAACGAAGAGCTCTCACGAATCTTCAAAAAAATCAGAAATTGTTTCTCAAACCAGTAGACAAAGGCGGGGAAGTTGTTCGATCACGGAATAATTTTGTAAAGAAGTCCATGAGACAGCTAAAAACACCAAACATTATAAGAAAATAGATTCATTTATTTAGCCTGACAAAGTTAAAGAATTACATAAGATAATGAAATATCTCCTCGATATGAAAAAAAAAAATAACCAGGATATTTAAGAGCAAAGCCCCGTGCTCAGACAAGACAATTTTACGTCCTACTAAAGACCCATAAGGGTCGTTCTTCTTGGACTGATGACTTAACTTCACCCGGGAGACCATTTGTCTCGGATTGTAATTCGGAATCTTATGCTATTACGGAACTCCTTGATTATCATCTTAAACCCATAACTAAAAAAACATCCGAGTTATCTAAAAAAAAAATACATTTCCTGTCTAAAATTTTTAAATTAAAGGTCTCGGGAAATGCTTTTTTATCTCCATTGGGTATTGATAGAAGGTATATAGTTCACTGTTCTGACTGGAGTGCGATTTTTATCCTCGAGTGGGGCACGCGGAGGATTATTTCACGAGGCGTTTGCCGAGTGAAATAATCCGCGCGGCCCACGAGAGAATAAAATCGTACTCGAATCCGAGCAGTGAACTTTTGTATTTATTTTATTTTCTCCTTATTTGTTTTCCCAAAACAAACCTTTATAATAGATTATCAACTCAACCGATTTATAAACAATAATAAAAAAAAATAGTCCGTCATCGCTGAGAGTGGAATACGATGCTGGGAGTGGAATACCATTTTTGGCGAGTGGGAGTGGGAATACGATTTGTTTTGAGGGAAGAAAAACGAATGAAAATATAAATGCAAATATTGATGTTGATTAAAGCAGTTTAATCTGTGACGCATTCCAAAAATATCCTGATGCAAAACGCCTGAGTGAACTAATTTAGGATCCTTTAGAACTGAACTTTAAGGTTATGACTTTCGAATTCACTGGGAGAGTTCTAAATAATTTTTGGTCATCAAAAATTGTTCACATATCTTTGTCTTGTTACAATTCATGGGAGAGTGCTTAGAGGCACTCTCCCATGAATTGTAACAAGGCAAATCCATGCAGACTCATTAATTCTACTTCAAAGATAATATGAAGCGCATGCACATAATATGAATCATTTAAGTTGTGGTACTTGCACTTCAGAGTAAGCCCAAATATGGGCTTCCAGCACTCTACCAGTTAATAAAGGAAATTTTTAACAAATAATGGGTTGTCTAATGGGCAAAAGATTCAGTCGTAAATGTGCAAGCATACACGTAGCAGAATTGGAGGAAACGGCTTACGCAAATGTGCAAAGCATACTCTCTTACACTTCAGATATTTAGAGCACAAAGGCGTGTGCGTTCGTCTTTTGGTGTAGTAGTATATTTACTCACCAGTGGAACACCGTCAAATGGAACAATACTCCTGCAGTTCGTTTATTGATGTAATATGATCCAGTAAATAATGACCGAGGTGTGAATCCTCTAAATGTATAAACGATTTATTGAGGAACTTGTCTGTGTACTAGAGTTATAGTCATGAAAGTGACGTTAAACCAGGGACGTTCGAAACACTTCGGGGTTGGACGGGAGCGGGGGGGGGGGGGGGGGGGGGGGTAGGAGACACGGCGGTAGAGGGACACCTACAAGCTGATACATACCAGTGATGACCATTGTGGATTAGTGACATGGTAGGAATACAATAGGCACTTTTGCATTGAAAATGCAATTTTTGGCTGCGTCTTTTTAACAAATTTGTCTACGGTTCGATACTCATTAGGTGTAACTGCGCACTTAATCCAGATTGCACACGTAGGGGAACGGTGGCGCTGTGAACTAAGGCGCACTGCACGCCGATGGAGCACTTGTCTCTTCAGTCAATGCCTACCCTGATCGCGTGGAGTTAGTACGTTGGGGAGCTTGGTAGTTGCATACCGCTGCTCGGGGATTCTCTCCGTGTGTCGGACGATGAGAAACATTATCTAAATATTGAGCTGAAACCATCAAATTTCCAACAAAAATAAGTGATGCAGTGCGTTATCGCTCGCTATTTGAATGCACTCACGTCACCTGGCGTCGCTAAATTCTCTCGGGATGGTTACGGCCTTAGGGCTATACGTTGAAAATCTTGATTGGTCTACCAGACACATTCACTAAACAACTATCTACTGTATGGCTTTAGGTCATATCATGATCATAGAGCGGTAAAGCGACCTTTCGTTCAAAAGGTTAACCAAGAAAAGCATTTTCCCAATTTTTGTTGTTACCTAGAATTTATTTCGAAGGGCACAAAATTGCTCAAAAAACACGAGGAGTTTCTGAAGTGTAAATCAAGACAAACAAATGCCCATGAAGGATATCTTCATATACCACTATTTATTCCAGAATCCTCCCGGGGTCGGGGGCATCGGGACGCTCACCAATGCGTGACAAACTCTCTACCCAACCTAACTTTTATACTTCGTTTGCATACCATGTCAGAAACAGTGTCGGAAACTTTCACTTGCACGGCCCCTCATGTAGGGCATCCTAACAGGAGCCCTGCAGAATATTCCGTTTCCAAGTTTTCTAATATTCAGTTAGGGGTTACAAATATGACCTTTCAATGCCTTTTAGGTCAAGTTTAGTTGCAAATAGCGATTAAACACTATAATGTTACGAACATGATTCTGTTCCATCACTTCGACCAACAAAACTCCAAAGAATAAAATGTTCTATGTCCTGTGTCACAAATGTGAAAAGATGCTTAAGACCAGAAGCCAATACTATAAAACTTTTGCAATTGTATTTTCTGGAATTGTATTTTCTAGTTATGACTTTAAATGGGCTAAAATGAACCATTAGCATTTTCAAAAATATGGTAATTTGCCAATTGGCAAATTGCCATATCTTTTAAAATGCTAATGATTTATTTTAGTCAGTTTTATTAATAGGTAGAAAATACATTTCTAGAAAATACAATCGTAAAAGTTTTATAGTATTGGCTGCAGGTGATGTTCCACTATCCAGCCTTCTCAAACACTGGTGCCCTGGAAGATATTTATCATATCTGTCAATAATGTCAACGGCGAAATGGGCGAAACAATCCTGGGTTGTTGAGAGCTCCAGTTAGAAGTTAATCCAACAGCTGTGTCGAGTTGTTGGATTAAATTATTATGGAGCCTCGCTTCAGATTGTTTGCTCTTTAATCGTCTGCTCGTCCACTATCAACCTTTTCTTCACGCAAAAAATTATGCACACCGTTTTGAAAGGGTTAATACTCTTAACATTTTTAAAATCGGCATGAAAACTTAGTATTTGCAATGTGCTTAACACTTTGAACCCGAGAGGCCGCTTTTCGTTTCCGATGGCTACACGTTGAAAATATTAATTGGTCTACCCAAAATAATCAATATGGACTCTGCAGATTGCTGTCATTGAACTGACATGGAAGATACCACCAAGGTTCAAAGGGTTGAGATGATAAAGAAAATATCTTAAATACTCATTTTCATGTTTTCTTTTGTGACGGAGAAAGAACTGGACAGACCTTACCGTTTCATAAACATAACAGGCCATACAGTCACTAATACGAGTTTCAACGTTGAAGGTCGTTTTTAGCGAGAATACATGTACGGGTTTCCTAGGAAAAGCAAAATAAAACAGATGTTAACGATGTATAGCATCAAAGAAAACAACTGTATTCTATACCCAATGATGGACACACGTCTTCTCAAAAAATGATAAATAGTATTTAGAACACTGTTTCTCGGATTAACGACATGTTGTTCATGCACTATGCATTCGCACTTATTCACCTGAAAGTTGGATAGTGTGGCGTGAGACGGACAACAAACCACCGTATATTATCGCCCAATTTTTTCAAATCCCGCTGTGCCATGATCGAGATTCCTGTCGAGACGTGGTAAATTTCTTTCTCGTTGATCCGTAAAGGACATATCTTTTCCCACGGTATTCTACACCGAAATATTGTTGTTTTCTACCATTTTGGCGCAAATAACCGATAACGTATTGGAATTATAATCCAGCGTAGTCTTACTCTGACGTGTGAACAAATTCTTCACATTATGGGCTGTTACACACATGGGAACCCTGGGAAGTATAGCAATGCCTGTTCACTGCGATAAACAACTTCCTTCTGTTTTTCTCTGATAAAATAGGATCCGGTAACCAACGTCTGGGGTGTAAGCCGTCAACAATGGGCAGTAAAGGTATTAATGATTGGTTCGTAGCGTGAATTCATACTTGTGATGCGGTCACGACATAAATGTTGAAAGTGGCCTGAAACCACCAATGGACAAGAAATAAAAAACAACACCATTCAAGCGATGTAATTAGGTTTTGAATAATATATTATTCTTTCCAGTTGCAACTTCGCAACAACATGGCGTCTGTAATCAAAGCTTTGCGTTCAAACACTTGTACATCGATGTCGAAATATCAAAATTTAACCCTTTCAACACGTAAGACCGATTTGTCCGGCAAGGCATAATTTCGTCCCAGCCAGACGACTGCAGACAGCAGTTGTTATTTAACCTCCCTGTATATTGATATATATCTCATTGTAAGTGTACACAAAGGCGATACCATTCCAGGAAACGAGGGTTCAAATTCCTAAACAGTAGGAATTTAGCCAGTGTCAAAAAAGACTGAACTTGTAAATTCCAAAATGAATTATGGGAAGAATTCGAAGTCTTAAATTTGGATATATCGCTATCAGTGTAGAGAGGGATAAATCTTTACCTGCTGTAGGAGGGTTTCCCTGTCTGTTACCAAAACACAATGTTACCAAGTGGAGATAGAGAGAGACATAATTCTGGCTCTTGTTAATCAAATTTATCCCTACAAATAAGAAGGGGTCTCGTATCATTTGTTGCTTGACCCCACACTCAGTTGAATTATTTCATCAAATTAAGCCATGGCTTTTTTAATGCAGCCCTGATTTCAATCTATAAGACATTCAAGAAAATAGTAGGTATAAGAGTAAAGTGGACACGTGTAATATAAAATCATTGATTATAATTTTGTTTCGTGATAATTATAAGTGATTTAAATTTTAACGACGTTTCAAAAAATAGCGGCAAGTTTTGTCTTCCCGGCATGATTCAAATATTATGCAGGTGTTGGAAGGGTTGATGGGTATAGAGTGGCCAGTTACGTTAACAGTTGTTAGTGTTGCAACGCTTTGTGCGTGCTGCAGTTTGTGATATATGAGAGATCAAGATGAAAGTATTCTTTCTGGCTGTCGTCTTCTCTTGACACAGACGTTTTTGTATTATAAACTGCTGCTTGATTCCATTATATGCTAATGATTTTCGACTTTATCGCTCTTCATGAAAGGGACAGTAGGTCGCGGTTTTGAAAAAAATAGGTTGATCATTTAGCAAAACCACTCTCTTATGCAAGTACCTCATGTTTTATAATATTCAGAGACGAAGCTAGAAGGTTTTCAATGGGGTGTAGATTTATGAAAATTCCAATTAGGGATGGATACTTGAAGGGGTGTCCCTTGCCTCTCTCCCATGATCCTCCCCTGGGAGGACACATGGCCGAATGTATTCGCAAGCCGATTGCGTCCGCAAACGAGCCGATTGTGTCCACACACACAGACCTCGGGTCGATTACGTCCGCAAAAACTAAGTCGATTGTGTATGTACGCTGGTTACGATCGCAAAAGGCAAGCCAGTTGTGTTCGCAGGTCGGCCTACGGACACAATCGCCTAGCGTTTTACGAACGTAATCGGCATGCGAATCGTTTATTGATATTAACAGCGACGGGAACGTGGCTGTCGGAGGTGGGCTGGAAGTGTCCAATACTTGTAAATCGCGGCCTCTATTCTAAACGTGAAACATTCTGAGACTGCAATCTTTCAGAATTGAAAATTGCAGGCTCCAGATAATTTTCGACTAGAAGGAGAGAGGTGCTATTGCACTTTTCCAGGTAGAATGCCCCCCCCCCCCCCCGCCCCCACACACGCATAGAAATGTGTGACCACACACAAGTTCTTACCAAAACGCTTTATCCGCGTTCTGGAATTAAAATTGTATATTTTAAAGAACAAAGCAAGACGAAACTTTTTTCCCTCAGTATCCCCGATTCGAGGGAGGGGTATTGGATTTCTGCAGCGAGGTTGGTTTCTTTTCTAGTTGTACTGTTTATAATCGATTATTGTTTTTGTTCAACAAAAAAGGCTCGAATAACAGACATCACAGTGGACCAAATTTACAATCTTGGAATAAAAATCTTTGATCATAACCTTATCTCACCACTCCCATCGGACACAAAGTGTAAATGCATTTACGCATTAAGGCGATGAGGTCATTGCTCACGGAGTGGCAAATTACTAATCAACGACTTTTCCATACAGTTTTGAATTTTTACATGGCGCAAGTCTCCAATTTGAGTTTTGGTGTCAAAGAAAGACACCGAAAAATAAAACTAAGTCCAGTATCCAAAATAAAAGATACAATCACCGAATATAATCTTGACACAGCAGTTCGTTGCTTCAAAATTATTGGCAGCACTTTTGAGTTTCAGTTCTCACAATGGTCTTAGTTCAGTCAATATTTGTATTTTTTACAGCAAGGCTGAAACTGATTATATCACACTTTGAAGAAATTGCAAATTGAGGTTAAAATGTTTTAACCCTTTGAACCCCAGAGGGTCACAAGCTACGTCATAATGTCATTAAGTGGGATGGATACAATGCAAATGTGTGGTGTAGACCAATCAATATTTTCAACGTGCAGCCCTAAGGCTGCGCGTTGAAAATATTAATTGGTCTAACCCCAAATAATAAATATGAACTCTTCCAATTGCTGTCATTGAACTGATATGGTAGATACCACCAGTGTTCAAAGGGTTAATTATCATTTCATTGCATCTCACGCAACGCGTGAATCGCGTCGGTTGTCCAATAACTTTAACAGCCTCTGGTCACATGAACACAGATGTCTGTGACGATCGCTATTGTAGACTGACTTGGGATCAGTTTTGAGGGTCACTTTTGTGGCTCAGGGTTCATTCCCAAACACACAAACCTTTGAAATTGTAAAGTTGCATCTAGCTAAACCTTCCTCATTTCACATCTTCAGAAGATGTAGCTGTGTCCTGTTTCAGATTCATACCAATGCCATCTTCATAAAATGGACCATAATTTCTTCTCTTGATTGAAACGGTCCTCAATGTGTTCAAGTCAACGTATATTCAACACATTGTGGCGTAAATTATTATTACTATTTGGAACCGCGACAGTGGTGCATATATGCACATGACAGTCGATTAGTAATGTAAACGAAAAAGTAGTGATAAATCGATTACCAAAAATGGTCGCTGACCGATTACCGGTTATTTGAGCTCACAATCGGACGAGAAAATGTTACAAATTTAGTGCTCTTAGAGCGAATCTGAAGCATTTGTAGAGTGTGTTGACCCTATATTGGAGACCATTTTGTGGCTCTATGTTGTGTGAAGGTTGCATTGGACCACTGTTTTTTTCGGGGGCGGGGCGGAAACTTTAGGCCCCAGTAAGCTACGCCACTGGATATTTGTGATGTACAGAAATCCTTATTAAAGCAGGTGGGGTCGGGGGAGGAAAAAATGCAGACACAATTGGTGAGTGGGTAGTTGGTCAAATGTGTACTTTCTCAGATCATGTAATTTTTTCCTTATTCATACTTATGGCATTGTCTGAGCACCCCCCCCCCCCTCTCCCCCAAGTTCAGAATGATATAAGTACCTAGTGTGAAACATTGTGATGAGTTTTTATCCTTAAATATGGGTGAAAGTCACTCTAACTCGTGTCGAGGCAGGAGTGGGTGGTGGCAGAATAAATATGGTGAACCATGTTTTGAAAATGCCCATACAGGTGGTAATTCTTTCATTATTTTTGTTTTGCCTTTTGTGTCATCAGAACCCAGCATCACATTCACAGAATATTGTACTTCAAAGTCAGCTGGGTTAAAAATCAACCCAAACTCGACTGATTTTTAATTCAATTGATTTTAGAATGTACACAAACTAAATAACACCTCTTCTTGGAACTTCAATCAGCTTTCAATGACTTGTGATATTTCCCCTGTTTTACCATCTCATCCAACATGTTTTCAGTATTATTACCTTGTTTTCATTCAATGGCATTAACTCCACTTCAGGCTCCATGGATAATATTTTATATATTTTAATACAGCAGAAATGATAGGAATAAACAGGAACACAAAGGGGTTTGGGGTGCATGTTCACCATAACATAAATAAATGAAAGTGTACTCTACTTGAGCCCAGAAATCGAGTTCCAAATATTAAAGATGGTACAGAGCACGAGCAACAAACCATGTGTATGTAAGTGTATATGTTAGAACTTGTGTGTGGCCACACATTCCTATGCGTTTTAGAGAGTGTGTTCATGACTGATACCTATCACTTCGCGTATTGTTCATTGCAACACACCAAGTTGCACTCCTCCAACTTTTCAAATCTTACCGAATGATAGGAAAATTGAAAAGGTTGACTAGGTGGGACACAGTCATCCGGATAAGTCATTCGGGGATTCCTCTCTGTATCATACTCGGCATCGTTATACGTGTACCGACAAAGCAGTGACAACACCATAAAACAAAAAAGAGGGCAGTTGTTGTAGATAAAAACGGTGATAGCATTCGGATGAACAGCGCAATTCACATCAGAATATACTGGAAATATTTATCCTGACAAATTTATCCCTTGACATTTATTTTGCCAGAAATGTTTTGATGAACGAACAGTGTTTTTTCTCATCAAACACACAACTGACGTAGTTTTTATGTCAGCACAAATAGTAAAAGCTATCATCGCGCGACACTTGAAACATCGACTTTTAAATATACATCAAATATTTATGCAACTTCAAAACATGTGAGAGTTTTGTGACCGGTTTCGTAGTTGATATTGATTAGTTCATTTATTAACCATACAAATGGTGTATGTACATTGATGAACTTAAAGTCACTTGGGAGTTAAGCTTAGGTGTCATACATACCAGGATTGGTAAACAAGTTCTGCAATCTATATGAACGCCTCTCATTGGCCCCTAGGAAAAAGTTATGTGAGATGACCACAGTAGCGGCAACACCTTGACCTTAGTCATTTGGAATACTACGAAGAAATCATCAGCAAGGGCGAGTGCGTCTCTCTGCTCACATAACAATTACACGCCCTTTACGAACGATTTGCTCATTTGAAACGTGTATGCACAAGTATTCGCTTTAAGAACAAAATGGAGAAGTAGAAGAAAAGGCCAGAGTTTTCACATAGTCTCGATTTCGATTTTACACCTTCACATTGCGTGCGTTTTTCCAGTATCAGCAGTGTCACACTCCATCTGATTCTACAGGAGAGATGTCATTACCGCAAACATGTCCGTATCAATCATAGGTAATCAGTACACATATTCCCCCGTTTGCTGTACACGATATTATAGAAAACAACCGCTTTCGGGAACACACGGTTTAATCTCACCCATTTAAACACCATTCAGTATTTATTACAAACTACCAGCAACCGTAAGCACTCGAAAGGTGGGAACGAGCGACCAAATACACATGGGAAAGGGCAATGTTTGTTATCCACTATCGCTGTCAGAGCTGAACTATATAGGATTGGGAACCCCATTCTTCCGTCAGCGGTTTCCCTTCCACCCACTAGTTCAAAAGAAGGAAGTGATGTTTTCAGCTTCGGCTTTTCCATGAAAAACAAGTGTGGAAACATAGCAAGCAAATAGGTTGTCAGGCGAAGGAGAACCCTTGTTCCTGGACTCTGGGTTGGAACCCGGAAGGGATGTAATCATCTACACCACCCGTTACTTCACTTGTCATACCAGATATGTTCCTCATAACAGAAATGGCGTTGTACCAGGGGCGATACCATATAATAATGTTTGGTCAAATTTGTTGCCATGGTAATGTGTGTTATGGCATCACACCGCAGTGCATGCTGGGTTGTATGGGAGTGACGGTTGTGTATCCATTTTGGTTTATTTGTAGACTGAGAAATGCCCGTTTGCACACCTAAAGCCGAAAACGAGTTGATCACTGCCATGGGGTGTTTCCGTGTCTTTTGCAGTGTGTTACGGAATAGCAGAGCCGTTAACTTTGAAATAAACAGCAATTTATTTGTGTTTTAGGCTTTCCAGATTGTGTTGCTGCTTGACTTAGTTTGTTTACCTCGGACTACCAATCTATCAATTGACTGAATCAATCCATCTTTTCGCTATGGACATTGGCTGAATAATGGAAAATGTAGACATAGACTGTAATAAGCAAAGTAATCGTATGATGGACTGTTCAAATGAGCTGTTGTGCGCAACGATTCTTTCATAGAGTGCCTGTATACTAGTAATTGATGTGTCGCCTTAACCCTTTACCTAACATGAAAAGCAGACGACACTTGCAAAAAAAATTCTTGAATAACTAAATTTTTTCATTTTTTGTCTCAAAAACATAGGTTATGACCCCTCGTTGGAACGAGCTCGACGAGCTCGTTCCAACGAGGGGTCATAACCTATGTTTTTGAGACAAAAAATGAAAATATTTTGAAAATTAATTGGCGATTTTTGAGAATAGCGCTGGCCGGTTTTGGCCGTTACGTTGGGTAAAGGGTTAACCATTTACCTAACATGAAAGGTAGGCGACACTTGCAAACAAAATTCTTGAATAACTAACATTTTTCATTTTTTTTCAAGGAGCTCATTCCAATGAGGGGACATAAGCTATGTTTTTCACGCAACAAAATGAAAAACAATAATGAAAATTCAATGTTCAATGATGATTTTTGCGAATAGCACTGACCGTTTTTGGCCATTACGTTGGGTGAAGGGTTGTTATGTAATTAGGTTATGAAAACGAAATTTCAGTTTCAGTCTTTGAACCCTGTCCATTATCTCACGAATATCTTGAGCCCAGTCTTATTATAAATCTAGATATCTTGTACTGCATTAAAGGTTTTACTTGGTACTTTTCTCACTATACGACTCTCGATTCTGTTGACGTATTTTACATATCTGGTTCAAATATCCTTTGTAGGGTCTGTGAGTTTTCTTCGGAGATGGCACGTTCTTATTTTATTCCTTAACGCGAAAAGCAAAAACTAATCAATAATTGCTAAAGCACGAGTGGCGAGTAAATGAAATACATTTGATTTGACAGAGCTCATCTTGCATGAACAAAAAATATTGGTTTCTCCAATTCCGTTAGGATAAAATTTTGCTTTGCCGAAATTAACTAACGTCTCAAAACAGTGGTGGAACCCGCTGATATTTAAACAATTAGATCGGAGCTCAATCTAACCCCCCCCCCCCCCCCCGAGATGGCTAATTTATTTATTTATTTATTTATTTTTAGCCCGCCTGTTTACATTAAGGGCTATAGTCATGACTTTCGTCCGTCTGTCCGTCCGTCTATTTACATTTAGAGTTTTGGTTAAAGTTTGTGGTTAATGTTTTTTACTGAAGGTTCAAGTGTTTTGGGTTTTTTTTTTCCTGTTTAGTCATGACTTTCGTCTGGCCGTCTGTTAACATTTGGAGTTTTGGTTAAAGTTTGTGGTTAAAGTTTTTTAGTAAACCATAAAGTTTTCTTGGTTTTTTTTTCCTTTTAAATTAAATTAATATTACTATTGATTGTATCATTCTCGTTGTGTTTTTTTATGTTTCATGTTATTTTGGGAAATATTTAACCCTTTTTTGTATGGCAATTTAACTTACAACTTCCAGGTTAAAGTTGTGTTTTTTTTTTGGGGGGGGGGGGGGGGCGCGTGTTTTAAAATTACACCTTTCTTCAAACAGTTTAGTGGAATGTCACTGTTTCTTATTTGGGACAATGTCTACTATCTACTGAACATTTCTACAGTGATTTTCATTAATATCGGCATGATTTTAACCCCTTCTAAACAACATGTTTTCAGACTTAGATTCTTTGTATTTGAAATTAGACTTTGCCACATACTTTCTTACTCTAATTCTTGCATGGTCAATACAACTTAATGATTAAATTTACATAAATGATTTCTTTTATCGGATTTAGGAAATATTTAACCCTTTTTTGCCAATCAATGTTACTTAGTATTCCCAGTATTCCCAGCTTAAAGTTTCGGATTAAAGTTCTGTTTTTCAAGGTTCTACCTTTCATTCTCCAAACACTCTGTTACAACGTCATTTCTTTTTTTCATAACGGACAAGGTCTACTGAAGCTGTACACAGTGGTTTCAAATAATATTGGCATTAATTTAACCCTTTTCACAACGCTTTTCGAACTTAGTTTCTCTTAAATTCAAACTAGGCTTCTACCACATACTTTGTTACTTTTTATCCCCTCCCACAAGGGAGGGATATAGCACAGAGTCGTCCGTCCGTCAGTCCGTCCGTCTGTCCGAACTTTCTTTATGCCATAACCTAAACAGAAGTTGACGGATTTCAATTCTTTTCAGTGCATGTCTCTAGGTCAAGTTTGATGACCACAATTATCCAATGAAAATTGTTGAAGTTATTGCTTTGCCCAGCCCCCGCCAATTTAGCATTATTATTTTTTTTTTCCAATACGCATTTTGAACTATTTACAGTCACTGCATGCGGAACTTTTTTTTAAACTCACTTATCCCCCTCCCTCCCCGGCCAATTAGGCATTTTTTTTTCTTTCGTCAAAAATGCATTTTTACAGTTTTGCTTAAAGTTTGTGGTTAAAAACCCAGACAACCCCCCCCCCCCCCCCCTCCGATGCCAGTTAATCATTTTTTTTTCTCCTTGCCTAAAATGTATTCTGAAGGATTTAGACTGACCACATGCTGAAAAAATGGACTCCCCTAACACCCCCCCCCCCTTTCTCCCACCTCCTCCTCACCCAGGGCCATTTAAGCAATATTTTCTCTTTGGTACAAAATGCATTTTTAACCCGACTGTTTACAGTCTGGGCTATAGTCATGACTTTCGCCCGTCCAGCCGTCGGTCCGTCCGTCCAGCCGTCGGTCCGTCCGTCCGTCCGTCCGTCGGTCTATCCATCTGTCTGTAAACAATTGGTTTCCGACCGATAACTCCAGTCTGGATTATTTGATTTCAACCAAAGTTGATATGTGCCAGGTTTGAATATAGGTTCCACAACTCCCCTCCCCCCAATACCCCCCCCCCCCCCCCCCGACCCGAAGGTCGTTTAGGCAGTTTTTCCAAAAATGCATTTTGAAGGATTGGGAGTTATTAAATGCAAACAAACAAAAATACTACTATAACACACCACCACTGCATACCAAATATTTTGAAGGATTCGGAGTTACTAAATGCAAACAAACAGAAATTGACTTCAAAACGCACCCCCCCCCCACACCCCCCACCACACACACACACACAACCACACACACGTGTCACTTCAATTATTCCCAAACGCATTTTGAAGGATTGGGAGTTATTACATGCAAAAAAGAAAATTGACTCCTATAGCCCAACATTGCTTTATGTACTGCATCTTTTATCCTTTACCTAACACAAGTTGAAGCCAACAGTAGAAATTATTTTTCTGAAACATCAGATTTTTTCATTTTTTATTTACTTCTAACCATGGCTTATTAATCCTTATTGGAATAAGCTCATCAAGCTTGTTCTATTAATAGGTCATGAGGTATGTTTTGTTACACAAAATTCTGTAGTGATAACACGGCTCTGGGAATTAGCCTAGGCAACCTGCAATGTCAACGGTTTTGCCTTGGCATTTTCAGTTTTCCAAGGCAATTTTGTTGCATGCAATGCATTGGAACAAATTGATACACATTTTTGCCTAGGCAAACTTTTCTAATTTCCAGGGTTGATAACAAATAGAGAAAAACTGTCTTTCATTTGGATATTGCATACTGTTGATTAGCATGAGCACAATTGTTATGAAAACATTTGTTTGGTCATCAAATTAGCATTAATCTCAAATTTTACATGTATAGGAAAAATGTAATGAACACACCAGTTAATATCAACTTTCGGACTAATTTAATATAATAAGCAAATAAACATTTTTTTTTTTTATTTCAGCCTTACAGGAATATATGAATTTTACAAGGAGTGTAGCAGTGTGTGTGTGTGTGTGTGTGTGTGTGTGTGTGTTGGGGGAGGGGGGGGGGGGGGCTTCCTCCGCAATAATTTGTCCAGTCAGAACATTTTTGTGCGGATTGAAGTCTTAGATATCGAATAGCTTGTTCTAGTATTTATTTATTTATTTATTTATTTATTTATTTATTTATTTATTTATTTATTTATTTATTTATTTATTGGATTTAACGACACCGACAGCCATGGTCGCCCCGTGTCGGACAGTTTTACGGGTGTAGGAAGCTGGAGTACCCGCAGAGAACCTTCGAGCAACTGCCAGACATACCAAGAAACTAACCCCACACAAGCAGGGTTAGCATTGGTTGAAGACAAGTGTACCATCGACGTGCAGTACGCCTTAGTACACAGCGCCACCGTGCCCCTACTCGAGCAATGGGGATGAATTGCCCTGCCCAAGAACACAATGCAGTTTTACCCCTGGCGGCTTGTTCTGGTAATCATGTTCTTTCTAACGAGACTTGATTTGATACTGGGAGTTCTGTCCCACACACATACTGGGGCGTACAAATGAACAGCTGTGGTACCCGATTTGGGCGGCCAGGATGACCAATTTGAAATACGGCACGCTTTAATTACACAAGGTGTTGCGAGACGACTACTACGTGTATATTTTAGTTACGCACAAATAAGGCTGAAGAAAATTAATCTTTTGATTCTCAGGCAGCGGCGCATTCTTTTTATCGGCGCGCGTTCGTCATATTTATTTCGGCGGCATAATTCAAAATGTATAAAACTATCATAGTTTGTGATTTTAGCGGTATCACATCGCGATTTGCAATGTAATATACCGTATACATTGATACAGTATTGTTATTCTCTTCGCGAAATGCGACACGATTCTCATACGTACAGTACGTGGAGAGTGTATTATCATTAAATCACCCGCAGAGTGGAGATTCCACCCGAGCAATAATTGCAAATTTGTTGCAAAGCATAATCATCACAAGCAAAGGTTAAACCCGGAGGTCCATTGGCTGAAACTTTGCTTGTGTTTTTTGTCCATATGTACAGAATTTGAAAGTGATACTTTGGGTGATACTCCACTCCGCGGGTGTTTTAGTTACAATCCACTCTCCACGTACTGTATGTACAAAATAAATATTTATTCAACTGGTTGAGAGTTTTGATTAGTTTTGTTGGTCTGAATTTGTTCATCAAAAATGGATTTATTACAAATTATTGTAATACACCAAATGTGTATAAACAAACTATTATTTACATTTTACGGAATACAAAACATAGGTAAGGAATATGTTGGCTTTTGCGCTGGTACCTTCATTTTTTTCGGAAGACCTAATTGTGGCTTCTAGCACTCAATCAGTCCAAAAGCTCCTTATTATTTTTTATCTCCTTTTTAGTTGTTCTGTATTAATTTTGGGTTGTATGATCACTGTTACACAAACAAAACTATCAGTGAAATCAACATGCAGCCCTAGTATTTAATTTTGAGCTCACATTTTCCGACCCTCTTTCCTCTTTGCTTGCTTTACTCAACCCCAAGTAAAAGAACCCTCTCATTTTGGAACTTCGTGAGAAGTTGAATACTCTCGTGTCTGACCAATGTGGTATCGTGTTTTGCTGGTTACCTGGACATGAAGGTATCTCCGATAACACAAGGGCAGACAGTGCAGCAAAACAGGCTTTAATCCAGCCTATCACTGATTTTAAGATTCTGTTCAGTGATTTCAAGCCCCATATCAGGAGTTACATCAAATCTCTGTGGTAGCAGGATTGGGATGGGGCAACTAACAACAATCTTCGTCGCTTCCGACCACTTATTTTCGACCATTACTCGTCTTGTACCCTTTGCAGAAAAGATCATGTAAGTATGACGCGATGTCATATTGGTCATACAAGACTTATACATTCCTTTCTGTTAGAGGATAAAATGCGACCAGAATTTGTTCCTTGCCAGCAGGTGTTGTCAATGGAGCACATTCTTTTACATTGTTCTGATTTTAATCATGTCAGAGGGCAATATTTTACAGTTAAATCTCCAAGAGATTTATTTTATCATATGAGCCCGCACAAAATTCTCTCTTTTTTGAAAGTTATCAACCTTTTTAATAAATTTGAAATTGTTTTTATTTTTTTGGATTCTCATCAATTCCAATGTATTTCACAGGTTGATTTATACTGCATTTTTTGAATGACTTGTCTCATTTTCTCATTTCTGTATTCACTTCTTAGTTTTATTCATCATATTTTATCGACTCTTTTTTAATTTCTTGTTGGAGGATAATGATCTTTTTAAAAGACATACCGTTCATCGCCACGATATAGCCTTGGCTGCTGATGTGGCGTAAAGCACCAATAAATAAATAAATCACAACTGGATTTTAGGTATCGGCAACCATTCCATCGGGAATAAAAAATTAAAATGAAAACCGCCCTCCTTCATTCGATTTAAAAACAAATTGCCTGAGAATCAATTATTTAATTTTGTTTGGCCTAAATTCCCAAGATTTCATGAGTTATTGAAGTATAATCCCAGCATACTAATCTTCCAAATACGTCATCAAGGCGTGCCTTCGACGAAGGCATGCCTTGATGATGTAGTTGAAATGAAATATTTTATCAGTCGGGACTTGTGCCATTGTACTTGGGACAAATCAGCATTACGTCCCCTTCCCGCAATCGGTTGTCTTCGTGAATCCTCTGTCTGTGTAATCAGGCATTTCTATGCTAACACACGTTTTAACCCTTTGCACCCAAGCGGCCGCTTTTCCCATCCAGAAACAAGGTATGTCATACTTTCATTTAGTAGGATGGCTGCTGAGTTAAAGTGTGGAGTAGACAAATTAATATTTTCAACTTGCAGCCCGAAGAATGCACGTTGAAAATATTAATTGGTCTATCTCCAAATAATAAATATCCAATTGCTTCCATTGTACTGACATGGAAGTTACCATCAGCGTTCAAAGGGTAAAATCATCGTGTAATCGCTGTATGTTTGTGGCAAAAAGTCTGTGCGTATGAAGGTGTTGGTTTGAGTTGACGCACTTCTTCTGCCTCTCCCGATTCTACCAACTTTGCACAAAAAAGTTATGCTCTCTTCTAAACCGTCTTGACAGAACACCATTCAGGGATATTGTGGCCAATGAACAAACCCGAGTAGGTGACAACTGATGAATAATAAAACAGACTAATTCCACGAATTCTCTGTACGGATATCGGAATTATCTCATTACTAATTGAAATATGTTTTATTGCAAAATAGTCTTGTACTGATCTATGGGAGATAGTTTTGGTGAAAATTATCAATCATGGTATTCCACTGTGTGCGGTTGTCGGCATAATTAAGGGAATGAAAAATGTTGTTTAGTTGTAATAATCCCAGATTAATGCAAAAATATTCATTCGAAAGAATTTTTAACAATGTGCAAAGAAGCTGAGTTGTGGATCTCAACTGACATTTGATAATGTCACTGGAGAGACAGACAACTAGCAATCAGCTGCAGTTCCTTAGTGAAAGACCATCTTTATTGATGAAAAAATCGCATTACTAAATTATTACCCAGTGCAGAGAGTTTGGTGACGTCTTAATTGAATTACATCCAGCGTATTCCTGCCACCCTACTCATTATAGGGTTGCAAACATAGAAACGAGGAGCCATTTCGAGAAAACCTAAGGATGCGTTCTCTTCTTGCTTACGGTTGGTTTTCAGACTAAGAGACCAAGTAGTTGGAGATCATTAGGCCAAACAAAATTAAATAATTGATTCTCAGGCAATGTTGTTTTAAAACGAATGAGGGAGGGCGGTTTTCATTTTTATTTTTTTATTCCTGGTGGAATTGTCACCAATGCCTAAAATCCAGATGTGAGAGCCTAAAATTAAATACTAGAGCTTCCATGTTGATTTCACTGATAGTTTTATTGTAACAGTGATCATACAACCCCAAATCAATATAGAACAACTAAAATGGAGATATAAAATAATAAGGCGTTTTTGAACTGATTGAGTGCTAGAAGCCACAATTAGATCTCCCCCCCCCCCCCAAAAAAAAATGAGGGTACCAGTGCAAAAGCCAACATTTTCCTTACCCATGTTTCGTATTTAGTGAAACGTAAATAATGGTTTGTTTATACAACTTTGTTCTATTACAAATTATTGGAGAGTGCCTGTTGGCACTCTCAAATAATTTGTAATAAAACTGTTTTTGATGAACAAATTCAGACCATCAAAACTAATTAATCTAACTCTCAACCAGTTGAATAAATATTTATTTTGTACAGGCATATGAGAATCGTGTCGCATTTCGCGAAGAGAATAACAATATTGTATCAATGCATACGACATATTATATTGCAAATTGTTATGTAATACCGCTAAAATCACAAACTATAATAGTTTTGAATTTTGCCTCCGAAATAAATATGACGAACGCGGGCCGAAAAACGAATGCGCCGCTGCCGGAGAATAAAAAGTTTAATTTTCTTTAGCCTCAATAATTAATTCATTGTTTGTCCCAGACGTCATTGCTAGATTACTTTTTCATTCATAACGAGGTTGTATATCCTGTTTCCGTTTGACTCGTCAGGTCCTCCCGGGATATAACCAGACATAACGCAGATGAAGATTTCAAACGACGCAGGTTGCTTTGTTTTGTTTCCTTCAATATTTAGCCCAGGGTGAATTGGAATGTGTGCTTTTTGCTAACAGACGTAGCCGCTTTTGGGGCGTCTGATGTCGTTATGGATTCACAACGGTTCACTTGTACGGGTTGTGTTTAATTTACTGGGAACAAAATGTAAACATAAGATCGTAGATATGGCATAATAGGCGCTACACAATCTGACCTGGAAAGTTGAGGGGTGAGATATCTTGACAATTCGTATCATTTATGGCATTGTTGAAACTTTCAAAATCTGCCTTGGAAATGCATCATAATATTCGCTGAATTGCCAAATACGACTCCACAGAAAGGACGTTCGATTTCGTGTCATTATCACTTGACGTCGTTTGTCTTGTCTTCCTCGTGTTTTGATGGTTTAAAGTTTGCAATCATTTTTAAAGTGTAAAAAGCTTGGGAGTAGAGGTGTTTTTAGTAAGAGGCGGCGGAAGCTCCAAAAAAGTGTGTGTGTGTGTAGGGGGGGGGGGGGGGTTCACACCTTTCTGGGTACCGCAAGAGTGTAGGATGGAAAATAATTTTTCTTCGGTGAGGGTGGGGGTGGGGGCAATGGTGGTGGGGCGGTATATTCATGCAAAATATATAGCTTTCTGTACGCTACCCTTCAGCCTTGTCCCTTGTTCCCATCCTATTTGAGACACTAACCACAGCGACCTCAGCCTTATTGTCATTATATTGCGACATTGGATATTGACTGGTCAATATTGAATCGTGTAGTATCAGCTGTCTTTGTGTGGCATCGGATGTCTTCGGGTGTTACCGCAGATTATGGTAGTTGTAGTGGATTTAATTTTTTTCGTTTTTGATTAAGAGTAGCATTCGTCTTTATATATCTCACCCTTTGGAACACAGTACAATCTATATGGCTACCACCCAATTCGCATAATTTGGATTGAATTGAATTGAACTAGTTTAAACAATATTCATTGAAAAATTGAAAAATGGTTGGTTCTTACATGGAACAAATATAATTTATAAAATATACATGAACAATAGAAAGTATTGTACTTTTGTATAGTTAACTGTAATAAAAGGATTCGACATCAAGCCTAAGGCTTATGTGAGTCGTCTCCGAAAAGTGTGAAGTTACAATATAATAATTTATGGTTTAGAGTGATACAATAGAGGTACATGTATTTCCAAACTAATTAAAGAGATGAGAAAACAAGATTGAGAGTGAAGTAAATGAGGAAAGTGGGATCAGTTTGTCAATGCCATGATGCCAATGATCTGGCAGATCGAGACTCGATCGACAGGGCGGTCACTAGTAATTCACGTCGCGATTAGTCGGGAAGATCAGTCAATGCTTGGCGGTTAATTACCTGAGTAGGTTACCCTGCTTATCTACCACGTAACATACCATGAGAAAGGTTTCCGTCACTCTGTATGCAATACCCAAATAGCTGAAGTGAACACTGCACATCTAGGCGGAACGGAACTCTAGCCCAGCCCTTAGATTTAGAATTAGTAGTTGAAACGGTGCGACTTCCTGATAAAATGTTGAACCGTGTCAAAAGTGTTTTTGTTTTCGTGTTCTGTAAAGTGTTCCGATCCAAACAGGAGAACACTCGATGTTGACTGATTTGAGAGTTGATTAATTGTTTCTTGTCGAGCTCTATCATGCAAATGGATATTCTATTTAAGAGCATTCCTTCTGAAAACAGTGTTCTGTTTGCGCTAGACGAGGGGTTAAATGAATAAATAAGTATATGATACAAGAGACCCACAGGAATTCCTTAATAATGCATATTGTTTGCAATTTTGATGTCAGGATTAATTACTTTTTTAATATAGCGGGGGAGGAATTCGCTAGAATTGTGCACTTGGTGATACCTTCCTGAAATTTGGCATGATGTAAGGGTAGGCATCAGAGATTTCAAAATCGATCGGCTACAAGTTGGCACCATCCTCTAGCCACCACTAGCAGCGAAATCCAAAATGGCCGCCAAGCGGATCGAAAAAAAGCTATTTTCGCCGATCGCACAACTGAAGCTCCAAACCTAACACCATACATGTGCTGTAATTGATGTGAATGATGGAGTGAAGCCCTTGGAACAAGTTGGGGGGAAGATTAATGGATAATGGGATCAGAATTTCCGTCGATGTGTGCGTCTGTGTGTCTGACTGTCAGTATGATCGTCCGTCCGTAGATAAATTAGTGTTGAATGTTTCTCGGGAATGCAATGGTCAAATGAACATGGTATGAGAGATTCCTGTCAACACATGAACAAGGGTACTCGATAGTATGCAGCAGTGGGGATACTTGGACATTTGATAATCCAATTAAAGTGACAGTCTATTCTCAACTTCCGGCATTTTCGATAGATTTATTTTCTAAGAAAATAAAACTATCAAATTTCTAGAGGAGTTCTGGTTCAATCTCAACACCATAGCGACACGTCTGCCAGCAAGGGCAGTGCTGGAATGAACTCGGGATGCATTAGTTCCCGTTGTTAATTATACAATGTTATCTTGCCAGTATAGAACATTGGCAAAATGGGACTAGAAGGGGTGAGTGTATGTTTGCAGTCATTCGAGGTACAGGAATATTTTTTGACTACAAGTAGTATTCTTCATTTTCGGCCAGTTAAGATGTGGTGTGTTCCAAGTCAGGATTAATGTTGCCGACACTTAATGCCCATCCCTCATGGTATGCTACTTTACCAGGGATATAGAGATATAGCCACCACTGGGAGCCAAAACATGACCTTTGATGTCGATGAGTGGTCGAAATGTTTTAGCGAATAACTTATCGAAATATGATCCGGTATGGCAATTTGATACCTTACGTTAGATTTATTAGATCAACTCAGGTATGGATTCATTGAGACATGAGTGCGCTACAAGATGAAGGATTTCCAAGTTGATTTGCTATGGAGTAGGAACTGACTAGTCACATGTGGCCTATGGCCAGAGAAAGACAAGGATACCATAGATGAACACACGGGTGAACGAAGGTATCAACTGTTGTACAGAGGCAAAATAGTTGGGGATATTGTATCATGCTATGCATGAATTAACACCGTCTTGTGCAGTAAATAACAGACTATTTTCCGAAATCTAAAACTGTATTCCTATACCCCGGACAATGTAGCAAGCCACATGGGATGAACATTTGTTAGCAAAATCAACTCAACTAGAAACATGACATGTGTTAACTGGCCGAAAATGGAAAAAAAAATACCAGAATAGGAGATGACTGGTCCTAACATGACAGTATACTACTCAATATTGTTACAACAGCCACCTTCACACTTACACAAAGGTGTGCACCTTAATCCAGCTTTCAAGCATTTGCAATTGCCCTTGCAGGCCTTGGCACAACTACAGTGGAGCATCAGTGCACATGCAGCACTTGCGTCTCCTAGGTGAGTCCAAAATGGGACCAGATATTGAGACGTGGATTCCACTCCCATCCGTACTGTGATGGGTCTGGCACACATAAGTGTTTCTGCAGAGCACGATGCCAAATGAAAGATGACACAAGAATTACCCTTTTTACATGTTGATACAGAGCTGCTTTGGTGGGCGGGATGTTTTCCATAGACTTAAGGCCATGTGTGAACATATGCCGTCTCGCATCATTGACACGTGTACTGACACAACTGTTACTGTACATCTGTATGGTGAGTTTTTCGATATGCTGCATATGAGGGGAATCCTCTGAAAAGACTTGCGGATTCTCAGTCAATTCTATCATCATTTCAGTTGATGCGGGAAAATTCATCCATGCATTCCATCCTGTCTTCTTCCCAATGCCGAGCATGCTGGATGTTACATCACAACCTGTGAAGGCGTGGAAGAAAGTCAGGGCCTTACAGTAATCAGGTCCAAGTTGTGAAGCTATCTCATGAATTGGCATATCTTTATATGCCTTTCCAATTCCAAACCCAATCCACAGCTCACTGAGTCCAAGGTCACGGAATGTTGCGAAATGGTGCAAAGACAGAATGACGACATCAGAATCAACCGTGCGAAGAAAAGCTATTTTGTGACCTTGTGAGACTGCATGGTTGAGATGAAGCATCATGCGCGTGTCTGCTTCCTCGTGGTTCGATGGAGATATGTCACATAAGCTAACATCCTTATTGCATAGTACATATTCTCCTGATGTCGTTAACAACTGGTACTCGGATGTTGATGTTAATTTCAGCAGTTCAGCAGACAGGAACTTGAAAAATTCGTCTTTATTCTCACTAACTTTCAAGAATGCCTGCCAATTCTTCCCTTTAGGTAAAGGGACGTTCTCGGACACCCGTATCAACCTAACTGCTGTCTCACCGAGGCGTTTTGCTCGCGTCTGATTCTTCAAACTGCCTTCGGGGTAACAGTCATAGATCGCATCAACCCTTGTGGTGTTCGTGTTAATCAGAGATTCGATGTATGGCAATAATTGCAATCGAGCATATTCTCCAAACAGATCCGCTTTCTGTGGTTTGATTACATGGACTACAGCAGGCATATCCAAGATGACAACTGAAGCTTGTCTAGCTGCTGAATTCTTCCCTTGTGCAGGAATAGCTGGTAAACAATTGAGAATTTGAGATTTTGTCCCACTCCGTAGCTTACCTCTATCGGATAATGCTGGCGGATCACGTGCATTCTCGTGCATGAAAAACTCATCCATGTTTGAATCAGGCCGGGCTTGCAGTGAAACGAACATCTGGGTAACTATTGCGGCAGTTGCTTTACTTGACATGAGTTTGTCTCGGCCTTTGTCCAGGTTGGCTGGGGGTGGGTTAAGGAAGGTATATATATTTGCCTTGGGAATAACATCATTCAGGGGTACGGTGCATTCCACAAGCCTTTCCTTCAAGAAAGTGGAATATAAATGCTTGCCCCTTTCGGGTAATGACCGTAAACTCTTACTAACTTCGGGGTCCATATATTCACCAGTATCTAATGTCACCAGCTGACCACTAGTTTCATCATAAGGGTTGATAATGAGTCCCTGATTCACCAGATCGAGGAGAGATTTCAATTGATTCAGAAATTTTTTCTGCTCTGATACCGAACTTTCCGGGTGTTCCGTGTTATCTGATGATGTTGTGTGGAAACTTGCATATTCATACTCATCTATAACACGCAGAACTTCTGACCTTGAAAGCTCAATAACGACTTTCTCTTCAGCCTGGCCATAGAGACCTTTTGGACCACTGTCTTCTTTGAGTAGTTGGATACTATGTTCTTGGCTCTGATCTAAACCCATCATACTGAACTTCCTCTCACTACGCTGGACCACAAAATGGCCTTCCATGAATTTGTTGTGGATTGAAGGATGCCGCCTGGGTAGCTGAGACATGTCTCTCAGAAATACGGGGACCCACCGACAATAATTTGTATGTCCTAGGGCAAAAAAGTAACTGCACAACTCATCGATAGAACACAGTGTACCAGGCCAGTTACCGATTCGTTGGTTCCGAACGAATTGACAGCTTGTCAAGAGAAAGTTCCGAACGATTTCACCCCAATAGCGCGCAGTTGGAGATTGTGAAAGAATCCTCTGTTCCCACATTTCAAATGACTCATGGGGCCCAGTCTGCTGACAGTAAATCTCATAATCATTCTTTCTGAGGATCTCAAGCCAAGCTAGAGTGAGAAGATATGCCTGTCGCGTCCTCTTGACATGTTTCCCACCAAGTAGGGATGATGCTACACCGGGTGTGAATATCTTTGCGAGGTGAAACATTCGCTCCCAACCAGAACCACCCATAAGCTTACCACCAGCTTCTTGGGTGCACCTTTCAAGATGCAGGAATCCAATCATACACACCATTCGATCCTCACCTATCTCCTCTGGGAACAGCCATTGACATTTTTTCTGCCTGGCATACAACGGACAGTCACCTTCAATGACAGGTATCTGGCCGGGGTTTACGAAAGCAGTAGCTTCCCTGACCACATACATAGCATGCTTCTGCATACTGAGTGAGTCCGCTTTCTGCTCACTGAAAACAGGGAATACCCCAATAACTGCACGAGGTTTGACATTGTCTTGATCTTCATGTTTTGAAAAGAAGCCTGAAAAGGTCACAGGGACTTCATCAAGCTGCCAGCTGCCATCAACCTTCCCTTTATTGCTGATCTGTGACACATGAGACAACCAGTCATTCTCTCCCACGTTCAAATCTGCATATTCATTGGGCCGTACATTACATTCATCTGGAGATTCAAGCCTGATGTCCCCACCAAAGTCTTCAACGAAAGGAACAAATGCATAGTCGTCTGGGAGTTCAATTTGTGTGTCTTCTGGAACATCTAAACTCAGTGGTGGGGGATCAGTACCCACATTGTCCCTGCTCAGTTGACCAATGAGTGTGATGGACGTACCATGCATATCAGATCTACCAGATACATCAATGTTATCAGTGGTTCCTATCGAGAAAACATTACGTTTGCAGTTAGCTGGGACTACAACACCTTCGTTCTTGAACCGCAGTGAAACAGCTCTCGCGAAACTCCTGCGAACATCCATTACGCGATCATAAGAGACAGAGAGTCCCATTTGATGAAAATCTCTGATAAGATTTTTCATACGATCATGGGCATGCAACTTCAAACCCACATAAAGAGGCATTGGAGTTTCTCTGTCACGTCTCTGGTGAACATTTTGTGCATGTTCGGAGCGTTTCGCTGAATTGCTGATCAACATCTGTGAAATAGTACAAGCCACTCGAGTCTTGGCATTAACAGTCTCATCATCGCCTAAGTTCTGTATACTACATGTGCCCTCAAGTAGAACTCTAAGAAGAGTCAGGAGTGAGTTGGGTACAGGCTCGCTCAAGCAATAAGATGAAAATGATCCCGTGAAAGGAGCTTGAGATATGAGTATGTGTTTACGCAGAAGAAGACCCACATCAACTATCTTTTTTGCCTCTTCCTCAGACACTATACGAGTTAAAGATTCGGACAACAAGGAGCCAACTCGAAACCTACTTGAAATAAACACATCTCTACCCTGTGTGAAGGCGTCCCAGCCATCGCCCAATTTCTGCAACAAATGTTCTTTGAATCGAGTGGAATGTATTTCTTCACTAAGCCAATCAGAACCGACTTGCTTCAACCTCCGACTGTACAGATTCTTGAGATCGACAAGCTTCATCGCGGAATCGTTGTGTTCAACAAATGTTATGAGCTCTGCCATAACGAGAGGGTCATAGGGCAGGCCTGACGCGGAATGTTCGGCGTTCTTCGACTTTTTAGATTTAGCCGCTCGTGCTTCATTGGCAAGCTTACAATAACAGGTTTTGTGATAGTAAAGATCACTAGCAGCGGAATCAAATGCTGCATTGACCCGAGAAAAAACAACCCAGTTCTCGGCTTCCTTTGCCATAATTTTGAGTTTATTGTTATCAGACATTGATCTGCAAATAGGCTCACTGCTGTCACCTTCGCGTTTGTGACAATAAACACACTGGGGCAGTTTCCTGTCACAGCCAGATTCAAAACTTGTCCGTGTTCTTTTAGGACTCAGCGTGGAGCAGGATGCCACTGCCTCATTTCGCTCTCGCTTGTGTAGCACGCGCTGTACGATGTGAGTCCGAATACTGTCACGGCATGTCTTATGATATATTGCCTTATTCGTCAACAGTGACATCGACATACACTCATCACTCTCTCTCATCAAACAATCAATGGTCAAATTATATGGAAGCTCAACGCCATTATCTAGGAAGCGCGTTATGTCTTCCTCAATAGCTTTATAGGCGTCATGAAAACGAGATTCTCTATACGGACGCATCAATTTCTTGGAACTGTCTTGCTGGCAAAAGCAACAACGTTCCCAGTCAGTACTAGTCCGTACACGAAGAGGATTCTCACTCATTCTGTGAATGATTTTTGTGAACAATCGCGTTCTCGAATTAATTTCGACAGACAAATCAGAATTGCTTGCGGAATTACGCCAAACAAGAGATTGTATGGCAAAGAGACTGCTTCATAAAGAGCGTTGTTTCTCCGGGATCAGCGTCATTCAGGTTTGCCTGAATGACGCTGATCCCGGAGAAACAACGCTCTTTTCAAGTTCCAAGAAATTGATGCGTCCGTATAGAGAATCTCGTTTTATTCTACATCATCTCCCACGTCTGTTTCCAACACGTGCGTGGATCAGAGTTCACTTTCGCGCCCTTACAATCGGATGTATAGTCGGTAGACCGTCGAAAAGGAGGTTCCCTTCAGCCGCTGGCGGCCATTTTGGATTGTGCCGCTACTGGTCGCCACCGGTCGGTGTCAACTTGTAGCCGATCGTTTTTGAGAACCTCATAGCCTACACTAACAGTGTGCCAAATTTCAAGAAGGTATCACCAAGTGCACAATTCACCTGTATGTGACGAATTCCTCCCCCGCTAATATGGGAATGGCAGGAAGACAGCCCCCAGGGCTATGCTGTTTCCATGCAGTGTATCTTTATTTCTGTACATTTCTGCAAGTTGTTTATTATACTCCACGTAAACGTACACTGCAAAATAAAATTTCATTTCATTTCATTTACAATGGACATTTCAATAAGAAGTGCTGTGATGATTCGATTTGACCACAGCTGCAAAGTGGACTATCAGATAAGTAGTTATTGAAGAGGTCTTCATTCAAATTACTATACTACTGAAATTTTGCTAAGCACCAACTATATCCATCTACCTGTTTTACGTTTTAGTTGAAATATTTTAATGAAAAGTGTATATATTTTTTATTTAATAATATCTTTGATGATTTAAGTACAGAAATTATGATTTTGTTTGTGTTTGATATTATTGTTTAGCTTTTGAATACGATAACCATGGATAATGGATATTATTGGTAAAAGAGGAAATTTTTCAATTTGCCAAAAAGTTGACGGAGCGAACTGGTATGGGTTCAGTATCGAATATGAGACCCATTACTGTTAATTACAGCTTGTCAACGCCTTCTCATGCTCCCAAACAGGTTCCTGGTGGTCCTTTGTGGGATGTTGTTTCATTCTTGGATCAGCATGGCACCAAGCTCCTGGACACTTCTTGGCTGGACTGGACGGGCTGAAATTCCAAGCTGCAAGTCATTCCAGACATGTTTGATTGGGTAGAGGTCAGGAGATCTTGCTGGCCAGTCCATACGTTCAATCCCCTCCCTCTGTCGGTACTCCCCCGACAGCATGGGCAACATGAGGAGGGGCATTATCGTCCATCGGAATGAATCTATCACCCACTGCACATGCGTACAATCTGACGTGGACATCCAGGATCTCATCAATATACCGCTGTGCAGTCAATGTACCACGTTCAAGAACACAGAGCTCTGTACTTCCATCCCTGCTGATGTCGCCCCAGACCATGATTGACCCTCCACCATAGCGGTCATGCTCAGCAATGTTGGCTGCATGGAATCGCTCTTCTGGTCTTCTCCATACCCCAGAACGCCTATCTGTATGGCCAAGGCAGTACCTTGAACATTTGTGAAAAGGGCAGGCCGCCAATCTTCTCTGGTCCATCCAACGTGGTCCATGACCCATTCATATAGTACCTGGCGGTGATTCTGGGACAGCAGAATGCGAATACATGGTCTTCTCGATCGGAGACCACTTTCGTGCAACCTTGCCCGGATAATCTGCGTCGAAACATTTACCCAGGATGCATTCTGAAGGTCACTGCGAAGCTGGGTTGCTGTGGCAGAGCGGTTTCTACGGGCCTGAATGATCAAAAACCGGTCTTCAGCTGCAGATGTTGCCCTGTCTCTGCCACCACCATGCCATCTCTTGTGATCACCGTATGGTGCACAGCAACGGCTTCACAAACCTGACGATGGGTAGCCCCTTGCTCCACCATCCCTACAGCCCGCCACATTTCTGCTTCAGACAAATGTCTTCTTACATTTGCATTTGCCATATTCAATCATTAAATCACAAGGGTTTGTGTTGAAATGAAGACTGAATACTCCACACATGTCATGTACATGTAGACAGTACACGAAAACATCATGGAAATCAAGGGGTACATGCTTTCCATGACTGTCACGAAAAGTCTGCCTGTCAAGAGAGCTAATGTAAACACTGGGGACCATCTCAATACATTCCTCAATCGTATCCACCAAATATATCGCAAATATGTCACGAGCAAATTTCACAATGATGTGTCAGATATTTGATGCTTAGCAAACTTTGAGTAGTATATACAATAATCGCATTCTGCAATCGTATATTTGACTACTTCTTGAGAAGCAGTGATAATAGAATTTAGGTGGCTTGTTACTTTTATTTATTAGAGTTTTGAAAGCTTGTGGCGATATTGTTTCACGTGTTCCAGATGGAAAATCATTCCATAGTTTTACTGTTGATGGCATAAATGATTTTTACCTCAATGCAGTTCGGGAATGTGGCATAGTTAGGTTTAGGCTATTTTTAAGTTGTAATTATGTGTTTGGTACACATGTCGTGGTACCACGTTAGAAAGATAGTTTGGCAAATGGGTGTGGTATATTTTGTGGAACTAGATAAGTTTATGTTTCTGGCGTCTCTGGTATAATGACTCCACCCAGTTTCAATGTATAATTAGGATTTGCTCGCACTCTTAGTAGCTCCGGTTACAAGTATGGCAGTTTCAACCTGAATTTGTTCTAGCTCATCCGATTCCGTGTTAGTACAATTGTCCCAAACTGGCGACGCATATTCTAAGATGGTCTCACGAAAGAAAAGTATATTTGTTCTGGAGTCTTCCTACCATGTTTAAATTTGAACCTTCGAAGCATATTTAGGCGATTCCATCCTTTTTGACGATGAAGTCCACATGATTGCTCCAAGTGCCAAGACTGTTAAACGTTAGACCGAGATGTTTTCAATAGTTTCACCTAAACATTCCAAGAAAGGGTGCAATGACTGACTAGTTCTCCTCGATACTGTCAGTTCTAACGTTTTATATGTATTAAAATTGACTAGCCATTGTTGAGACCACTTTTCAATTTTCCTTTTGTCGGATGAGATTAATCTTGCAGCCTCAGATGCTTCTTCTACAAACAGACATATATCACATTCAATTCCATTCACGAATTCCATGTCCTTAGTGTATATCAAGAACAGTAGTGGATCAAGTATTGAACCTCGTGAAACGCCTCCAGATAGAAATCTACATTTTGAGTTTTTTTAACCGATCGCAACTCTCCGTTCTCCGATAGCATTTAAACCAAGAAAGCAAAGGACCGGTGATGTCTATCTTTTCAAGTTTACTCAACATCCAATATGCCGGACTTTGTCAAATGGCTTACGAATTTCGATAAAAGACTGTTTGATTCTAGGGAGGCAAATTGTTTTTTTTGAAAATACGTTTTTCAAACACTTTTCCGATACAGCTGAAGACTGAGATCGGACGATAGTTTGAGACTCTCGTCCTTAGATCTGAAGATCGGAGAAACATTGGCTCGTTTCCATTCAAATGGAAAATAGGATTCACCGAGGTATTTATTGAAGATGATAGACAGTGGCTCTTGTGACGAGGAACTGCAGTACTTTAATACACAAGGACTTATTTCGTCAGGTCCCATGGCCTTATTTACCTTTAGGGACTTTAGTGCCTCGGAAACATCACCAGGAGAGATATGAATAGCATTTATCGTTGGCCTACTTGGATTTAATGGATCATTTGGCAGATGATGTGAGGTATCATTGACACATGATATTGAACAGAAAAAGTTATTAAATGCTTCTGCTTTGTCGATATCTGCTGTTCAGATAGTAATATATGGCCGGTATCTGATGATTTACGTTACAATTAATCACCTGACTAAGAGATTTCCACCATAGTGGTTGGGGTTATCTTTTCTTCCTAATATATTTTGCATTTTAAGAAAGTATTATCTTTTGGCGTCCCGCACCGCACTGATAACTTCATTTCATTTTAAACGATATGCGGACCACGCAAGTGGGGTATTACGTTTAGTTGCTGTCATGCGAAGGCGACGACGTTGTCTGATGAGCAGTCTGATTTTCCCATTCATCCTTTTAGGCTCATGAGGTCGGGATATGATAGTTTTGTTAGGTATATATTCACATGATAATGCTTTCAAAATCTTTTCACGTTCACTATCTTCTCCGCGGAAACCCCAGGAAGTGAACCAGTGCATGTTCACTGCGGTAAACAGGCTCTGTTTGGCTGGTAAAATAGGACCCAGTCACCAATGCTTGGGAGGTGCAAACCCTCTCTAAAATAAGCAACATTGCTTATTAACGCTCACCCCTGGTCTTGAGTTGATACTCACGTTGTGGTCATGATTAGCCATTGTGCAAATATATGTGACCGTAAACACCAAATGAATAAATATATAAATAAATAAATAAATAAAAATAAAAAATAAATAAATAAATAAATAAATAAATAAATAAATAAGTTCGCTATCTAACTGATTTGTTTGGGTTGTATCACACATTTGGTTCCAGTCAACTTACTTAGCTCATTACTCATGTTTGTACAGTTACCCTGATCGTACTGGCAAATACGACGGGTGAATTGATTGGTCTGGGAATGGGGTAGTCGCGTGTTGAGGGTGAGCTATACAGGGCAGAGATAACGAGTTAAGTCAGCAAAAAAGGGATGTCTATTATAACGCAATTGGTCTTCTTTGAAGTCGCCTGTAATAATAATATTGGGTATTTGGGTATTGATAACCTGATCAATTGACAGTTCAATGTTTTTGCATATATCTTTTGAAGCATTCGGGTGTCTGTAAAATGCCCCAAGCAAGAATTCATATTTTCCATTGGAAAGTTCGAGCCAAATGCATTCAGTGTTACGACACACTAGGTCGTCCCCTGTAGTATACCACAAACTATGATTAACAGAAATGGCTACACCCCCTCCTCGTTCGCCTCTATCCTTACGGTATGGTTTTTAGAAGCCATATATTTCGATAAGAGATGAGTCAGTATCACTGTTTAACCATGTCTCTGTAAATACACATATGTCATAGATGGGCATTTCAGTTTGAAGTACGTCTCACTTGCCGCAAATAGTCTGTATATTTAAGTGCATTATTCTGATTTCGTTGTTGCGACTTGAATTAACCCCCAGGTCTGAGACAGGCCCTGGTTTAGCTTGCACATCTCCCAACAAGATGATGAGCAACCCAATCCAGAGCATAATAGTTATTGATAGAATACAATACGCGCAATGTGATTGAAGTAGTACTATAGTATTTGGTAGATCTGTTTTTCCAACATTATCACCGCATTTAGAAAAAGTAATTATCTTGTTAGATTGTGGTTAGTAGTCGCGAAGGGTTTCGTTTTTAATTTGGTTATATGTTTGGGAACGCTCGTCATTTTTTGTTAGGAAATAAAATGTCAGAAGAGTACTGCATGTTTTGGATAAACTAACCCCGAGTAGCCGATGTATGAGATATTGGAGGATACCAATGGACAACTTTCGAGAGCAGCAGTGTCGTCGTCGACCTTTCTGAACATGGAGATTGAATAGGCCTATCCTTGCCCGATATATTGCTATATCAGCCATGTCCGAAGCTTTACGACACCACACAAGAGGAATAGGATAGGTCTCAACTCTTTAACACACCACCCTCGCCTGTTCAATCTCCACCTGCTTGGCAACAAACTGGCCGTTTGTTTAGAGAAAGTGGTAAAGGAGGAACTGGATGGCAAAGATATGTACAAACGGAGAAGAACACAAAAGTCTGGAACAGAAAAACTGGAAAAATTATCATCATCATCACCATCATCGTCACCATCGTCATCATCAATACCAGTATCATCAGAAGGCGGCAGACTCGGTGGTTTTAACAGGCCGCAGTATGAGGAAAGACATGTACAAGACAGTACAAATTGGGGTCGTCAGGTAATAAAGGACACTGATAATATAAATCGTATTAAATCTGCCACTATCAGAAAAGAAATGCGAGCAATTGCGAATGGATACCTCCAACACGGTTTCCCAACTGACACAATTGATGACGAAATAGACTTACCTTCACACTTCTAAAGATGCGAAATATAGCAAGAAGTTTTATTTTTATGAACTGATTTGTCACTGTAGTGATCTGAATTTTGTGGCAGGTTGGAAATATGACGGCGTTGTGACTGCCCCCACCCCTATGACCCTTTACCCAACATACATGTAGCAATCAAAGTCGGCCAGCGCGGTACAAGGAAATTACCATTCAGATTTTCCTGTATTTTCATCAGCCCCCAAGACAGAGCAAATCACGTCAAGCGAACTCATCAGGCTCGTTCCAGTGAGGGGACACAAGCCATACTCATAAAGTATTTTTTTTCATAAAATTGAACTAGTTCTTTGCCATTGGATACAAATTTATATTTTCCAAAATCACAGGGTAACAGTGAACGAGAAAAGAAACACGGTACTTATGAATCGATTGAGGATTGATGAGAAAGAAATTAAAAATTATTATATAGATCAATATGGTCATATGTGTATAGGTGATGTGTAGTGGCGATAGGGGTTGTGTACGTTATGTCAGAAAATGCTGTCCGAATACCTATAATTGGTGAAAAAAGTGTTGGGGGCACGTGTCCCCCGTGTCCCTCCCCCGGCTCCGCCGCCCCCGTTTGTAGCCTTGTTATGTACCAACAATGTATTTTCTAAGTAGTGGTTTTTATTCCTGTATCTCGATCGATTGTTGCTCTCGAAAACAGGCAGCAAAGAAATAGAAACATGTTTTTCCGAAGTCCTAAAATTCAGCTGAAAATTCATTTTGGTCTCCCACTTATTGAACATTCATCTCCATTTGGGGATAAAAATCAATACTTTAGGTAATAATTTATTTTTATTTTCAACATCTTTCAACGTGATGGTTGATTTTCTATTACGTTATCTGGATATGGCCTCATTTGCTAGTAGCATTGAATACTTACCGTTCTTATCCCACTAAAGACAGTTTACACAGGCACAGCGTTAACCTAGTGAACAATTACTACAAACCAAACGTTATACACAATCGGACTGGCCGTATGGTGCACAGGGAGATTTCCCGGTGGGCCCCCATGGGGGGGCTCCCCGGGGCCCCCAAAACTGATTCAGCCCAACACCTGTTGGTGCATGAAATTTCGTGAAAATGATCAACAATGCGAAATGGATCTGATTGCATAGACGACATGGTGGTATATCGAAATGTTCTCTAATGACAGTGGAGAACATTTCGATATACCAGCAGCCACGACTGCCTTTGGTCTTTCACATGTAAGGAAATGAGGTCCTTTCAGTTTGAAAAATCTCCCATTCGGCCGAAATATGATCGATCCGATGGGTCCTGGACCTCCCTTGATGTGACCATTTATTGCCGAATGAGTGATGCAGATGATACGAAAATGCCATCGAAATGTACTCTATGTAGACTGCTACTCAGATGCAAAGCACCAGCGTTATTTCAGTTCGAGAAATCAAAATTTTCTCCGTGCCCGGACCCTTTTTGCATTTCCCGGTGACTTTTCTTGGCCCAGTCCGCCCCTGAAGTTATATGTTTAGTGTTCAGCAGTTTTCCACGTTAGATCTATGCAAATTACTCTTTTAACACCAACCGTGCCAGTACATTGTAATTCATGGCCCGTTGCTCTACTGAATTGAGTGTCTTAAGACGAGTAACTGGTCTAACACATTATTAAGAAGTGACGAAGATATCGATCGCTGCCTCTCAGTAGCGTGTCGAAATTCCAGTCGCAAAAAGCTTTCACACATTTATCGTAATATGAATACATCAGATTCTTATGAAATAATAATGAACAGACCTGTTTGTTGTCCTCCATAACAGACTTTTACGACATTTATGCTCAACATGTAGGATGTGGCGGTATATTTCAAGGACGGCTTTGCCTTCTGGCATAGACCTGATCTTCATTTGGTAAATATAGAGTGTCTTTGGACCGAAGTAGTCACAAAACATGGTAAGCCACTGCTACTGGGTGTGTTTTACCGCCCACCCAATAATCCACCCGAAATGTGGAATATCATTTCATCCTCAATTGAAAAAGACAAACATAACCAAACTGATGATCTTATTGTTACTGGTGATTTTAACGATAATCAACTTGTGCTACCAGGAAGCAAATTTTTAGAAATTGCTAGATGTTTTAACTTGGCCCAGCTTGTGAATGATCCGACATGAATTACCGAAACTTCAGCGGCACTGCTCGACCTCTTTGCCGTGTCGCAGACAGTGAACGTGGTGTCGTGTGAAGTTTTAGATCCCTTTTCCCAGACATGATCCGCTATCATAAACCAATTTTTATCGAAATTGACTTCGCAAAATCAGTTCATGTTGCTTTTAAGAGACGTGTCGGGCTTATGCACTAGGAATGTACACCGATCTGAATAATGCAATCGTTAATGAACACTGGGACGAAATTTTTGATAACCGCGACCTGGACACAATTGTATCTGATTTTACCAATGAAATACTCCATTTGGCATGAAAGTATATCCCGAATAAATACATAACCACGAGAACTAACCAACCCATATGGTTTCATGATAACATAATACTACTTATCAGACAAAGAAGATTGTATCGTGCAGCCAAACGGAATGGCTTTCCCCAAGCATGGTATAAATACAGAAGCAAGAGGAATGAGGTTGTTTCAGCGATACGGAAGGTAGATTTTACTAAAGTCCAAAACATGCTGAAAAGCTCAGAGACTTCACCAGCACAATGGTGGAAGACCCTTAAATCTTTCATAGGAAATAATACTTCATCAGGGATCCCAACTATAATTCATCAAAACTGAACGTATCTGTCAAAACACTGAGAAAGCCGAGGTTCTCAACGAATCTTTCTGTACTATTTCTTGCGTAGATAATTCTAAAGCCTCGTTGTCAGCGTCTGTTCCACCATCCAATGAAATACTTGATAACATAACGCTCCACTGCCGAGATGTTCATGAAGCACTGAAAGCAATAAATGCGTTCAAAGCCTCTGGTCCGGATCAGGTCAGCCATCGTCTACTCAAAGAGTGTAAAATGTCCTTGTGTGAACCACTATCAATCCCGTTTAATATCTTATTGAATAACTGTTATTTCCCATCTGCATGGAAAAAAGCTAATGTATCTCCAATCTCCCTCTAACTTAGTCACGAATTATCGTCCTAATCTTTGATTAGCTGTGTAGACAAGGTATTTGAGAAATGCATTTTTAAGCGTCTATGGACATTTCTGACTGATAATAATGCTCTCAGTCCATTTCAATCTGATTTTACACATCGGGACTCCACGCTTCTCCAACTAACAGATATATACGACGAGGTCTGCCATGCAATGGTTAATGACAAGGAGGTCAGGGTGGTCTTCTGTGATGTTAGTAAAGCGTTTGATAAAGTATGGCACGCCGGATTGCTTTACAAGACGGAGAAGGTCTGAATTAGGGGAGATTACTGGGATTTTCTTAGATCGTAACTCTCTAATAGATCGCATCGGGTTGTCATAGCACATGAGTTCTCCTCTTGGAGAGCTCTCTGTTCTGGAGTCCCCCAAGGTTCGATTCTTGGTCCCCTCTTATTCCTCATCTATATTAATGATATAACGGAAAATTTGTTCAGCAGCCTGGGTCTCTTTGCAGACGACACATCTCTTTATCTTATTGTTGTAAATCCTGCCCAAACAGCAAATGTAATCAATCGCAATTATTTAATGTAAAGTAATTATCTGGCTACATAGAGAATTGGGCTAGATCATGCCTGATTGAATTCAATCCACAAAAACCTGAAAGTATGCTCATATTATCGGAAAACTAATCCCGGTTCTCATCCACCCCTGTTGTTTTCCAATACACAAATTGCCGAAGTTAATAATCACAACATTAGGTGTTATATTGAATACAATTTGTACCTCGACTAATCACATTATATCTGCGCTAAAGCCTGGATACGTATAGACTAAATGCGAAAGTACAAATTCAGAAGTGATAGATGTGTTCTTTTAAAAATTTACTTCGCATTCATAAGACCCCTACAAAAATATGCTGATACGGTTTGGCATAACTGCAATGGAAAAGATATTGTTAATATTGAGAAAATTCAAGTAGCTGCAGCTAGGGTTGTTACTGGGGTACTGTCAGTGCCAGAAAAGCCCTATTATACTCCGAAGCCTGCTGGGATACCCTCCAGGACAAGCGCAGAAAAATAAACTAATGCAGTTTTTAAAGATGTACCACTGCATAACGCCACCATACATTGCTGGTAAGGTCCCACCTCTAGTGTTGACGAGCAATACGGCACCTTCTAGTGGTAACCTCAGGATCCCTTTTTGCCGAACTAATTTATACCAATCTTCTTTCATACCGGAAGTAACTAAGCTATGGAATAGAATACCACTACCTATTGGAGAGAATAGTTCTTACAGAAATTTTGAAAGTTGTTAATCATAATAATCGACGGCCACCATTGTTCTTCAGTAATGCAAAGTGTCGTTCAGCACCGATATACCATTGTCGGTTGCACTTGGGATGTAGTAATCTCAATTCACATCTGTATTCCAACCATATATCACCCTACTTCCAGTGTGGTAAAATCGAGTCAACTGAGCATTTTCTTTTAATGTGCCCACTTTACTTTAATATTCGTAATCGTACCATTGGCCAACTATCATTTACTCCAAATGTTTCAGTTTTACTATGTGGCTCCGAATTTTTGAGCAACGAGGAAAATTGTTCAGTCTTTGACCCAGTGCAAGATTATATCATAGCTTCAAGGCGCTTAAAGTAAATGTGTAAGTGTATATAGATACGTGCATTTGCGCGTGCATGCTTGCAAGCGTGCATATGTATGTATATATATATGTATGTTGGTGTGTACGTTTATGTGCGTGCGTATGCATGTGTAGGTATGTATATGTAATGCATGTGCATGTATGTATGTATGTGTGTGTGTATGTACGCAAATGTATGCGTGTGTGTATGTATATATGTATTTATGTATATATGTATGTGTGTGTATGTATGAACGTAGGCGGCTTCCCTGAACACAGTCCATATCCATTTTATACGTATGCTGTGATTTTAGTCTACTTGTATCCTCAGTACTACCGGATGAGTTACCGGATCATTGGCACCCAGGTTGGCTTCTTGCTTTCTCTTTTCATTCAATATTCTCTTTTTATTTTGCTACAGCACATCTCACTTTAATTCCCATGGCTTAAACAATATATATGCAACTGTATGAGTGTCATTAATTCTGTCATATCGTTATATTGTAAATGTCATATGTAGAAACAACCTTGTATAAGCTTTTTAGTTTTCTGTCAGATCCACAATCAGCTATGTTGTACTTTGTATTTCCTGAAAATCTTGAATAAATATCGTTTAAACCAACATGTAGGACTCATATTCATGTACACTGAGTCAAAAAAGAAAGTATAATAGAAACAAATGTGAAAAATAGCATAAAGGATGAAATATAATAGTTCTAATGGTGTTTGTTTGTAGACGTGCAAAGAGTTTAATGACATGTTGTTGCTGTCCACCCAACCGTATACAATTTTGCTACGAATTTCAAAATAGCACGTACTACCCGAGAATGTCAAATGGAATGGGTGACCGACGATTTTCTTTGTGTTATGTTGTGTTAGAGAGCCTGGGTTATTGAGAAAACACGCTAGTTTTTGTCTTCCGACATTTTAAAAAATGCCAAAGTTAACCGAAAATCAGAGGTTGCGTGCCATTGGTATGCATGAGGCTGGGATACCCTCAGGTGAGCTCGCTGCTGAGTTCGGAGTCTCTGTGGCTACTATTTACCGTCTCATTGGAAGGTATGGAAGGTACAGAACCACTGGATCTACTGCCGACCGACCACGTTCAGGTCGACCCCTGCACAAGACCGACACATCAGGACGTCTCACTTGCGGGATCGCTTCCTTCCGGCGACGAAAACAGCAGCAATTACTCGTGGTAGAACTAACAAAAGAATCAGTGCACAAACTCGCTGAACACAGCATCCGAAGTAGGCGTCCATACCACGAACCAATCCTTATCTAACGTCATCGTATCGTCAAAATGGAATGGGTACGTCAGCGTGTTCGCTGGACTCAGCAGCGTTGGAGCACAGTTCTTTGTACTGATAAATCACGATTTTGTCTACGGCGCGCTGATGGTAGGGCAAGATGCTTGCGTGTGGGAATGCAACCGTTTCGGCAGGGGTAGTGTACTGGTTTGGGCAGGAATTTCCTTGCACCATCGAATGCAGTTGATCTTCATCGATGGTAATCTGAATGGACAGGGATATAGGGACGAAATTCTTAACGCTGTTGTTGTCCCGTTGTTCAACGCTAACGTCGGATTGCAGTTATTCCAGTAAGACAATGCCCGATGTCACGTGGCGAGTATCTGTCGTGACTTTCCTGAGGAGCAGAGCATCGGGCTTCTTCCCTGGCCCACACTTTCGCTAGAATTGTTCGCCAATCGAGCATCTTTGGGATCAATTGGACCGTCGGGTACGACTTCGTGATCTTCAGGCGTTAGGCGATTTACGTAATGTTCTAAGGCAGGAGTAGAACGCAGTACCACAGGGTGACATCCAGAAACTTATCAGGTCCATGCGCCGTCGATGTCTTACCATCCAAGAGGCAAACGATGGACATACACGCTATTGACTACATGTATGTCCTTTACATTTCACCCCATGTCTGAATTCCGACGTCCTGACGTGCCGCTGGCAACAGTAAGAACATAAAATTATGCAAATTCATACAGCTAGACTCGAAATATGAATTAACAATAATTTGTTTGGGATTAAAGTCGATAATACTAAAAAAATTGCTCCTCGAAGTTTATTATACTTTCTTTGTTGACTCAGTATATTTGAACGCCGTAATTCTCGGTAAGCTTGTGGTAAAACCTAGGTGGTTGAATGAGAGTCGCCCATTTTAGCCTATCTCTCCCTTTTACACACCTTACTTTGATACTTTTCCTTCCGTGAGTGTAGTTAATATAAGGCATTATTTTTGTACACCGATGACGTAATAGTTCTTATAATTCTATCAAAAAATCTCAGATGATTTTCGCTCTCTTTGACGTTTGAAAAATATGTTCGTTTTGAGAATATGATAAAAATAAGATATTTCTATCAAAGTTTTGATTATCTTAATATTTATAGCCTTTCAGTGTCTTCGAATATTAGTACAAACTCAGGGAGACCCGAAACGTTTTACATTTTTTGATTGATGCATATTTATTTAGTGCGTCTCCAATGTCTGCCTTGTTACAATTTATGATAGAGTGCACTCTCCCTTAAATTGTAAAGATGCAAATCCCCATAGGTTAAATACTTTTACTTCAAAGATAATATGTAGAGCATTGAAAGATTGTGAAGCCTTTAAATTGCTGCACCTACAGTTTGTTTTTAGAGAAATGTTTTATTTTTCAATTTAAAAATGAACTTTTTGTATTAATATGCACTTTCTATATTTCTGTGTGTAAAAAGACAGCCCAAGAAAAAGAAAAATTAAAAATAAAACCCTCCCTCCCTCCCTCACTGATTTGAAAAAAATTGCCCGAGAATCAATGAATGTGTTTTATGTGGCTTTGTATATATTATTTTGAAAATAGTTTCGGATACTGCGATATTGATTCAAACTTACTTGACTTGAGAAGCCAAAAAAAGGAAAAAAAAAGAAAGAAAAAGAACACAGTTTATACTGGATCCACTAATAATTCGTTACTATTTTTTATTTTAATTTTTCTTATCCTAATTTTTGAAATAATCTCTTTCTATCTTGCGCAAGCATAATAGACTGGCATAAATTTTTCTGCATTTACATGTATGGTGTACTTCAGCATTTTGCATCCATGTTTGCAAAACATTCCGTCTAGAAAGCCCAACGACATTTTTAGTTTAAACAATATTTATTTTAAAAAAAACCCAGGTTAACTGCATACATGCGAGCAAATGTAAACGGATTTAATGTTTTGTACATAACTTTCAGTGAACACAATTAACACATACTGTTTCAAACTAAATTGTTGTAGTAGGGGATTCGGAAGAAAGTTGAAAGCTTATGTGAACCTTCTCCCAAGTCTGTAAGATTACATATTTTCAATTAGACAGATAGACACTAAAGGAATGAAAAGGTAGAACGAGAGGACGAGTGAAAGAGAAGACATTTGGAAAAGGCCAACTTGAATGTACAAAATATCAATTGATCAACAACAGTTTGGGAACTGACTCACTTGGAGGTCGCAGCATAACACTAGTGTGAGAGGAGTGTATTCTAATGGATAGCGGAGGTGGGAGGGGGGCGGGGGGGGGGGGCGTGCACAGTTGAAGTTTTTCATTCCAGGACGGAACCCGGCTCCGGAGAACCGCCGCCAGCGATATTTTTAGAAGACAACACTGTGTCACTTAGGTTAGGTTCCTTTTACCAAACCACTGTACTATAAAAGAAATGCAGAATACAGAAGAGGTTTTGATAAAATAAATTTACTCGTACATAATAACTTAACCCTTTACCTAACATGAAAAGCAGACGACACTTGCAAAAAAAATTCTTGAAAAACTAAATTTTTTCATTTTTTGTCTCAAAAACATAGGTTATGACCCCTCGTTGGAACGAGCTCGACGAGCTCGTTCCAACGAGGGGTCATAACCTATGTTTTTGAGACAAAAAATGAAAATATTTTGAAAATTGATTGGCGATTTTTGAGAATAGCGCTGGCCGGTTTTGGCCGTTACGTTGGGTAAAGGGTTAAAAATTAAAATTGGCAAGTTCTGCGACGTAACATCTGTTGTCTCGGTTTGGCATGTGCATTTTAAAATATCTCGCAATATTGAAAACACGTTTTCAATTTCCAACCCATATTCACTTTTATTTCTCCAAATAACCTTTGTAAGGAATCATAGTCAAATTTCATGAACCAGAGCTGGAAGTCAACCGATTAATTAACAAACCAAGACCAATACCGGGTCTGGACCTGCGTCGCTGCATGCAGTTGATTACAGAGATGAACAGACTTCAAAGTTTCGGCAAACAGGAAGTGGTTGCACGGCAGATCTGAAAATTAGATACACGATACAACTCATCATTATAAAGCAGCAGACCAAATATAAAATCATTCCATTTCATAGAAGCCAAGAAAACTTTGACGGAAGAAGTGTTTCGGACGGACTGACGGACTGACGGACGGAGTCGAGCGGTTACTAGACCTGCTCTGCCGCTGGCGACGCAGGTAAAAAGCAAACTTAACCTCCGACGAATTTTGACTTTTGAAAATCCACTTTTAATAAGGCCCCACAAAGTAAATCTGTTTTTCAGACTAGTAAAACTATATGCGGGCGAGCGGTTTTTTTATTTTATTTTTGTAATTATTTTTTGGCATCAAAAGTTCATATTCTTGGTTTGTTTTATGTTTTAGGCCTTATAATCTACAGAATAGCATGGGTGGTGCTGTAATGTCTTGTTGCACTCAAGGGGCAAATTTATCAATTTTATTAACTTGGGTAAAATATCAGACCTAAACCATTTAATTTTTATTTTTTAAAGTTTGCATTGGTTATAAAGTGAGAGGACGCAGCAGCCAAAAATGACCTTGCCGGAGGGCCTGAGAAACATTTTTTTATCTTCCTTAGGCCTAATGAATAAATGTTTCTTTAATTATATCAAGAAAGTCTTTATGGACAATATATTGGAAGAAAAGTCTTTTTTCTGTTAGAAAGAATTTTGAATCGAGAATTTTGAATAGAATTTACCGTATCCAATGCGATAATTACCGATCAATTGTGTCTTGTGTTACGCAACCTCCGATGGTCTTTGAACGAAAATTCAGCAGGCAAGGTAACGAACTTACTTAATATTTCCGATTATGTATTTCCGCATTAGAAGTACTTGTTAAAACCATTGCTTGTTATAAAACATCCAACCAAGCTAAGATACATCTAAGATGTCTGCTTGAATAATTTCCCCAAATTCGCGATATACCAAAGGAGAAACTTGCAAGTGCTGTTTCGGTGAAAGGTGCAAATCTGATCACACACCTTCCTCGTTAAATATAGTTCAATTATCACGAACTCATTCTCTGTATTAAATGTGTTTTTCTTCTTGCTTGCACGTGATTGTGACCTGTTTCTGATCATCTCGCTATTTTGTCGTTTGCAGAATTCCAGCCAACGAAATAATTTGTGAACTGTTTCTACGTGAAGATCTCTATGGATATGCATTTCAGACAATTCTGATCTTCTTTAACAGTTTTTAGGGCCGGCAGAGGAAACTCTGGCCCTATGGGTAATTCTGTGACGGGCCCCCCTTTCAAAGTGTCGGGATACAGATGCAGATGCCGAAGGCATCTGTCGCGAGTGTCGAAGGCAATATCGATAATAGAGTTGTTTGGATGGGGTGTGGGGTTCCCCCCCCCCCCCCAAGGAAATTTTGAAATCAGTTATTAAATGGAGACTTCTGGAGGCTTCGGGGATAAAAAAAATCAAGTTATCTTGTAGCAGCATGTTTCAAATTTTCAAGTTCATCAGTGAGAATCCAATGACATTGAGTTATAGCTTTTGACTGCACAATTCTTGAAGTGATAATTTTATTACGTCAAGTTGATTAATAAAGTTATTACTTCAAAGTCCTAATTTCCAACCGTTGGTCAAATGCAGAGCTTCTTTCAGGATACACCCTCTTCTTGACTGTTGGCACAGGAGTCAGAACCTTGGGGGTGGGGTGTACTAGTCCAAACATAGCCTGAAAGCCTTATTTTAATTTTCTGGTTTTCATTCAAAGGACGTACCAAACCCAAAAAAATTACAGTCTTTCAGGCCATGTTTGGACTGGAAGGGTGGGGGGGGGGGGGGGCAAGGCAGACCTAACCCAAGAATCCTGGATTCTTCTTGGACTTAGGGAACTTAATTATAATAACCCAGTAGATAAACATGTAACAGATTTACTCGTACTCATTTTCAAAAAATATATTTATTCCTGCAAGGTGAGAATGTGTCAGCCATCCTTCTCAATTGTTTGGTACAGTTACGATTCTATCGGGATGTGGAGCTTCTGTCACTCTATAATTACTTCAAAAAGAAGCAGGATAATATGCGATTAAGATGGGAGTCGATAAAAGGCCTTTTTGCGACTAAATAAACCTCGGTCCAAAAATATAATCTTTTTGTTTTGTATTTCTATCCTGCAACAACTACCTTGAAACGTGCAACATTTAGTGAATAGTATATACAATAAGTGTTATGAACTGTGATGTATGCTCCACAAACTACTTTTGTATTTACTATTGTATTTGTATTTTCAGTCACAATATACAAGGGTACAGCCAGGGAAGGTCGTGGGGATCGTACTACTCCCCCTCCGCACGAGTGCCAAATGTCCGCGGCCGATATTCTTCACAACAATCTAATACATGCCTACATTGACTTTGATTCACCTTCCCTCAACATGAAGTCTTTTATCACTGCTGATATCAAATATTGAATACCCCTCCCCACAACCGGACCACCATCGATGACCAAAGGTCAAGTAGGAGGAGATTATGGGAGGGGGGTCACCCCCTGCCATAATCTCCTCCAACTTGATGTCTGACCAATGCTTGATCCCTGGCCAACTTTTCAGTCATTTTAGTTGCCAGACATTCTCATCCTTGAGTTGCATTGTGGGCGACCCCCCCCCCCCTACAAAAATGCTGGCTACTCCCCTGATATACTTACTTCTTATCCGAACACAAAAAGAAGAAGGAAACATAGAAAAAGAATCTTGGACTCCTGAGCCTAACCAGGGCTACTACCCCGCCCCCCACCCTCTCCCCGGCCCTGACAATTTTAGTCGTTCATCGGTGACAAACAATTGATTCACAGGAAATATCCTTTCACGGAAGTAATTATTCATTTGTTTGTGTGTGTGTGGGTGGGGTGCTCTTTAAAGTGTTTTCATATGAATATGTTAACCAGCCCTCTATAGTTTATGGCCCTGTCCCCAAAAACTTGAATTTCTTTAAATAGAATTACAGATGCAATACTTAGAGATGTTGTAAGAACTTCGACAATAGCATTTGGGTTTTCAGGAAATTCTGTTTGCAAAGAAGACAATGGGTTAAGGTCTCCTTATACCACCGGTGTGGGGTTAGCCGGGAATAAAAAACCCCAACAAATTCCTACAAGCGGTTTTTTGTATAATAGTGATGGGTGAGTGGGGAGGGTAAGGAGAGGTGTGTACGTCAGTGATGGTGGATGGGTTAAGTGGTGTACCGCACATTTTCTCCAGAAAGTTTCTACCTCGGCAAAAAAGTAATGATTGGGATGGGAAGTGTACCACCAAATGGATATGCATCGCAAAGGTCTTATGTGTAATTTTGCTCCTTTGCTCTGTTTATGTGACAAAAATAAGGAGACAGTCTAATGTAAACTCTCGAGTCAACAATTATCTGTAATTGACTTTTTATTTAAAACGAAAACATTAATCCAGATATATACCCATTTTGGAAAGCATTGTGTAGTGCTGGGAAAGTATTGGGTAGTATTGGGAAAGTATTGGGTAGTATTGGGAAAGTATTGGATAGTATGAATAGTATTCGGTAGTGTTAGATGAATAGACACGCCTGTATTCAATTTCTTGAACGAGATTAACACTTAAGCTGCCGAAAGCGACTATTGTCACCAAATTTTATGAGCCTTTTCCAACAATTAATCAGATGATAGAGTTTCAAGTATGCCAAAAATGTTATTTAACTTCCTCGCATACAGGTGTATATAGAGGTCCTCCAGCTAACCCTGCTTGTGTGGAGTTAGTATGTTGGGGGAGCTGACAGTTGCTCGCCGCTGCTCGGAAGTTCTCTCTGGGTACTTCGGCTTCCTCCACCCGTAAAACTGTCGTGGTCATGATTAGCCATTGTGCAGAAATATGTGACCTTAAACACCAATAAATAAATAAATCCTCCATATATGACTAAAGTGTGGGTGGCAGTAAAAGTGTTAAAGTTTGTTCACAGAATGGTTCTTCTTTATGTTTTGACACGAAGGGATTCCATGATATAGAAATTTTTCACGGTCCTTTCCTCGCGCTCTTGTGCTTGCACAAACCTTTCTTGTTCTCCAGTGTATTGAATTAAACTGCGGCGACTAATCCTTTTTGGCGAGTCAATAAAAAAGGCGGAATATTCCAGAAAGGAAATCGAAGTCGTTTCGTAAGTGGAATTTCCTTGAACTCATCTTCTATCATCAGGTCACCTAGACAGGAGACATGGTAATAGGAGAAGAGCTGAAGAGAAGACACATCGTAGCATTTTGAGGACATTCAATGATTCGAAACTTTCCGAATCGGCTTCACTCGAATCTTACCAACTCATCCTGGCGATTTTGGATCGAATCGAATTTTTGGAGCTTCACAGGGACGTGTAGTAGTGTAACCCACTGTTCGCCAACCAAGTACCATTGGAACGTCACTTTCTTTATTCACTCTAGTCGACGGGAAAAGCGAGATAAAAATGAGGATCGTTGGGATAGACCATTGAAAATGCGTCCCTTATAAAACACTCAATGCCAGTTGTGTAGGTACAGTACGGTCGCCGTGGTCTGGCCACTTTCATATTTCCAAGGACGCAATTATATTAGATTCCAAATACTAACTATAGGAATAATCATGAACAATTTTAATTAACCGGCGCTTCATTAATTAAAATTCTGATAATGATTATTATTACCTGGTAAACGCATGCGTGGACATCACTACCCACGCGTGGATTACGACCAGTCCACGGCGACTGTACTGTATATTGCAATTCGATACGTAGTCGAGGAAGCCGATTATCATGATAATTCCGTAAATCTTGTCAACGAGAAACTAATCAGTTTTATGTTTATGCGAGTGATCAAATCTAGAAATATGCATGTTTCTTTGTTCATATATGAATTGGCAAGGTAACAAATGGTTGCTGGGATATTGTTTGGTAATATGTGCGTTTTTAGCTCACCAACTTCTATTAGGCGTCAGCGTCGGCGTCCGGCGTGTCCAATATTGTAAGATTTAATGTTAAGGTTAATCTCTCAAAGATCAGTGGGCTCAGGCCTTTGATATTGCATATGTAGGTTGTAGGGGACTATCAGAACAGTATTTAACCCTGATCCTATGACTTTTTTCCAAATTTCACCTAAAATTTTCTGCCAAAACTTGTAAGAATTTGCGTTTAGGTGTTGTAAGAATTTGCGTTAAAGTCAGCTTTTGTGCAGATTGTGGTGCTTTAACTTCTCATTACTGTTGATTTTCATATTTCAATAACAACTGTAGGTATTAACCCTACTGTATGCAGAAATTTAACGGAAATTTTCTTTTTTTTCAGTCAAAATTTTCATGTTTTTCTCGGACTTAGTAAATTTTAAGTTGTAAAACTTTGTGTTTAGGTGAGTTGTATTTCTATGTGTCTTTCCAGGCGATTAATATTCTACACTTGGGTTACTGAACTCCATTGCAGTAATATTTAACCCTCATTACATGTACATTTGAGGAATTTGAGGCTGATTTTCTGCCAAAACTTGTTGTAAGAATTAGCGTTTAGGTGTTGTAAGAATTTGCGTTAAAGTCAACTTTTGTGCAGACTGTGGTGCCTTCACCTCTCATTACTGTTTAATTTCTCATTTCAATAACTACTTTAGGTATTAACCCTACTGTATGCAGAAATTTAACTGATTTCTTTTCTTTATATATCAATTCAACATAGAATCATTGGATATAAAAGCATTTTTTTCTTTTAGAAATGTTTATGATTAAGAATATGGATCGTGAGGCCAGATATTAAATCATAAATAAGAATTAGGAAAGGCTTTTATAAATTTATTTTTTACAAAATGTGCTGAAAAATAGACATTCATTTAGAATAGGGTTAAAAGAAAACAATGTATTCAATGAAAGTCACACAAATTACTTTGTTACATCGTGAGAACAGTTTCAAAACATAACAGTTAACCAAATGAAACAAACATTGAACGTGTGTATCTCAAATGAACAAGAGACAGTGAAGTTGTGCGTCTGATTAAACACAGCTTTCTCTGTTCAAATATTTCGGTAGAATTCAGTTCACCAGTGATGATCACATCAAAAATCCATCAAGAATATATTTACGTGCAATATATTTCATGTTGATGTATAAATTCTCCACCATTTAAATGCAGAAATAAAGACTTTCCAAAGCCATAACATAAACCACATTAATCATTTGATGCCTAGTTAATGATTTATATTAACTACATATTAGGCATGTTACATTGGAACGACATTATCAAGCGCGAATGTAGGTGAGCGTTGGGATGTAACATCCCTCTTGTTATTTTATCCATTTACAAATGACACATTGTTAATCCCCACGCTTCTTCAAAATAGCCGAACTATTTCGTGATATGAGTTTTTATGCAGTGCTGAGACTCACGCTGGCTGTCTCAGCATGTACTGTGGAAATCTCATATCATACACATTTGGAGCCATTGTGATGACGCAGTCAGGCTCAGAGAAATAAAGAAAATAGCATTAATATTGGTAACTATCTTATCCAACAATCTAGTTTGTTTTTTGCACTCTGGTAGATTCCGGTCAAAACATTGTTTATTTAACTCTTAATCTGCTGAGAATTTTCTAGATATTTTTCTTTAAATCTAGTCATGGCTGCTTTACAGCAACCATGATTAGATTTGATGAATAATTAATCTAAATGTAACACAAGAAATCATTGGTGAAAAAGTCCATTCAGTTTACATAGAGCAAATACGATTAAATGTTCCCAACTAAAACTTATTTTAGTAACAAGAGAAACCCTGTGCTGGGCAGGAATATCCACCAGCAGGATACAAAGAGTTAATCCAAGTAGATTTCCGAAAGAAATGACGAGTCCTGAAGTAAATATAAATACCATGAATAATGATGTCATTTGAAAGGAAAACCAAACCCGAAATGTAATTAAAAGTTACAAAATAACCCCCAAAATATTAAAAATAACCAAAACGGAAGATGTAAAATGATCAGCCTCAACTTTTCGACAAGTCCTCACAAGCCCCGACATTCGATTCGATTCCAAACGATCCTGATGAACTGATTCGATTCAATTCGAGTCGCGTTCATTTGAAAATGTTCGAAAACGTCATGATGTTCTCAAACCAAGCGGCTCCTCTTGAAAGCTCTCAACTTCAATAACGCACCCTTCCGAAACATCTTGAATTCTGTTCTGGAATAATTGAACTGCTTTTTTCATTGACTTGAACAAACAGACGAGTCGCCATCGAATAGAATACTCGAGTGGAGACACACAATAATTATTGTTGTAAGAAGGTACCGGGTGCAATATCTATAGTTTGAAGAGCAGTAAGATACGAAATGAAATTCGATTCTAATCGAAATTCACTGCCTGATTCGACTCTGCACGGAATTTGAGATTAGTAGGGCCTACTGGGCTTCTCTCTGTAGGCCTACGTATACATTCTGATTCTCTTGCGTTTGCGTAACACCTGAACAAAAGAGCAGACGATCTCATTGGCTGTTGAGAAAGAATGAAGTACAGAAGGATTCGCGGCACCCTATGAGATCTTCCGTACGTTTGTTCGGATGACGCAAAATAATCTCTATATTTTTGTTTTGATGTTGTTCCGAGCAGCAGGATGGGCAATCATCCCAGCAAGATCGTCCTCCAAGCCTCCCAGCCTGTTCGTACTTTTAACAAAGGCCAGTCAGACTCGCCACAGCCTAAATAACGCCTCCCAACCCCTATCTCGCACCTCCACCAGACCCCCGTCGCTCCTCTGCAGGTCCCACCTCTACAACAGACGTAAGTACAGTGGAGTCGCCGGGACTAAATCGTAATCCACGCATGGGAAGTGATGTCCACGCATGCATTTACCAGGTAATAAAAATCACCATCAGCAAAGCTTTAATTAATAAATATTGCCCACCAGTGGAAAGTGACTAGTCCACGGCAGTCGTACTGTACACCCAAACCCTCCGCCATAGAGGCCCCTCGACCAACCCCAGCCCGATGACGCCTCCATCTCTGCGTAGGCTGTCAGATCCACCCAGCCCTTAAAACGCCTCCCAGACCGTGTGAAGTACTAAAATAACCACGCGGGAAGCACTTCTGCTCGCGATTTTGTGTTATGGAGTTTATGAGTACATAAGAGACTAAGGCGACTGGTGACTATAAGTTTCACAAAGCCAGAATGGACTGCGATGAGCTTATCGACCTACTATTGCCTTAAGGATAGCTCAGGCCCGTCGCGCTGGCTGCAGGAGGGCAAAGTAAACAATACTTTTGACGAGATCTCTTAGCAGACTAGATCGACCCCAGGGAAGAAGAAGAGGTTTTGAGGCTTTACACAAGATACGAGCTGTGACTGGGTCTTGCGATGATGAAGTCTCTCGTCACAGCAACCAAGCAGCTTTATGCAACAACAGCCAGTACATTTCTGCTCACCCCTCCCTGGATAACCAAACAGAGCTGATGCAGCCGTAAAAGCTGACCCATTTATAGGCATGCCCTGAGATCGATGCCGTGTGAGCTGTGCCACAAGTATGGTATGTACCTAACTCCGCCGACCACAGCCCTGACAACAGCAAAGCATTGCCAATTTGGACACGTCTGTTCTCGCCCGCTCTCGCACTGCAACTGGAATGGCAGAGAATACCTCGTCAGAGACGCAGACTCCGGAAAGGCTGACTCTCAAACAGGAGAATGAACCCGTCAACCAGAAGAGCCAGCAGAAGCGGACGAAAGATGCTAAGAAGGTTGGTTCTGGTTGGAAGGGGGCCGCGGCGCGAAGAACAAAACCACAAACGCTGCTGACAGTGTTACATGGGGGCTACGTGGGGCTAACTCTGTGATACGCCACGAGGCAGTTCTTCCAGCTCGTGACACACATGAGCATGATAGAAGGCAAGAGAGGTCATAACTGGACCGTACGTCATTCATCGTCGGTGATCTGGTGGTTATAGTGGAACTTATGGCTGCCGATCCACATAATACCACCGGCTGCCGTACGATCGCCCGTTGTCGTACGAGACCCGGAGCCTTTCACTAATTTAAAGGTCAAGTCCGATCCATTTTATATCCAGTAGTCATGGCTTCCACAAGTACTCATAGAAAGATGCTTACGTGGGGCTAAATCTGTGATACGCCGGGAGGCAGTTCTGCCAGCTCATGGCACACATGAACGTGGTAGAAGGCAAGAGAGGCCATTACTGGACCGGACGTCATTCATCGTCGGTGGTCTGGTGGTTATAGGAGAACTTAGGGCTGCTAACCCACAGAATACTACCGGCTGCCGTACGATCGTCCGTTGTCGTACGAGACCCGGAGCCTTTCACTAATTTAAAGGTCAAGTCTGATCCATTTTATATCCAGTGGTCATGGCTTCCACAAGTACTCATAGAAAGATGCTAGTGAATATGACATACCACTAGGCCGTTGTATCTGGCTTGGTCACTGGGTAAATAGCAATGGATGGTTCGTCTCCGAAAGTGGATTTAACCTCTAGAGAATGGGTTTGGTTGTTCTCCACCTAGATGTGATCGTGGGGTCAAAAGATCTGCTGATAAAGCAAGGTATCATTCCAACTGACATATTGAATTAACCGCCTGTACCAACGGTATAAATGACTTCTCTTGCGATGCTGGTAGAGAGCACCCTAGAGAACATACTTGCATTCAGCGGTTCAAACTACTTCATCTCAACGTAACGGAACTGAGGTATCAACGCCGGTCGGAGGCGCCACGATAAGGCCAAAGAAGAACTCCAGACTGCCCTGGCCCAATGGACTTGAAGAAGGACAGAACGGCTAGACTGAATCAACAAAGAACTTCGGCGTCAGTACTCTGGTTGTCAGTAATGGTCGACCCATTTTACACTCACTCGGCCCTGAGCGCCACATCTCAGATTTTATACGCCATCGGATGAGTGTAGAAGAACCGCGAGCTGACCTTTGTCATTGTAGGGTTGGGTGCGTCTACGCTTGATGCATATAAATTCACCGATCAGCTCCGCGAAAATCGAGTTAAAGATGTGTACGCTATCTATAATCGGTATGAGTTAACCAGAGAAGCTGAATGTTGCGATGCCAGATGTGGGTTACTGTGCTAAAGGAAGTACAACCCCCGGACCTCTTTCTCAGACCATGACTGACACCGTACACCGTTGTTGTAATGGTGTCGTGCGAACCCTGGAGCAATACGGCGATACGCGTGTGTTTTTTTATCGGGACCAACGAACCTTAGAATTCAGTTAAATGACAGTTACAGGACAGTTAAATGATGTCGGGGAATTTTCTCTCTAGTGCAACACGTCACTTCCCCAGATGAAGAGTACTGCTACTAAGGATACAATCAGACTGCCATGCATATACTACAGCCCCAGTGGCTACTAGAAAGGGATCGCAACCACCAAGAAGCTTGTTGTAACAGCCAAAATCTCTGAAGAGTTAGCCCGAGCGTGGTTAAAAAAGCAAGCTATTTGGCTGATTTATCGGCCAGCCTCGCGGCACATACCGAGTCCGAAATTTTACGTTCCTTTGCCAGACGAGGTCCACCAAGCTGACCTCTTTTTCCAACCTCAAGATCACCTATCTTGCTCTGATCGTGGTCAATGTAGTTAGCCGCTACAAAGGGGCCGGGTTTCCTACCTCAAATGATTCAATCCAGGTAGCTAGCGCCTTCTCATGGATCTACAGGTGGTCATGCGGTGGCCCAAACAGCTTAAAGTGGACGAGAGTTTATGGGCTCTGATTCCCTGCTGCTGACCAAACATGGTGGTGCCTCAGTCCGAAAAGGTGAGAAGAAAGCTCACAGAGGGCAAGGCATTGTAGAAAGGTTTAACCGCACACTGGCAGAGTGGCTGTTTAAGAATCAGTACACCCAGGAGATGGTGTTATTTCAAGTCAAAGCGCCACTGAATGGTGTGCCCGGCTACCGACTGTCGACTCAGGTCTGAACAACGAAGCGACGCGTCTGGCTGGTAAAAGACGCAAAGATGTTACCAGGGCTAAGACGGTGGCGCAGAAGCCCCCTGTCCTCGCAGGTAGGTTTGGAGAAGCAAAACATTCATTACTGTCCACAGGCACTCTCCAATAATTTGTAATAAAACGAATTTATGTAGACAAAATATTATTTACGTATGACTGAATATGAAACATAGCAAGGAAAATGTTGGCTTTTAATTTGGTACCCCCAATTTTTGGAAAACACCGATAGTGGCTTCTAGCACTCAACCAGTTAAGTGGTGGACATTTGAACCGAACGCCCACTTACGTATTTATTTATTTGTGCTTAACGCCATATCAACAGCTAAGGCTATATCGTGGAGAGAAAATGGTAGAAAATAAATACATCATTGTCGATGACGAAGGAAAAAGATTGATTGAAAACAAGAAATAATTACAATAGAATGACAAAGACGGGAGTAGTTTAAAACCCTTTACCCAACGCAGACGACATCAAAATTTATTATTTTAAATATCATTTTTTTAAATTTTTCAAAAAAATTCAACAAAACCATATCATGTGACCTCTCGTTGGAACGAGCTCGACGAGCTCGTTCCAACGAGGGGTCACATGATATGGTTTTGTTGAAATTTTTTGAAAAATAATATTTTTTCAACTGCTGAATTTGCATATTACGCGGGCGGATGCGGGCGATTCGTTGGGTGAAGGGTTAAACAGTAATGAGCGATGATACTAACATAGTGAATACCTAATAAAATCAACCTGATGATTTGAGACTTAAAGAGTCAAGTTGAACGGAATAAAAACAACATTAAAATTTATTAAGAAGATTGATAATTTTCAGAAATGATAGAACTTTGTGCGGGCTCGTATGATAAAATAGATCTTTAAGAGACGCTACAGCGCAATTCTGCCCTCTCACATGATTAAAATCTGTGCAAAGTGAAAGAATGTGCTCCACTGACAACCCCTTCTGGTAAGAAACATACCCCGGTCGCATATTACCTTCTAACAAAAATGAATGTGTAAGTCTTGTATGACCAATATGACATCGTGACATACATGATCTTTTCTGCAAAGGTTACTCGAAGGATATTTCTAACTGATAGTTGATAGGAAGCGATGGAGCTTGTTTTGGAGCTTCTTTTCCTGTACATTCTTGATGTATCCGATCGCTAGTTGCAAAACGTTGACTTCAGCTGTGAAAATTGAACTTTTATTTCGTATTCCGACTGAGGTGATCTGACCATCAGTAACAACGGCTGATGATACTTTGTCACCGTCTTTAGATCCATCTGTATAGGTCCCTTTATTTGCACTATGCGTTGCCTTTATTGCCGTATTTCGGCGAAAACGATACATATGTCTTTGAACAAATTCGCAGCTACGCGAGTCATTCTGGGTTTGGAGTGACCTAAGCGCGCGAAGAAGGATTGTGCCTCGCCTAGGCCCTTCAAGCTTGCGGGATAGCACGCCTTCATGTCGATGCTGTCGATGCCATTGACGTGATACCTTTCTGCGTTCCAGAGGCCACCATGGTCGTGCTTAACGTAGGCTGTCAGGATGTCATCAAGGAAGGAGGCCGGGATCGGCGTCCAACCGTTGCTTTCTCTAGCCATGACTGCTTTATAATTTATTCCAGACACCCTGTCTGCTAGGGGTTCCTCTCTCAATAGGGGTAAAGGCTTCGATTAAGGCATCATGCTGCTCCTTTATTCTGTAGGTCTGGACATCTTGGAGCACGAACGGGTCGACGTTGAGCTGCCTGTCCTGCATATGCCCACCCAAGAGCCACACCGCGATTGGTTTATTTTGGGAGGCCTGTCTTATGTCTCCAGTGCACTCATAGATCTGGACCTGTTTGGTCTGCTGGAAGTGGAGGACTTGGGACCAGGCATTGTGATGAATTCTACTGGCTTCCATCACAGGCCTCATATTTGCGAGATATCTTCACGACCGATATCTTTCAGGATGATGACTCGTTTGAGGACCTTTTCGAGCCCTGCCACTTTCTCAACTGCGGCACCAGTTCTGTGAATCCCTTCTTCCCAATCCTGTATCTTCTGGCATCTGATGGAGGTTAGAACTTACTCTCCGATGGCGCTATCAGTGTGCTCAACCTCCCTCGGGGTGACACGACGGTGCTACGCTTGCTGGGTCTGGCTTACTGAGGGGATAGAGCCTATAGAGCGAAGCGTTAACGGGGTTGGCATTTTAGTAATACGGACTTGGTATTTCAGGGTCTCTAGGACACAATGCCTTTTCCTTTTTTCTGTTTTTATTAGATCAAACTCGTCATCAACTACCCAGCCCCCTTCCTTGGAACTTGATATTCATGACGTACTCACTCTCGAGTATTTGTCTGCGCTGTTCTGTGCAGTTCTCTAGTCTGACATTCGACCATTGAAGATCAAACGGCCTGCTCCAGCTTCGATTCCATCTACGATCTGGATGTCACCAAGATTGAATGGATCTTCCTCTTCAACCGTCCATGTGGAGAAGAGCAACTTCGAACTCGGCTCTGGTCGTCACCTCGGCCCACAGTTCGTTGGCAGGTGACCTCACAGGGTGAGGGGCCTGAGTGTCTAGGTCGATGAACTGCGTCCACCCCAGTGGTGTGTTTGGGCAATTACGCAAGTATCTCGTCGATAAGAGCATCCATAGATGGTGCAGGATTGAGGTTCTATCTCTCGACAATCTACTTCGAACTCGCCACCCTCACCCCCGAACAGAGAATGGGAGACGTTGGATGGACGGAGACGTTATCGGAGCTGAAGTTGGTCTGGCGGGGCCTCTATGAATGAGGGTGGGTGTACTTGCGTTTGTTGCTGTGGTGGATCCGGCAGAGGTCCAGAGGAGGCACTTAAGGGTACGCAAAGGTGTAGAACAGGGGCTGGGGCGTTATATGGGTCGGGAGCGTCTGACGGGGTAAGCCTAAGGAACACGGACTGGAAGGCGTTATATGGGGCTTGAGCGGGTCTTATTGGCCTCTGAAAAATACGAACAGGCTGGGAGGCTGACGAACCCATCCATCTGGTATGATCGCTTTCCCTGCTGCCTTCCGCCATCAGAACGAAAGTATAGCTGCGTCCACAGCCTTCTTAGAATCGTCATACCTGACTAATATCGTCACGAAAATCGACATTCCTTAAAGTCATCTCCCTTTAAATTATTAGACGCACAAGGAAGGGCCAATTAAGACTTTTATATCAATGGAAAGGACAGTGTCTACATAGTATGTTAGGCTGTGCACACTATTGATATAATGAACAGAACAAAAGTTACAGAACATCAAAAGATGGTGAAAGCGCCGTTTTGTTATTTTTATAAGTATTTCAACAGAGAATAATAGTCAAACGTTCAAACTGAATGGAAACAAACTTCTTAAGTCTCCATAATTTTATACTACTTTACAGGAAAATGCCTGATGAAAATTGGTAGGCATGCCTAACTGTTGTTTGTGGTTCCATTGGAACAAAAGTACAGAATGGCCTATAGCATGTTGAGAATATTTCTATAGTTTTCTTTGAATGTCCCATCACCAGAACAATTGTACACATGAATCACTGTCCTGCTAAGAGTCCTTCCACACTTTGTTCTAATACCGTGCCGTCATCAGGACAAAAGTTGAGAAAGTGTCACCTATCTTCTACACGATTTGTTTTGCTGCTGCCCCGCCATTAGACAAGAGAGTCCCTATCATTATATACTTTTATTTTGAAACCTTTTTGCAAAAGTACGGAAGGGTCTCTGGGTCCTGAGGATTATTTTCTAATTGTTTTTCCTTCATTAGTTACATGTAGTTTATCCGAAATGATTGGTACTGAAAGGTGAAGCTTTTTGTCATTTCTTTTCAAAGCCACGTGACTATAAACTGAGGAACCATAAAAACCAGAAACGGTAGGTTCCACAAATATACAGTTTCCTTATGTTGGATGATCACCCTCTATATAACACAACGGGAGGTTCCGACCAGCGCTATGCATAAAATCTCCATTCAAATTTTATTTTGTTCTTAATTTTTTTCCTCCAAAAGATAACTTATGACCCCTCAGTGGGACAAGCCCGTTCCAATGGTGGGTCATAAGCTGTGCTCTTTAGACGAAAAATGATGATATTTAGTTATCCGCGTATAATTATTTTTGCAAGTGTCGTTACTACTTCTTGTGTTAGATAAAGGGTTGAGAAGGGTTAAGCAGTCTACCCTAACTCTTTTACATATACTCAGAACGACACACGCGTGTGGATGAGGTTAATCGATATGGCACGGGTGCCAGTGCGGAAGGATAAAACGAGAGACCACAGACCTCGAGTTTTATCCTCCCGTGATGTCACACGTGCCATATAGATTAACCTATTAGCACGCGTGTGTCGTTCTGTGTTTATTACACGCCTTTACGTCTATAAAAGCAATTATTAGAAGGGCACCCGGCAATTCATTTCACAACTCGACCCTGAGTTCCAATGTGTTCTATGTGCCAGTAGGCACATAGAACACATTGGTACTCAGGGGACGAACTATCAACAAAAAGAACACATTTTATCGCCCACCAAATTTTCGAGGGGAACCCGTGTTGCTACTTTCAGCTATCGCTAGTGATTCAAATTGTAAATGCGGTGCACGATTTGTAGAAAATTCCATTGACATTTCCCTTCTATTTAAAAATAGTCCGTCAACGATTTCCGTTCAGTACATGTGTGCGGGGCGTATTTTCAATTTGCGCATGGTTTAGTGTTGCTTTAAATGGGGATTTCATAGAACAGGCGTGTAATCCGATGGCGTGGAAAGAAAATTCCAAAAATGACAACAAAATTCAAAGTTCGATATTCGTGTGCAGGGCGACAAAAATAAATAAATGTTTTTTTTTCAGGTTACATACAACGATCAAAAATGGCAAGTGCAATTTTCAAAATTCTCCATTCAAATTATATTATTTTTTCAGGTTTTGCCTCAAAAATTGGAGCGAGCTCGTTCAAATGAGGAGTCAAAAGCTATGTGTTTTAGGCATAAAATGAAAATTTCAGTTATTCAAGAATTTTTTTCAATTATCTTCTAATTGGGTACGTGAAGGGTCAAATTGTACAGCCTATTTTTGCGTGCGTTTTACCTGTGTTTGAAGCCAGTCCCATAAATTATACACAAAGAAAAAAGTTAAGCACGCCCTGGATATTTTACCCTGGTAAATGGATTGCTTGATATTAGTAAAGTACTCGCAAAGTTAGCTTCAAAAACTGAATGCCATCTTGAAAGAGCATATTCAGGCTATACAAACACACAAAAATCATTTCAATGACAACATTGATGTACCAAAAAGTAACTGCGAGAGTTTTATATGATACCTGTTTAGTATGAAGCAGGCGAGTCAACAAGACAACATTATTTGGCTATAAATGGATAAAAATGGCATTTGTAACCTCAAGAGAAAACGAAGAAAAGCAATTGTTATTGTTCAATATCTGCTGTATCTTCCATCCATGTGCTTCTATCCTGCGTCGTATCCTCCAGTCAATCGTCGTATCCATTACAGAGCCAACTGCCACCATTCGTGATGCAAAGATGTTTCCAATTATCGCAGAGTTTGTTCCGGGGGCTCGTGCGCTTATGTTCGACACCCTAGACCGCCACAAATGTGCCCCTGTGGATTCAGATCAGGACTCATGGCAGACCAAGAATGGTGGTCGGTGTAATGCTCTGAATGAAAAACGCTGAACATCAATCCAAACGCATTCCTTAGTGATGATCTCTTAGTAAAGGACGTTTGATGGCCCTTCTGGACCTCAGTATGAATTTTCTCAGGTCGTTCCTGGCCGTTCTCTTGCAGATTCGTCGATTTGATAGCCAAGGTCTCTTCAGAACAGTACTTGAGGTGAATGACTGTCGCCGCACCAGCCTGAGAAGTACCCTGTTTTCACGTCGTGACGTCACATGGGTCGTTCCAGTTACGGACGGTTCTTAACCTCATTGGTTTGCATGTGTTTTCTCACCAAACGACTGGTGACTGTGTAGTGGATGTCGAGTTGACGGCGGATTGCTTTAAAGGACATGCCGGTGGAATGCATACCAATAATTTGCCATCGTTGTGCATATCTCATCCCTCTTCATGTCATGGTTACATATCGTCCCCTGCCTACTGGCACATAGAACACATTGGAACTCAGGGGACGATATAGTGATTGAACATTGAAAAATAGGCACTATAAATACCCAATTCTGAGTCATGCACAAACTGTATTTTGGAAAATTCTTGGGTTGTATTGTGCACGTTATGTCCGGGACCTGTTTGTGGGACACATTCAATCATATACGTTCAAAACCATTTGTTGCGTCATCAATATAACCATACATATAACCAGCAACTGACTTTAAATGAACAGTGGAAAGTTACCATTCGTTATATTTGGTGGTGCTTAACTTTTTATTTGTGTATATATTCAGATGTCCTTTTAAATGAATATAACTTGTTTGGCTAAAAAAGTGTTTTTATTCTCAGGCAATCCCTCATTGAATTTGAACCCCCTCATTGGACGTTTTTATTACCTCTCAGTGTCTACCAATATTAGTACAAACTCAGTGAGACCCAAAACTGGCTACATTTTTTGATTGATGCATATTTATTTAATTGTATCTCCAATATGCTTGCCTTGTTACAATTTATGGGAGATTGCCTATAGGTAAATCCCCGTAGGTTAAATACCTTTACATCAATGATTATAGGAAGAGCATCGAAAAAATATGAAGCCTTTGAATTGCAGTACATTCAGTTTGCTTTTAGAGGAATGTTTTATTTTTCAAATTAAAAATGAACTTATTTGTATAAATATGCACTTTCTATATTTCTGTGTGTAAAAAGACAACCGAAATCCTCTCCACATTTGCTCACTTTTTGCAAAAGAAAAATAAAATTAAAAATAAAACCCTCGCTCACTCATTTTTAAAATAAATTGGCCTGGAAATCAATTAATTTTTTTATGTGGCCTTAGTCATGAGCTCATGAAAAGATTAGGTTCGGGCATGAAAATTCTGTTCGGTCGGGACGTCTGAACCATTTCATTTTCAGCCCCAGTGTATTCTGCATTTTGCGGAGATTTCTTTTCTGGAAAAGGTGTAAGACAATTATTTCATGCACATAGCTTACAAAATGCTAATCTGTCATTTTGAAATTGTTCCTTGACAGATCGTCGCCCGAGTGCTAGAATGTCCCATGTTCCCTATAGGACATATGGCATTCTAGCACTCAGGCGACGAGATGCTTCCATCGACAGAAATAACATTAGAAATACAAATTGCTTTATTCGTTATACGTTGGCATGGGTCACATACGAACACGCATAATTTTCCAATAGCACGAGTTTCCTGCGGTCTTCTCAAACGTGAAACGTATTTTATACCAATATCACGAAATGAAGATTTCTCATTAATTGTGTTTATTGAAATATTTGCGTTCGTCACCGTGGACACCAAAGACAATAAATTTTCGTTGGAAGTACAACCCTCGTTTCATTATTTTTGGACGACCCGGAAAGTTGAGTAGTAAGCTTGATTTTACCTCATTCGATGCAAGAAAGTTCCTTCTATAACATATCCAAACTCCTATAAAATCCACTTTTGGGAATTTTAGTACGGCGCTCCAAAGAGGGCCATCATTTTGTTCAATATTTCTCTCAGGCCATTTTGCTTGTTTTTGAAAAAAATGAGCGAACTAATCATGATCATTGATTTGTGAAAGTAAATATAACACTCAACATTTCATGAAAATTAACCGCGAAGGTCAGGGATTTGAAGAGGTTTTGCGGAAAAGGCCTATGGACCGAACTCTGTTACTCACATCATGTCTGGTAAACAATCGAGGGCCGCCCGTGCGCATTTCTTGGTGCAAGCTGCGTTTGTCAATAAACTTCTTATGATGGTGATATCAGTGTCTTGTCTGAGTAAAATTAACGCATGACGTTTAAATACTGTAACTCGGGCAGAACTTCCCTTGTTTATCCTCTTGGTGACACAGAAGACGATCATGAAACACATTACTGCGTGTACCAATGTTTCTGATTTGGATCAATTGAAACAAACCGATGGCATTGAGTTAGATAATCTGTATGATGGAGTCAGAACAAACTCGATTCCCCCATCAGATATAGATAGCTCATAAATCCCCACCTGCGATGCTCTGGCTTAAATATGCGGGGTATGTAGACTCCCTTCATCATAGCAGAATGAGTAAGTGATTGGAACCTCCATATTATATTATTAAGCAGAATGCTGAATCTCATTGCGGTAACAGCTCACATCAATTACCCCTGGAAATTGTACCTCCAAGTGATGCTTGAGTTGCCCGAGAAGCATCCCTGGCTTTATAAATGTTTCGTCGAGAATGGAAATAACTCAGTCAAAAACATTCTGGACTGACTGGGGCAGAGGGTTATGCAAGTTACGATGACCAGTGTCAACCACCGCCTATCACAGGAGAGATCCCACATGAATGGTTACGGTGGCAAGTAGACAATTACGAACACGAGAACCGGGTCAAACCGGAAGCTATTAAAGACCACAAGAAAGCTATAAATGTTTAGACGAGAATGGAAACCACCCCGTCCGACCATAGGTTGGTCTTTTCATCGACCTGATAATTAAGCAGGTCATCGTGTGTTCCATTGGAGAATCGATATGTATTTCCGATTAGAGACACGTAAACCGACCTGGTGGGCGACACCCCTAGAAAATTAGGGTTGTTGTTTCCTCACTAGGGTTATTGTTTCCTCAACTGGTCAAGTTGTAGAATTACACATCCTTTTTATCCATGCATGGAGCGGTTGTGACACCACCTTTGCAACTTTCGTGCAAGGAAAAACAAATCAGAGAGTTAGCGTTCGAGCAAAGAGGTGTTTTCTACACTCGAACAGCGGGTCTCAGTTTCTTTCAAATTATGTATGGAGCGTACGCTGCGGAATAACTGTGCAGACTCCGTAGCGTCAAGCTCATGGGGATAGTGTCCTCTTGCAAATGCCCTAACGAACCACAGAAATTCTCCCAACAGAGAGAACGACTTATTTCCACTCGTTGCGTGTGCATCTACAGATTATCCATTGGGATTCGTTGTCCAAAGATGTTTTAGACCCGATTGGCTGGGGTTGTTAGCTCCAATATACTGAACTTGTTTCTGTGATGACGGATAGAGAAGCCACCCAAGCTGACTGCTGGATTCTGTGCGTTGCAAATGCAATGTGATAAGCAAAAATACGCGCGGAACCATGGTCTGATGTGTATGACTGCTTGTGGTGAATCTAGGGGTGACGCTCGTCATAATTCTGAAGAAGTTGGAGCCCGACGATGTTGAGGATTCTGAATGTTGTTGATTCCCCAACCTTGGCTATCCTTCAAACTCAAGCCATTTTGACGGCCGTCTCTGGATTTTGTCTGACACAATTCTTGATATCGAAGCTGGGTGTCAAAATTCTACTGAAAACATACTAAAATTGAACATCCATCTTCACGGAGATTAACAGCATGTGTTGTGTATACTTTATTTTTCATGTTTTTCCTGGAACCGGCAGCCATTTTGGCAGCCAACTGCCAAGTCGTTTCGGATCCATGACCTCATTGGTGTCTTGGCGAGTCTCAGTTGTACTTTTGGCAGACATCTAGTTCGAAAGTCCCTCAGAACTTTGAACTTAGAAGGCCGTTTCCGATTTCCCATTTGCAGCCATCTGCCAGACTTCCCAACATACTAACTCCGCATAAGAATGGTTAGCATTGGTTGAAGACAAGTGCACCATCGTCGTGCAGTACGCCTGTGCACACCGCTCCACCGTTCCCCCACATGGGCAATCGGAATGAAGTGCCTTGTCGAAGGACACAACTCAGTAACCCATGGCGGGGATCGAACCGTGGACCTTTTGGTTTGAAGTCCAAGCCGTAACCACTGAGCCACTGTGCTCCCCACCCATTTAAAGTCATAGCTAGAAAATGCAATTCTAGAAAATACAATCGTAAAAGTTTTATAATATTGGCCCCTGGTGTCTGTTTCTGCATAAATTTAGACTTAGTGGCTCGGTTCATCTGGTCGGTCAAACAGCTTAGGGGACAGGCGACTCCGTTACATCCAATGCCTTTAGCTACGATTGTTCTATAGTACTGCGTTCACAAAATCGGTCTTTTTGGTGATCAGATCGCGATCAGATCGCTATCGATCAGCGACTCACTTACACCTGTGAGAAAAAGATTTCGTAAATTTATTTATTTATTTGGGTTTTAACGACACTTTTGACAGCCATGGTCACCTAGTGTGGGGCAGTTGTGCCAGTGGAGGAAGCCAGATTACCCGGAGAGAACCACCGAACAGCGGTGTGCCACCTTCAGACGACGCCCCATCGTACTATCTTCGCACATGCAGGGTAGCATTGGTTGAAGGCAAGTGCACCGCCAACTTGTAGTACACAGCGCAACCTTGCCCGCACGTGGGCAATAGCAATTAAGCATCTTGTCCATGATCGAATCGTGGACTTCTCGATTTGAAGTCAGATACTCCAAACACTGTGCCACTGCTCTCTCTGAATAAAATTTTGAAAAAACAAGACCACATCAAGAAAAGCAAATGAGAAAAACATCTTTGAGTCAATGTACTCGTATTTCTTTTTCTATATCTACATTGCAGTCGCCGCGGATTGGTCGTAATCCACGCGTGGGCAATAATATCCACGCATGCGTTTACCAGGTAATAAAGAGCATCATCATAAAAAATTTTAATTAATGAAGCACTCTGTTGTACCCGGTGCTTCATTTAATTAATCTTTGATGACTATTCCTATAATTAGTGTTTGGAATCTCATATTATTGATTCATCAGATAGTTGCATCTAAGCACTTAATTCTACGAACTGCACCTCAGAAGAAATCAGCGACAGTACTTGTCTTTTTCAAATTTCTCGGATGCCATAGAATTAAGAAAGGACGCTGGTTTTGTTTACATTGGCATGGCGGGGGTTCGAACCCACGCCGAGAGAGTTTCCTTCGGCACCAACCGCCTAGCGAAACTATACTGAACCACGCACACCACTCGGCCATGGGGTCTGTCGGTTCCTTCGGCACCAACCGCCTAGCGAAACTATACTGAACCACGCACACCACTCGGCCACCGACAGACCTGGGGTCTGTCGGTGGCCGAGTGGTGTGCGTGGTTCAGTATAGTTTCGCTAGCGGTTGGTGCCGAAGGAAACTCTCTCGGCGTGGGTTCGAACCCCCGCCATGCCAATGTAATACTATTGAGTCACCCGTGGAAAGTGACCAGTCCAGGACGACCGTAGTGTATAATATTGCGGGTAGCTGTGCGGACAAAGAATTGCGTTCACGTCTCGACCCTGTCGCGAACCGATCGGAATGCTCTGCCCGCTTTTGTGATCACAGTACTGCACCGGTAAATTTATAATGCAGTATAGAATAAAGACATACATTAAAGACAGTGAATCCAGTGCTGATGATGAAACACAATATCACAGATGAATCGTTAAACTCCAGGATTCGATGACAATAAGATCTCGAATAATGCTTCTTGTTCAGCAATCTCTTCACGTTTTCTCCCAGGGTGCATATATAAATTGACTTTTTCTTCATATGTCCCATAGAGCATATCTGACTCATTAATGAGTATGATATTCCAAAAACACGAAGCCGTTGTAGCCTGATTAAATATAAAACGCAATTTAAACCTCCATAAAGAAATGAATACTGCTCATTAACCGTATTTAACTGTATTTATGGGGTATTTAATTTCGCTACAGAAGAAAACAAAGGCAATAAATTTTGGTCAAGACCACAGTTATAATTCCTAAATTTATAAAACGGTCGCAGAAACATATAATTCGATAGATGTTAAATCATCGTTGCCTCCAATGAATAGCCGATGTTTCTACTGTTAATAACATAGCAAAATTAATTTATTGATCCTCCCGTGGGAATCCCGGGTTGTAGAGCAGTGCTTTTTTCTGTGGATGGAAGTCCTCTAAAGCAAAGTTACAAACCATTGGGGTAATCATGACCCATTCCTATGTTGCAGTATGATGTAGCCAAAGATGCTGAAAGTGACCTCAAAATAAATAAATAAATAAAATAAATAAATAAATAAATGAAGATGAAGGAGGAAAGACTGTAGATGTCCACAAGGAAAACTTCAACTGTCCATTTTCATATTTTGGGGAACCTCAAATCGTTATACTTCCTTCATTTGACTGCGTATTCAGCTTGCAAGACACGCAAATTAGCGTGACTCGCAACAGCTAAAAACCGAAGCACATGCCGAAGCGATGCTTTTTTTCGAAACAAAGGTGTGTGTTCATAACTCGTACTGCACAACTGTTCTTGAATCTGTAATACAATTCGGGCGCCGTGATCAATGCATTAAAGTTATGTTTGACAATTTGTCTTCTGCATTTTCAAATTTGACAGTGTTACCAATTCAATTGTAGTCATGTTATTGGATACGGTCAATGGTTAAGTGCTTAAGGGCTAGATTATTTTTGGTGAACAGCATTTGCTATTCAAAGTTTGTTTCAATATAAATTATTGGAGAGTGCCTACATGCATTCTTCAATAATTGTAACAGAACATATCTGTACAAACAAAATATCTCTTGCGTTTGACTGAATATGAAACATGAGCAAGGGAAACATTGGCTATTGCTCTGGCACTCTCATTTCTTTGAAAACCCTTATAGTGGCTTCTAGCTCTCAACCAGTTAATTAAATTGTCACCGGGGTCCAAAGTGAAACACGTTACCGCTGATCATAATTTTGACGCAACAATGCATACATGTCTCGTCGTGGAAAAGCAAGGCGTAGATTAGGGCTCTTAAGAATATTTTGTTTACATTTCAGATGTCGGTTTCAATGTTTGAATATCCGGTGTCATATATTAAGTAAATTATTGCAACCATATATCAATCTGGGTTGTCAAACTCCCTCTCGTTTATGAGAGCAGATCAACCAGATAGAACTAGTCCGGACGCCAAAAGCCCGTGGTTTGGGGGAGGGAGCTATTACCATTCAAAAAGGTGTATAAAGCATTTTATTGGCGCTTCTGAGGTAACGTTTTCCGCTGATTCCAAATTCGATTGATGCATTGTAACATCTTGGGCAAATTGAGATATTTAGCCCTTTTCAGACCTTATTCAAGTGTTTTCTCAAAACACGAGAGATTATGTCAATGCGACTTTCCAAATTTGTTATAAAATTTGGCTTTACATTTAGGTTATGAATGTTTGTGATATACCACTGATCCGTTCTTTGCCATATTTTATTTGTTTTTGATACTCTACTTGAGTAAAAATGTGACAATGTTATGAATTTGGGCCAAAAATTAGCAATGTTTGGATTTTAGTAAGTAAAAAGAAAAACAATAGAATATGTAACTTGTTTTATTATTTTTCTCGGATAAATGTGACCATTTAGTATTTCTCCCCAATCCGATCCCCAATACTCTAAAATGTTGGACGAGTCCTGTTAAGAACTATTTTAATCCCTTTACCAACGTGACGACCAAAGCCGGCCATCGTTATTCACAAAAATCGCCAATTAATTTTCATTATTTTTTTTATTTTTTGTCTCAAAAACATAGGTTATGACTCGTCGAGCTCGTTCCAATGAGGGGTCATAACCTATGTTTTTGAGACAAAAAATGAAAAAAAAATAGTTATTCAAGAATTTTATTTGCTAGTGTCGTCTGCTTTTCAGGTTAGGTAAAGGGTTAAAACAAGAAATGTGAAGAAGATTGCAAAAATAAATAGATTTCTTCGCTGATTGCTGCTGACGAGCATCGTTGTATTGTATGTGCATGAAGTAAGATTTATCTAAAGATTGAAATAGGTCTTACCCACTAACAGATATCTTAACTACTAGCTAGATCGTAGATTATCGCCTGACTCGTCCTTATCAGTTTCAGCAGAGATGAAGGTGTACCGGCTGTGACACTGTGAGAAACTGTCCGACAATGGCACAAAAAATTGCAACCCACTTGTACAGCAGCAGGACAAGACACGATTTCTCAGAGCTACAACTCCACTTGATCACCTTAACCCTTTACTTAACATGAAAAGCAGACGACACTTGCAAACAAAATTCTTGAAAAACTATATTTTTCATTTTTTGTCTCGTTCCAAAGAGGGTAATAACCTATGTTTTTGAGACAAGAAATGAAAAAATAATGAAAATTAATTGACGACTTTTGTGAATGGCGCTGGCCGGTTTTTCCGTTACGTTGGGTAAAGGGTTAATCACCTGCATAGGTGCTGGGTCTATCCCATTAGGAATACCAATAAGAAGCAGTGACCTGGATGGGTCACCCCGAACCCACACAAACATTGTTGGGTCAATGTCTCGGGGCTTACTTAATAGAGCATCGTACCAACGTATGGATTGAAACTCATTTGGCATTTTCTGAGAATGCCTCACTAATTATATTTTCGGTGCATTTGTCTATACATTGTTAGTCTACACCTGGAATCTGGTCTATGGAATGCCTTTCCGTGGAGAGCCATAGCAGCTACCAATAAGCATAGACGGTTGGTGACAAACCATCTTGGACTGCTGTTGGGGCTGCAGATAACTTAAACCTCCGCAGGTCATCTCGGCATGGAAGGTGTACAGTTGTTTGATGAGAAACTTTTGACTTGGTTGGCTAGTACAACCTGAAGTAGGATGTGTGACGTAGCTCGCTACTAAAGCGGGCTGTAACATGAGCAATTTCAACCCATCAAGAAGGCGAAGGAGAGTTTGATAGATATGAACTGTATGTAGGTTTGTTGGTTTTATCAGTTTCTTTACGATCTGCAGTGGCTATCTACTTGAATAAAATGACATTGCCGTAGGTGAGCAAAACGTTCATCGCAGCCGTTTTCTTAAAGACAGCAAAGCTAGAAATTCCAGACACATTGCAGTCTCACACTCAGCTCGCCCAAGTTGTCACATAACTTATCAAGAAAGACCCTCTGGTTTTATTGTTCCCTAGCGATTCACATAAATGTCTGTCAATGGTCATCATAACAATAACCAATATGAGTGCATTATCTGACATACTGACGTGTCCTTTTCTGCGAGAAGGCTCTTTGATTTAAAGTATAAAAATAGTTTGACGCAGCAGCAGTGGTGATACCGAGCGTCTGCCACATGGAGGTCGGATGTGAGTTCTGACAAGCACAGCAGAACTTCCTGTAACTAGTAGTTCTGTCGTTCGTCGCACACAGATTTTATGACATCTTGAAACGACTTTTGGCAAGGGCGTGACACTCCCTGACCAGCGGGTATCATTTTCATCTGTTGGTATGTTTTGGACCCAGTTCTTGACAAGACTCACCACAAATGATGCAATGTTCCCTAATGAAAATATTGAAACGTCAGACCGCCTGGAACGCTCCGCTGGTGGTTCGTTTTTAAAGTGTATGTTGAAACGCAACTGTGATGGCAAGGCAGGCTGAAATCTGGATTCAGTTTCAACTTATTTTCCGCTGATTGCTTGCCTTTATGATTGAATTGATCCCCTCGAGGCCAGCAAGCAATGTTTCATGGGCTTTGTTACAACCGTAAATGCAATCAGAATTCTGAAAAGGACAGAATTCAGAAAGAGCAACACAACAAAAGACGGAACGGAGGATGGAACCAACTAATTTATGTCTGGTGACAGGCCAAATGAAACGGAATCATAATAATCTACATACAGGTCCCATATATAGGATAACGCAAAAATGCTCCAAATATTTCTCGATATCTATTCAAAGGATGGATATTGAACAAATTTTACTCGTAACTGCATCAACACCAAATAACGTCACACCAGAATGTATAGACAGACCGCCGATGGTGATAATTTTCTTCTTTTAAACTTTCAACGTCATTGTCTTGGCCCTTTGGACGCTGGTGTTATCATTCATATCAGTTCCAAGGCAGTAATTGAAAGAGTCCATATTCATTATTTAGGGGTAGATCAATTAATATTTTCAAAGTGCAGTCTCAAGGCTGCACGTTTAAATATTGATTGGTCTGCACCACACATCCACTTAGCAGCTATCCTACTTAATGAAAGCATAACTTATCATGTTTCTGGAACGGCAAAGATGTTTCTCGGGTTCCAGGAGTTAATTCAAGTTTAATCGTGGTATAAATACAGAACACAACTCGGATAGAGTACCGGAAATAGGAATCAACGACCGTGTTGGAGTTTTATTGTTTATCACACGCGCCTTCGGCGCTCATGAAATACAGGAAAACTCCAAGCCGGGTCGTGTACTTCACCCTCGTTGTGCTCTGTCTCAAGAAAAACAGAAATTCCTGGGATTTTAAGTAGATACCAGAATTATTTGATTCGTTTGTACGAGGAAACTGGACTTTTCAGCCGCTTCTGACAAATGTTGAGTTCTGAGTTCCTTCCACCTACGAATGAGATAATTCCCATATCCACTTAAAACTGTAGACATTCTCTGTATTTCGCTTGTAATTATCAGTTGTGTTCGTAGATTGCCACCTAAGGTGTGAAGGATTACTTACCTTCAATTTACTCATGGATTGGCCTACCTACAATACTTTTAATTTAGTCTTAGCTGAACCAATGGCCTCTCATGGTGTCGTCCATTCCAAGTCAATGACCTCAGTTGCAAGAGCCCATAGATAGTATCTGAGGGTAGACAATTGGACCGCCCCTTAAAATATTGACTGACCAACACGAATTCACTGAGCAGTTATTCACCTTATGGAATTGTGACCTATCATGGTTTTAGACGTAAAAGGTCAATTGACTTTGCAGATACAATTCGTTGACATCAATGACCCAAAGATTAACTCATTGAACATGAATTGCTGCTCTTTCAACCAGAGACATACACATACATACACTATGTATTGTTTTAACCCTTTACCCAACGCAGACGACATCAAAATTTATTATTTTAAATATAATTTTTTTTTTAAATTTTCAAAATATTTCAACAAAACCATATCATGTGACCCCTCGTTGGAACGAGCTCGTTCCAACGAGGGGTCACATGATATGGTTTTGTTGAAATTTTTTGAAAGATAATATTTTGTCAACTGCTGAATTTGCATATTACGCGGGCGGATGCGGGCGATTCGTTGGGTAAAGGTACAAGGAAAGGCGAGCAAGTTATGCAACTTATATGAACGCCTCTCCTGGTAAGTGGGATGACCTTCGAAAGATCATCTTCATGATATCCACCTTCTCGAATACTACGAAGTGATCTTTAGCCTGCACGGGGGACAGTCAGACGACAGCCGTTTTACTGGTTTGTAAATTGTGAATGACAGCCTTCATGAAGTTTAAGCTAAGACAAATTAATTTCACCCTTCATGCATCATGCTGCAGGTTGGAATATTAATCGAATTTTTTAGGAAAATTTAAAGATGGTTCCCTATGGCACATTTAACTGTATTTCAAAAACATTAAACTCCGACATCACAAAACTAATTTATATTTGTGTTTTTATTGATGTTTGGCGTCGTCGAAGTTTAGTATTATCATTCAAATCCTCGTTAAAATAAAGAAGAATGAATTGTAACATACTTCGCAGGGGTAGGTTTGCATTCCGCTCATAAGTCTTACTGTAAATACTATTTTCAATCTATATGATCTATCTTACGTATTCCTAAATGAAATAGTTGCAAAGTCTCGATTGAAGAAGTGAAGAAAGTCGTAAATTTCGAATTTCACAAACAAAAGCTTCGAAAATGAAGCAGAAACTTTAAACCTGTCAATCCAACCCCGGAATGTACATGATGTCACGAAAATCGTTAAACTTGAAAATAAGATTTGGACAGATATACGGAACGAATTTCTGCCTCCACAAGAGCATTCAAAGGTGGTGATGCATTTATGATTGCACCCTTCTTTTCTGGAACTTCTTTCACGATTCCGTTAATTCGTTTCAACCTTTTACCGAAAACTCGAATATAGATTAAACATAGAAAATTTATTTTGATGTTCTCGCTGACAATTCGCTAAAAAGCTGTGATATTATGAAACAGTGGATTATTTCGTGAAGAAAACTGTTTGTTTTTTAAACGTTATATGTTTTACATACCAGCCAGTTATCAGTGTCAGCCAATTAACATAAAATGTCTTTAACCCTTTACCTAGCGAATCGCCCGCATCCGTCCGCGTAATATGCAAATTCAGCAGCTGAAAAAATATTATTTTTCGAAAAATTTCAACAAAACCATTTCATGTGACCCCTCTTTGTAACGAGCTCGTCGAGCTCGTTCCAAAGAGGGGTCACATGATATGGTTTTGTCGAAATGTCTTGAAAAAAAAAATAAAAAATGATATTTAAAATAATAAATTTTGAAAACGTCTGCATTGGGTAAAGGGTTAAGTTGTACATTGACAGTTGAGTAAGAGAAAATCTCTCAGCTTTTCATATGGAAAATGCAAGAACCCCGTATTTATCAAATATCATAAATATCCAAATTTCGATAAATTTGACAAAATTCGCGGTTTACGATCATTGAACTAAATTAACTGAACTCCACAACACCTTCGTGGACGGAACTGATGTATTAGTTACGATACAGGATCAGAGGATGGGTCACGTATGTAATCAGGCTAGGTGAGAACCGTGGAAGATGAACAGGTAAAATACATCTGTTTGTCAAGAAGGTTCAGTAATTGATTTAATCTGCAAGATTAATTTATTACTACACCTACCGGCGAATATGAAATAAATGTCTCCATTCTGATGTATACAGATTTATATATTTGAGTCAAAAAAGAAAGTATAATAGAAACAAATGTGAAAAAATAGCATAAAGGATGAAATATAATAATTCTAATGTTGCATGTTTGTGGACAAGAAGTCGTGTAAAGAGTTTAATGACATGTTGTTGTTGTCCACCCAACCGTATACAATTTTGCTACGGATTTCAAAGTAGCACGTGCTTCCCGAGAATGTCAAATTGAATGGGTGACCGATGATTTACTTTGTGTTATGTTGTGCCAGAGAGCCTGGGTTATTGAGAAAACACGCTAGTTTTTGTCTTCCGACTTTTTAAAAATGCCAAGGTTAACCGAGAATCAGAGGTTGCGTGGCATTGGTATGCATGAGGCTGGAATACCTCCAGATGAGCTCGTTGCTGAGTTCGGAGTCACTGTGGCCACTATTTACCGTCTCATTGGAAGGTATAGAACCACTAGATCTACTGCCGACCGACCGCGTTCAGGTAGACCAAGAGTTACGACCCCTGCACAAGGCCGACACATCAGGACGCCTCACTTGCGGGATCGCTTCCTTCCGGCGATGAGGACAACAACAATTACTTCTGGTAGAACTAACAATAGAATCAGTGCACAAACTGTCCCCAACAGACTCGCTGAACACGGCACCCGAAGTAGGCGTCCATACCACGGACCAATCCTTACCGAACGTCATCGTACCGTCAGAATGGAATGGTTACGCCAGCGTGTTCGCTGGACTCAGCAGCGTTGGAGCACGCACAGTTCTTTTTAGTGATGAATCACGATTTTGTATGATGGTAGGGAAAGACTATATCGCAGACGAGGAGAACGGTTTTTTGATGCTTGCGTGCGGGAATGCGACCGTTTTGGCGGGGGTAGTTTAATGGTTTGGGCAGGAATTTTCTTGCACCATCGAACGCAGTTGATCTTCATCGATGGTAATCGGAATGGACAGCGGTATAGGGACGAAATTCTTAACGCTGTTGTTGTCCCGTTGTTGAACACTAAAGTCGGTTTGCAGTTATTCCAGGAAGACAATGCCCGATGTCACGTGGCGCGTTTCTGTCGTGACTTTCTTGAGGAGCAGAGCATCGAACTTCTTCCCTGGCCCCACTTTCGCCAGATTTCTCGCCATTCGAGCATCTTTGGGATCAATTGGACCGTTGGATACGACTTTATGATCTCCAGACGTTATGCGATTTTCGTAATGTTCTAAGACAGGAGTGGAACGCAATACCAGAGGGTGACATCCAGAGACTTATCAGGTCCACGCACCGTCGATGTTTTGCCATCAAAGAGGCAAACGGTGGAATACACGCTATTGACTGCATGTGTGAACTTTTCGTTTCACCCCCATGTCTGAATTGTGACGTCCTGACGTGACGCTGGCAATAGTAAGAACATGAAATTATGCAAATTCATACAGCTAGACTCGAATTATGAGTTTACAATAATTTGTTTGGGATTACAGTCGATAATACTAAAACATTGCTCCTCAAAGTTTATTATACTTTCTTTTTTGACTCAGTATATATAGGGTATATATAGGTTTTGTGAGTGGATTTGACAATTGTCTCATGGTTGATTATAAAGCGTTTGGACATTCACACGTTTTGTCATTACGAACGAGATAATAATAATATACACATTTATATAGCGCCAAAATTATAGTTCAGAAGATATAGAACCATATTCTAAGGCGCTGTACATATTACTGAGCTCGTGCAAATATACAAACGGAATATATACAGTATCTTACACTCCAGAACATCACTTATAGGCGTTTTGAAACAGTTATGTTTTGAGATCTTTCTTGAAAAGGTTAACATTTGACAGTCCTTTTTTATGTGTTCTGGTAAATTATTCCACAAGTGAGGGCCAGCAAATGGGAGCACTGTGGCTCAGTAGGTAGAGGTGCAGGCTGCAAGCCGAGAGGTCCTCGCTTCGAATCCCACCTGCGGCAACCGCGTTGTGTCCTTGGGCAAGACACTTCATCTCCATTGCCCGCGTGGTGGCACGATGACGCCGTGTACTAAAGCGTACTGCACGTCGATGGTGCGCATGTCTTCAACCAATCTAACCCTGCCTGTGCTGCAGTGCGGAGTTACGATGTTGGGGAGCTGGCAGCTGCTCGTCGTTGCTCGGTGGTTCTCTCCGGGTACTCCGTCTTCCTCCACCCGTAAAACTGTCACGGTCATGATTAGCCATTGTGCATAAATATGTGACCTTAAACATCAATAAATAAATATAAATAAATAGGGCCAGCAAATGAGAATGACCTATCTCCAAATGTCTTACACCTATGTTCTGGATCATGCAGCAGCATTTTACCATCGGACCTCAGGTTGTATTGACACACATTCTTGGTATTAAGGAGTTCTAAGTAGGCTGGTGACATGTTGTTTTGTGTCTTAAAAACTAATAATAAAGTTTTGAAAATTATTCTGTATTTAACTGGCAGCCAGTGCATATCCTTCAGAACAGGAGTGATGTGTTGAGATCATGATACCCTACATACCACTCAGGCTGATGCATTTAGTACCACCTGCAGGCGAGAGTACTGATATTGTGGAAGGTTGAACAGTAAGGCATTACAATAATCCAAATGTGAAGTTACAAGGGCATGATCTGGGGTTTTTGTTAAATGTTTGGTGAGGAACTGTCTTATCTGTTTAACTTTGTATAGACCTCGGAAAGCCTTATTGCACATATTTGTAACATGTCTGTCCATAAACATGGTAGAGTTGAAGAAGGCACAAGATTACGTACACTGTTACTTGCACTGATGGCGGAATCTCCTACCTTCACTGAATTGATGTCAACTTTAGTAAGTTGTTGTCGTGAACCAGTTATTAAGAATTCAGTCTTATCATTTATCATTAATTTGTTTGAAATCATTCATGTGCGAATGTCCGAAATACATGATTCAATAGTTTCTAGAGCTTCAGTTTGATCCTTGATTGATGGTCGAATAGAGAAATAGACCTGTGTGTCATCAGCATAACCATGGATATCAGGCAGGTGATATTCAATGATGGTGAACATTTTTGAAATATAGAATAAAAACAGAACAGGACCAAGGCAACTGCCCTGTGGGACTCCACATTCAAGATGGAAGTCTTTTGACAGATTACCATTTATTGATACACGCTGCTGTCTATTCTTGAGGTATGATGATAGCCAGCTAGCAGCAACACCATTAAGTCCAAAATCAGAATTCATTGTCTCTAGCAGAGTCAAAAGCAGCACTAAGGTCTAAAAGAACAAGCAATGTTACCTTTCCAGACTCCATATTAAGGAGATAATTCTCATATCCACTCAAAATCCCAGTTGTTCTGTTTATTACTTGCTCCAGCCAATTTACCCACTGCACACGTTATCGGGAAGTTGGGGAACAGATGAAATTCAATTCGTACCCCAGCACAGACGAAATTTATGTACTTGCGGAACTGAAGCTTTGAACAACGGTTGGCGAAACGTCTACTAATAGAGTTTGGGGACTCTATCGCTTGCAATGACGCCTCCGAAGTCTTGTGAACATCGTACACTCCAGAACGACTGAGAAAAAATATTCTCAAATCCTGCTCTGACATTGAAGCCACTCACAACGAATGATGTTAATTTGTCATTTTCGTCTTAATTTTCGAAAGACGACAGTGGAAGCAAAGAGTTAACGTTCGTTGTCAGTGATGAGTAACTTCAGATGTATTCACGAGGCGACGTTAACACTTCAAGTGTCAACTAACAGTTAATTGTAGCGCGGAAGGATACGAGTGAAATATCGATATCTCCCTAGCTGGATAGTGGATTTTATTTGTCAGAAAGTATAGGTATTTTTTGACTGAGCATATAATAAAAGACGATACCATGTTATCCCAGTACTGAATAAATCCGCCTGTCAGCTCTTTGCTTTTGGATCCAAAAACAACAAGCCATAAAAGGAGAAAAGAATATTGTCTATCTGATTGTACGAAAAGATAGAAATATCCGTTTAATTAACCCTTTGAACACTTATGGTATCTTCCATGACAGTTCAATACACGCATTTGGAAGAGTACATATTCATTATTTAGGGTAGACCAATTTATATACTACTCAAAGTTTGCTAAGCACCGAGTATATCCAACTACCTGTTTTACGTTTTAGTTGAACTATTGTAATGAAAAGTGTATATATTTTTTATTTAATTATACCTTTAATGATTTAAGTACAGAAATTAAGATTTTATTTGTGTTTGACATTATTTTTTACCTTTTGAATACGATAACCATGGAAAATGGATATTATTGGTAAAAGAGGAAATGTTTTAATTTACAAAAAAGTTGACGGAGCGAATTGGTATGGGTTCGACATCGAGTATGAGACTCATTACTGTTAATTACAGCTTGACAACGCCTTCTCATGCCCCCAATCAGGTTCCTGGTGGTCCTTTGTGGGATGTTGTTCCATTCTTGGACCAGCATGGCACCAAGCTCCTGGACACTTCTGGGCTGGACTGGACGGGCTGAAATTGCAAGCTGCAACTCATTCCAGACATGTTCGACTGGATTAACGTCAGGGGATCTTGCTGACCAGTCCATACGCTCAATCCCCTCCCTCTGGCGGTACTCCCCGACAGCATGGCAAGATGAGGACGGGCATTATCGCCCATCAGAATGAATCTATCACCCACTGCACCTGCATACAAACTGACGTAGACATCCAGGATCTCATCAATATACCGATTTGCAGTCAAAGTACCACGTTCAAGGACACAAAGCTCTGTACGTCCATCCCTGCTGATGCCGACTTAGACCATGATTGACCCTCCACCATAGCGGTCATGCTCAGCAATGCTGGCTGCATGGAATTGCTCTCCTGGTCTTCTCCATACCCTAGAACGCCTATCTGTGTGGTCTTGGCAGTACCTTGACTCATCTGTAAAAAGGACAGGTCGCCAATCTTCTCTGGTCCATCCGACGTGGTCCATGTCTCATTCATATCGTGCCTGGCGGTGGTTCTGGGACAGCGGAATTCAAATACATGGTATTCTCGATCGGAGACTAGTCACCACCTTCGTCTCAGCGATCGAAAGCAGCGAGTCCAAGTAAATGGTAGCTACTCAGAATATATAGACGTCAAGGCTCAGTTTTAGGCCCTTTCCTATTTTAGTATATATAAATAACATAGCTGACACGATTGAGTCAGTAACCAGGCTCTTTGCAGACGACACGTGTCTCACAAACAGCCAGAAAAAAATTTGCGAACTAGAGGCCAAAATTAACCTTGATATATTAAGATTAACTGCATGGGCCGATAAATGGCTAGTAACCTTCAATGCTCAGAAAACAAATACAATTTTGTTTACACTTAAAAAAGACTTATCCTCTCGGATCTACAGTTTTCAGGCGAACCCCTATCATTTATCACATCCCACAAACATCTTGGTTTAAACATCCAATCAAATCTGTCATGGGACAACCATATAGAACAACTTTGTAAAAGAGCTAGTTCTAGAGTTTCGCAGTTGCGTAAACTAAAATTTGTGTTTGGTCGCAAAACTTTGGAGAAAATCTACTTTTCATCTATACGCCCAATACTCGAATACGCGAGTCCTGTATGGTGCGGAGCTGCACAGTATTTATTGAAACAGTTAGATGACATTCATTATGACGCTGCTCGTATTATTACTGGACTAACTAGAGCTATCTCACACGACCGTCTGCTATTAGAGCTTGGATGGAAAACGCTAGGAGAAAGAAGACACATCCATAAAATGTGTACTTTTTACAAAATAGTTAATAAGATGTCCCCAGATTTTCTTGTTGGCTTATTGCCTCCTAGGTTCAAGAACGTAACTCAGTATAATTTGCGAAATTCATCAGACTTTATACAATATAAGTCAAGGACCGAATTGTTCAAACGGTCATTTTTTTCCGTCATGTGTGGAGGCTTGGAATAAATTACCAATAGCAACAAGAATATTACCGTCAATCGCCGCTTTTAAAAGAATGACACCTAATGATATTGTCAAACCGCCTCCATATTTCAATAAAGGCAAACGAAAACTGAATATTTTACATTGCAGAATTAGGTGTGGCTGTAGTGACCTTAATGTCGATAAATTCCAAAATCACATTTTAGAATCACCACTCTGTCTATGTGGAGAAGGTAACGAAGATGCCGAATACTATTTCTTCTATTGCCAGCGGTTTAGTTTCCCTAGGTTTCAGCTAATGCGTGACCTGGAAAGCTTTCATATTATTTCTATGGATACCCTTTTGTTTGGTAGCATGGAGTTGCCAAATGAGGTTAATGCATGCCTATTCAAGTATGTACAAAAATATATCAACGCAACTAAAACATTTGAGAGACAGTAGGCAGTAGTGTCTTGACTTGATTTGTGTCTTTTTGTGCTGGTAAAGATGCTGATGCTGATGCCGATGCTGGTGGTGCCGCATAGACATAACAGACAACACCTTTTCACAACTTCTTTTCTTTTTTCCCCCTTTCTTTCTTTCTGACTCTTTCTCTCTGTTTTCCTTTTCTTGTATTCAATTCCACAACTTGCTTTTCTATTACTGTTAAAACTGAATTTCACAGTTGCTGTCATGTAATTAATATGTTTTGTTGAACCATATGTTTAAGGAGAGGAGTGTTATTAAGTGGTAAGCACTTGTTCTCAAATCCTTTTTGTACTTTTTTCGACAAATAAAATATGTTTAAACTAAACCACCTTCGTGCAACCTTGCCCGGATAGTCTGCGTCGAAACATTTACCCCGAATGCATTTTGAAGGTCACTGCGAAGCTGGGTTGCTGTGGCAAAGCGGTTCCTACGGGCCGAATGATCAAAAACCAGTCTTCGGCTGCAGATGTTGCCCTGTCTCTACCACCACCATGTCGTCTTATTGGTGTGCCATACAGCTGAAATCTTTCCCAGGCTCTGGTGATCACCATATGGTGCACACCAAGGGCTTCACCAACCTGACGATAGGTAGCCCCTGGCTCCACCAACCCTACAGCCCGCCACATTTCTGCTTCAGACAAATGTCTTCTTACATTTGCATTTGCCATATTCAATCATTAAATCACAAGGGTTTGTGTTGAAATGAAGATTGAATACACTACACATGTCATGTACATGTAGAGAGAGTACACGAAAACATCATGAAAATCAAGGGGTACATGCTTTTCATGACTGTCACGAAAAGTCTGCATGTCAAGAGAGCTAATGTAAACACTGGGGACCATCTCAATATATTCCTCAATCATATCCACCAAAAATATCGCAAATATGTCACAAGCAAATTTCACAATGATGTGTCAAATATTTGGTGCTTTGCAAACTGTGAGTAGTATATATTTTCAACGTGTAGCCTCGGGGCTGCACGTTGAAAATATTTATTTGTCTACCATGCACACTCACTTTTTTCAGCAACCATCCTACTGAATGAAATTATGATGTATCATGTTCCTGGGCTGGAAAAACGGCCTCTCGTTTGAGTGGATTAAATGGGCTGTTATACTTGGAGCATAATAGGACGTGTTGATTCGGTAATTTATGTTTTTACAGTCCCTGTCTGTAACACGTCTTATTACAATCTAGAAAATAAATTGATCTCCACATTACCGAAAAACATGTTCGATAAGTCGATTTTAGAGAATATAAATTAGTTCCACGCGCAAGAAAATGCCAAACATTGCCCCGAAGCGACATTTGTTAATATTGGAAATTTTATTGAGTTTTTCAAATGAATGCTGCAATATGGTTCGAGTAAAACAGTAGTTGGAATATTGTTTGCCCCAGGCAGGAATGGGTGACGCGATTCACTTCAGTAGTTGATGAAATACTTTAGTAATATTTGTGCTACACGTGGAGTAGTCTGATCAGTGTTTTTGTAGGTTTTATATCACTTCCGCTCCTCCGTAAATTCAACTACAAATAGTCAAATGAAACTCAGCGTTTTACCTTGGTACCGGGGCCACTTACTAAGAGATGCAGCGGTCTCTTTTCTCGTGCATGGGGCAGAGCGAGAAGTGCGTTTCTTGATTGCGAGATGAAATATCGGAGTGTCGGATCCGCAGAGGCAACGGGGACAGCAGGTTCATTGTTATTTTTATAACTAGGCAGATAGGCGGGATAGAGAGAGAGAGAGAGAGAGAGAGAGAGAGAGAGAGAGTTCCCGCGGAAGAGGTATCTACAAGTACATCATGGTTATAATAGCATGGGGGAGGGGGATCGAACCCACGCCGAGAGAGGTTCCTACGGCACCAACCGCCTATACTGAACCACGCACACCACTCGGCCGGCCACCGACAGATCCTGAAAGGGAATGATAGTTAACCAAGGATATACGAGACCAGTACATAACACACGGAATACTCAATGTTTCAATTAATTATCATGTGATTGCATCTGATCATTTAATCCTACATTACTGCACCTCATGAAAATCAGCGAGAAGGTTTCTTTTTCAAATTTTCTGTGTGCCATATAATCAACAAAGGACGCTGGATTTATTTACAGTAGCATGGCGGGGTTCAAACCGACACCGAGAGAGTTTCCCTCGGCACAACTGCCTAGCGAAACTATACTCAACCACGCACACCACTCGGCAACCAACAAACCCTAGAAATAAACAATCTGAATGTGGGTGCAATAATTTATTGTCAAAGGCAAGACTTCAACCTGAAAAACTGCATGAAAAAATGCCGAAACCGGTCATTTTCAGCCACCCAGCAGCTTCAAAAGCAGAATTTTACCACCACACCCACCTACCTACCCCTGGAGCAGAGCATCCCCTGTTTCTAAAATGCAATTTTTTTTTATATGTTTCGGTTTCATTTTATAGTTGCATGTCTGGTAACAAACCCTTTTAAAAATTACATTTTAAAAAATAGCCAATTTTTCGAAGCCACTGTTTCCCATAATTCTTCTGGTAATTTACCCCTATGTATCAGACTCCAACTTTGGGACCACAACTTCAAATTCTCTTGTCCAACAAAAAGCCTAGTGTAATCATATATCTGATACTAAAAATATATCTCTATTTTACTTGGCCTTAGTTTCTACATATGCCCTTTGTTTTGAATTTCACTCCTGTGCAATAGTGCGAAACTGTAGAGCGAAACCCTAGTTTTTTTCTATGTTTATACTCCATTACCACGTGGTATTGTCTGACGGAACGACGTGAAATATTTGAAATGACGTTGGCCATTTCGCAATTATTCCGTAAACGAACTGACCTGCAAACCGCTTCATTTCTCTAGATTTATCACATGTCTATTGTTTAAAAAACAAATCAGTTTACGATTTGAACTAAGATGTAGTAACCTCAACCTTTATCTAATTTGTTGATTATTTGTTCAGTGAGGTCGTAGGATACACGAGAGATTTATTTACTAAACTTGCTATCGTTGAAAGTTGCCGTGTTCATATCCTGGGGTTGGTTTTGGGCAATGGTTAGGGGCGTATTGAAACATATACGTTATTGTGATGAATTGAAGGTGACGTGGTCTGAGGTTTGCGGCTCGGAGCTTATGTTCAACCTCGACGCTTGGACTCTCGGTTGAACATAAACTCCGAGCTTCAAAATTGAGACCTGGTTAACGTAAATTCATCACAATAACTTATAATATTGAGTGACTCTTCTGTCTAAGTCCGGGTAGATTTTGCCAATTTGTTAGGCACAGAGATAACCTTCGAAAAATCTTTAGATTTAAAATGCCATCTTGTCAAATTTGGACCCCCCCCCCCCGCCCTAGCAACAAAACTCCTTCCGAGTTAACTTATATATGGGGACGCGGTGGCGTTGCGGTAACCGGTTGTCGTCAGATCACCGAAGTTAAGCAACGTCGAGCCCGATTAATCATTGGATGGGTGACCTCCTGAGCGATCAATTCGGACTCCCGCGTTGTGTCCTTGGGCAAGGCATTTAACCCTGATTGTCCACATGGGGGGCACAATGACGCCGTGTACTAAGGCGTACTGCACGTCGATGGTACGCATGTCTTCAACCAATCTAACCCTGCCTGTGCTGCAGTGCGGAGTCACGATGTTGGGGGGGGGGGGGGGGGGGGGGCTGGCAGCTGCTCGTTGTTACTCGTTGGTTCTCTCCGGGTACTCCGGCTTCCTCCACCCGTAAAACTGTCGCGGTCATGGTTAGCCATTGTGCATAAGTATATGACCTTAAAAACACAAATAAATTTATAAATAAATAAATAAATAACTTATATATATTATATATTATCCGTAACTTAATAACATGTTACATGATATTGGTGAAATTTTATTCCCCAACAAACCACAAAGTGATCCAAATGGCATAATATGGGTTCGAACCCACGCCAAGAATGAGTTTGCCTCGGCGGCACCAACCGCCTAGTGAAACTTCACCAGACTAGTCGCACTACGAGGTCACCGGCAGTCACGTACTCGCAAATTTCTAGTGGCGTGTAGTTGTCCCTATGTGGAATTAAGTGGCGCAGTCGTCTGATACTAAAAAGAGGTCGTCAGAGAAACTGTCAAGGGCGGATCCAGGGGGTGGGGTGCCCCCGGCACGTGCCCCTATATTTGCCAGAGCCATGTCATAATACAGCATTGAGCAAAGTCTGTAGTTACAAGTTTATTCAGTATATGGTCCGGTAATTAAGTTGTCCGTAATAAAGTGGGAGCTCAGACTTGAGGAAAATACGTGTTTCTGATGCAGTTTTTGTGAAATGTTAACGGGGAAGCCCCCCCCCCCCCCTCCGATCCCCACCGGCGAGAGGGGGACACCCCCACTCGCGCACGCCCCCTACTCGTCGCTTCGCGGCGAGAATGATGTTTCGCGTCATATGGTCATTTGGTGCCCCTCATTCCAAATTCCTGGATCCGCCCCTGGGCCTGTCAAAGGAAAATCTTGAAGCGCCCGTTATGTGGTTTCATGATACCCTTTTCAGGGAAATGGGCACTAAACAACGGCTGTTATAATATTTTGTAACCAATCTCAGAAACTAGAAAAATGATCGCTCGTTGCCATAATATACTATTCAAAAAAGTAGGGGATAGATGATAAAAGTGAGATATATGATGAAATATATTTGTATTTTCATTGCACTGTGACATCTGGTGAATGATTTGGGTGATAGTTAGGTGTCTGACACCACCACATTCCACACACTGAGGTGTAGAAGACATGACGGTCAGTCAGAGAATTTACCACATTCAGTCCAAAACCTCAATACCTTGTAAATCCTCCTCGGTTCGCGAGACAGGGGCGGATCCGATGTGGCATACTCCTCATCAAACGTTCAATATCAGCTTGGCTGATGTTATTCCATTCTTCCTATAGTGCAGCGGCGAGTTCCTGGACATTGGTAGAGGGCTGTTGGTGTTGTTGTATGCGCCTGCCAGACGTGCTCGATTGGTGAAAGGTATGGACTTAGTGCTGGACAAGGCAGTGTAGTGATGTTCTGCTCCTGGAGGAACTCTGTAGCGACACGGGCCCTGTGTGCTCTTGAATTGTCATCTTGGAAAATGAATCGACGGCCGAGACGTCGCGCAAATGGCACCACATGAGCTGCTAGCATGTTGTCACGGTAGTACTGCCCTGTGACACGCCTTTGGATGACATGTAATGCAATTCTGTTTGTGATGGTTATGCCTGCCCACACCATAACCAATCCACAACGAAAACGATCGTGCTGCCTAACGGGAAAGTCTACTCTCTAATTACGTCATATAATTTCCATGACGTCGTTACGCCATGTTCGTGGTGGGATTGAACACAGGCACCTGTTCCTGGACGCATGACGAACTATAACGGAAAACATTGGGAAAAATTATTGTACCTTTATCCCTTCTCACGATTATTATGACCGTTGAAGCTTGGCAAGTGGAAGACTGAGTAAAGTATTCAGAGCATTGTTATCCTCCAATTATTACAATTATATGCACTTAAGCTATTTTTTTTAAAAATAAAGCAGAATAATATCATCTGAACTGGATTTTGTGTTTTTTTTTTCAAAACCGGCCCTATGAAACAAATCAAAACACGTGGTTGTGTGTGTGTGTGTGTGTGGGGGGGGGGGGGGGGGGGGGGTACAGCAATATTCATCATCGTGTAATAGTATAACCAATCCTGGTCAAAGGTTGTTTGAAACATGTGATGTATGCTGGGCTATACAATTCATCAATGAACAAATATTGTTGGCCTTTCCCTCATCTGGCTTCTTTGAAATCAGAATCTCAAATTAACCACTGATTATTAACATTTACTTAAAACTAGTTTTAGACGTTTGTTTCAATTAATTTTTTACAATTTTTCTTCTGAAGCCATAGTTCATGACCCACCATCAGAGTGAGTTCAGTGAGCTCATTCCAATAAGAGGACATGTACTATAGTTTGGAAGAGAAAAATGGAAAACTGACATAAAAAACAGCATGGGGATTTTTTGTGTGTGTTACTCAGGCAAATATAGGTCCTTTTTCAGGTGAAGGGTTAACTGACCTGTCATATGTGAGGGTATGGTTAATTTTTGCCTGTCTTCTCCTGTCACCAAGTAGGAAATTGGTTAACAGTCATACATTTAAAGCCACATTAGCTGTAGCACCCCAAGTCTCTGTGGAGGTGGTGATGGTCATCGAGTGATCAAGCTGATGCTGGGGTAATTTCAGTTATCCATTGGTATCCCACGATGTATGGGAACTTACACAGTCTTGAAAACTCATACACCCTGATGCACAAGCCAGGTTATGAGTTTTCAGACCAGTATAAATTCCCATACACTCTGGGAAACCAAAGAGTAACAAATCTATTTCCAAATAGAGAACATAGCCATTGTGCATATGTGATCTTACACACCAATAAATAAATAAATTGTACCATACCCCTCCTTCCCCCTCCCCCACACCCCAAGCCATGACAAAACTTTGTTTTCATTCATTTGACATTATTTGATAATGAAATGGCGCGAAAAAAATGTTCTGAGCAGAAAATTACATTTTTCTAGTCAAAACCAGGGGGTGGAGATTGTCTGTAGAAAACTAGCAGACAGTGAGCCTAAGGGGGCTGGGTCCTCCGGGTCTCAACCATTGTTGGGGGGGGGGGGGGGGGGTATACAGCCCCAACATGACAAAAAAGTCATTGTTAATCTGGATAATAATTTTTTAACTGTCTTTTTGTTAACAGTAAAAACATCGGCATCAGGAAAGACAAAATCAATTACTTTTTTGCAGTGAAGCTGTTGTAGGAAGGCTATGACAGAAAAAAAAAATAATGGGGGGTTGGGGGGGGGGGGCGCTGGATATCTCCCCATCCCTTCCCAAATAGAACGAACTCTGACTCTATGTTTTAAGCTTAAAAGGTGTATTTCAGGCCACAAATTGAAAAAGAATAGTGGCCATTATAAGATAAAGTGATCGAGAAAAGCTGAGAAAATAATGCGAGATACGGGGTTTACTTTTGTCATCTTGTGTCGTCCGCGTCACACTTACTTTTATCCGCAACTCCTCTTTAACCAATAAATGGATTTTAATGAAACTTTCAGGGATGTTTCCTTGCATTATGCCATTGTGCACCTCTTATTTTATTTTTCGAGCCGATGTATTTTTTCAGAGTTATGCTCCTTTTCGACTTAGAATTCTGTCTGAAATGCCTTTGAGTGTAAAAATCTCAGTCATTGTCAGGCGGATCTTAATGATATTTGGTATGCATATGAACTCAGATGGGGAGAAGGATATCCACTTTCAGTCGTTATTGTTCACTCAATTTTGCTCTAGAGTCATGCACCATTTTTGACATATAGGGATTACTTTTGTCTTGCGTCATTTGCGTCACACCTACTTTTATCTGCAACTCCTCCTCTTTAGCCAAAGAATGGATTTTAATGACATTTTCAATGATTCTTGATTACATAATGCCTTTGTGCACCTCCTATTTTATTTTTATACCCCCGATTTCGAAGAAAATGGGGGGGGGGGGTATACTGGATTACATGCGTCCATCTGTCCGTCCGTCCGTATGTGAGTCCGTCCGAGAATATTCATAACTTAATTTATTTATGCTTCATCAGTCCAGCGCTGCAGTAGGGGAATGAATTGCCTTCAGCAATAACTTTGATCTGATGTGTTTTGGGGTTTTCCCATAGCAAAACATGGTTTTTGCCATTTCAGTATGAGGTGGGGGAGGGGTGCACATCGTTTATCCGCAACTCAACTTTAACCAGAGAATGGATTTCAATGAAACTCTCACAGAATGTTTATCACATAATGGCAGTGTGCACCTCCTATTTTATTTTTTTGATCTGATGTATTTTTGGAGTTCCCCATAGCAAAGCACAGACTTTGCCATTTGAATATATGCTGGTGGTGGAGGAGAGGGGAGCAAGTCCTTTTTTGTTTGGTCTGTTGATGGCTACTGGGTGCGGACTCGGTCTGTATTGGACTTTAAAAAACAATTTGATGCAAAAGATATTTCTCTTGCAAATTCATCATCAAATAATGTCAAATCGGTGATTTTTTTACGCCATGCAGGATTGGGATATCCAGTCCTGGATGTATTCCTGTTTCAACCAAATGTAACTCAATATTGAAAGCTGAAACAAACCTTTCTGCTCAAAATATTTTTCTCACCATATCATTATCAAATAATGCCATATGTGTAAAAATGTTTTTTCTTTGTCATGGTAGGGTATCACCTCTCAACCCACTAGAATCCACCCTAACCCCGTGTTCATATCTGAAACCTTTTTTTTTCTGCCAAGAGCATTTTTCCAGGCCTGGATATATTCCAGCTCCTATTCCAACCACCAACTCCAGATATGTTGAAGTTGAGACCCATTTTTATACCGAAAACAGTCCCACCATATTGTGGTCAAATATTCTTAAATGTGAGAAAAATCTTTTTTGTTCTGCCATGACAGGCATATCTCTAACCTCCCATTCCAACCAACCCTAACTCAGTGTTTATATCTGGAACCAGTTTTCCTGTCAAGAACACATTTTTCTTGCCATTTTATTTTCAAAATATGTAAAATGAGTGGAATTTTTTTTCGCATAGTATTGCCCCCGCAGTTAGTAAGTTCTGTTTCACTGGTAAAATGGGACCCAGTCGCCAATGCTTGGGGTGGAAGTCCTCTAAAATGTGCAGCATGTGTAGGGTTATAAACGATTAAATAAACTTGACTTTATGTCCATGTTGTGGTGATGATTAGCCATTTGGCATAAATATGTGACCCTAAACACCAATAAATAAATAAATTCGTGGTAGTGGAAGGATGGGTGGTATCAAGGCCTGGATTTCTCCACCCGCACGCCCTCCCCATTCCAACCAACCATAACGGAGTGTTCATATTCGGAAAGTCTTTTGGCACAAAACATTCTCCTCGCCATTTCATTATCAAATCCTGTCAAATGTGTGACATTTTTTTGTCATGTTGAGGTGGGGGAGAAGTGAGGACATCCAGACTCCCACCCCAAAGACCTCCCATTCCAACCAACACAAACTCATTTATATCTCAAACCAATTTTCCTGCCCAAAATATTCAAATCAGTAAAAAAAAAAAAAGGGGGGGGGGGAGGGAGAAAGCTCATCTTGGCCCATCACAAACCACCATCGAGAATAACTAAGATAGTTCCGTCTTCAGCAGCTCCCACTCGACAGGTTCGAACAGAAAAAATCACAGGTTGGTTTACCATGATTAAATAATTTATTGCTACACCCCCACCCCCAGCAAAAAAATGTTCATGTCACTTTGTACACCACTACCAAAAGATGTGGTTTTGAGACAAATCTGTTATAAAAAAATTGATTGGAGGATAACCATTTATGACCTAAACCTTGGCGTCAATTCTTGGAAAGTTCACCCAAACAGCTTGACAAGAACTGATCTTATGGGTTAGAACCACCACCAAAAAGAAATGTAGCATAAATTGCCTTGTGGAATTTATTCTATCGCACGTTCCATCACGTACTGCAGGAATGAATGGAAGCTGTTTTGTTACAATGTATCCCTCCGAATATGACATCAGTATTGTGAGAGTTTCAAATTGTTAACAATGTAGGCCCACACTAGAATGAACAACAATGTGTTAATGTCTTGTTGAAAGGCTCTGACGTTTCGTTTTTTAAAAGCTATATCAATCTTTCCGGTACAATAAAACAGTTGTTAATAATTTAATAACTTTTCTGAACATCAATGTTACATTTTGCCATTGTGGAACTGATAATGGTTGTGTGTAGCCTGTGGATTTTTTTCTGTTGTATCGCTAAATTCCGAAGGGTCAACAGGTGCGCCTTTCAGTAGTAACTGTTGCCTGCAGTGGACCTCTTTTACGGGCCTGCTGACCAAGTTACTGTTGCAAGAGATATTGATGTTGAAGTTGAAAGATTTACATTTTCACCGAGGATCATCGCCTTGGAAGTTGGAGTTTGTGTTGTGTGCAGTTTTGTTTATTGTTACACCAATTGCAATTGTCTTCTGTGATGAGATTCTGTGGTAAACATTCACGGAAGTGATACGCAGAGTGGTTAGTGACACCCACACTAGTCTCTAGTGACAGTGAAGGCTACTAAACTTAGCTCACAAGACTTGCCGAGTCTGCTCATGAAATTAAAAGTACCTAACTAAAGTAACTTGTCTAACCCGACCGACTTTTTGTGTACTACGACTAATCAACTTTGAATGAATAGATGGGACGCTGCAGAAGCTGAACTTTTTTCATTCTGAGGATTTAATTTGGAGAGATATTTCTCAAAATTTCAAATGACAGGACAGGACAAAGTCAAAGGTGAGTTCAACTTCAACACTTGTCTTGAGCAATGAGCAGGTCGGAGAAACATTCCAGTCGAGGTATTTCAGCTCGTTCCGGGTGGGTTACTTTAAGTCTAACTCTATCGAGCTGTACCTAAAAATAAGGGGAACTCAGGAAAAGTGTTTTTATCGTACAGTACTTTGACCCATCACAAACCACCATCGAGAATAAAAGGTCAAAAAGTTATTATTATTATTAATAATAACTATGAAGATATTTCTGTCTGCAGCAACTCCCACTCGACAGGTTCGAACAGAAAAATTCGCAGGTTGATTTGCCATGAATAATTAATGTCATATTGGCTAATTATTAACTTGTTTAGCGTTGTGTAGTTAATGGTATAACATGTTACATTGCATTCAACTCTCATTTAAATTAACATTCAAGTTGTAACTCTCGGTGGTGGTTTGTGGTGGCCTGTAGGCCGAAGTCCCGCTCGACAAATACTATTATTTCATCTTATTTTTTACAGCTCGATTGAGCAAAATTAACTCGATCGAGCTGAAATAGCTCGATTGGAAAGATTCGTAGACCCCTTGAGCCGTGAAACCACCCACGAACAATTAGAAAATGTCAGGGTCCACCATTACATAACAAATACTATTTCTAAAGTATTATAATAATAGTATTACTATTAGCAACTATACTTTAGATAGTCAACGCAAATTGATTTTTGGGGCCTACTTCGGCATTCTCGCCAATCTCGGGGCCCATTTTTATTCAACAGAATGGTAAAATGCTATTTTCTCAAGTTTCTCTGACAGGCTCCGAAAAAAAAAAGAAAACAATTGTGCTGTTTGCGGGTTTTGTGAATCATGGTGACAATCGGCCAAAGGCCGAAACCCGTCAAAGTCAAACACAAATACGCTAATTCAACTCATTGCCATTGGGCCTAAATCCTATTTAGTTGTCAAGAAATATTTTCCTCCAATCCCATCAAATATTTCAAAGGTTATACCCTTCAAGTAGGTACACACTGCTTGTAATAATTAATGTCAATAATATGTCGTGGCAACTGAAATGATGAAGGTTCAGAAGAAAAATCGTCGTATGCGTTTTTGTTTACAAACAAAATCGAAAGTGGAAGAAATCCCACCACAAACATGGCCGCCAAATTACACGATTTGATTGGAGTAGACCTTCCCGTTATTTGTAGATTCCCTGCTAACGGTTACGTCATGGTATCGTTCGTTCCGCCGCCGCCACACTCTGTTTCTCCTGCGGTGGAAGTCAGAGTGAACCTCGATTCATCGGAAAACATGACATTGCTCCACCGACGATTGTCCCAGCGCCGCCGTGCTCCACACCACTTACGCCTTGCAGCGTGCAGTCAAACGTAACGTAGAATTATTCGAGGTCGTCGAGCGTACAAAATTCCAGCTGTGTAGGCGATTTCGGATAGTCTGACCACTGACTCGCACATTTGTCGCTCGGTGCAGCTGCTGTCCAAAGCACTTTGGTGGCGGTTACGTAATGTTGTGGGTCGGATGAAATGATCCTGGTCAGCAGTTGTCGCCCTTTGACGACCTGACCGACGTCTGTCATCAACATTGCCTGTCTGACGGTAGCGTGACTACACCCTGCTAATCACCGATTGAGTAACGTTGAGAATTTGAGCCACTGCAGTCTGTCTATTGCCAGCTTCCAACATGCCAACGGCACGTAAACGTTCATCACTTGTCAGTCTTCGCATACCCCAAAAGTTACGTTTCGACCAGAAATTATTGATGAACGAGTTTATACCAAGAAAAGAACGACGAGACCTCCGAAAAAGCCCGTCTGGTACAAATGAAAATTTCAAAACGTACCCCACAGACATTAACGCGGCGCTCGTGCGAAAAACCTGCACGAAGTTTTCATGGGCCGGTGACATTCATGATCCACACTAAACTTGGTAACATATCGATGTGTCCAATGACGCGTATCCAATACCATTTTCCGAAAATATCAACATCAGTTTGGGTATCCCCTACTTTTTTTGAATAGTAGTATGAGATGGAACATGTTCGTTAGTTCGAAAACACGTGCTTTGCTACTAAAAGCAAATAGCATTGTTATTTCATGACGTATGCAAAGTAGTATTTTTGCAAACATTACAGCCCTGAATCCAATTACGTGTTTTTGACCAGTTTCCGAATAACATGTCGCCTTATGGCCAGTATCTCCTTGTCCGCTCCCGCGTTGTGTCCTTGGGCAAGGCACCTAACCCCGATTGCCAACATGGGGGCACGATGACGATGTACTAAGGCGTACTGCATGTCGATGGTGCGCATGTCTTCAACCAATCTAACCCTGCCTGTGCCGCGGTGCAGAGTTCAGAGTTACGATGTTGGAGAGCTGGCAGCTGCTCGTCGTTGCTCGGTGGTTCTCTCCGGGTACTCCGGCTTCCTCCACCCGTAAAACTGTCACCGACATGATATGACCCTGGCTGTTAATGTGTCGTTAAACCCTAAAAAAAAAAAAAAAAAAAAATCTCCTTGTCCAACGCGAGTAATGGACGACACTTTCAAAACACCTAAAAGGTTTCACTTTTGCCTCAAAAACACGCTCATGGCCCATTGTGAAGATAAATTTAACGAGTCCTTTCCGATGGGGAATCAAAAGAAATGATACCGAAGTAAACACTAAGAAAAAACTGAATAGCGTATTTTTTGTGAGTGGGGCGGGGGGGGGGGGGTGCTGGATAGTTATGGTTTTCACATTAGGTAAAGAGTTAAATTATTTGAAAGTATTTAAAATGCTAGAAGTTTATCTTAGTGCTATCTACATTCTTTTTCAATAAAACTCACCTCATAGATCAAATTTGTTGTTCTTATATAACAGTTGAAATTGATCAATGACCGCAAAATCGTAAAATAGAACGGAAAAATCGAAAATTCCATTCATGATAGAAATAATGTTTTCTCGCCCATCCAGTTATTTTCATGTCGCCCCTTGAGAGCAACAAGGCGCCATATACAATGATTTGGCATTGTAGATGGCGGATTGCGGCACTCAAGGGTCGACATGCACAACGCCAATTTTGAATATGTGCGTAGCGGGTGCATTTTAGTGGTGTAGACATACTAGCAATATCCGTCCTTTTCTGAATTAAAAAAACACAATTTATGTTTAGCAATTCTGTTTCTTGGAAACATTGCAGTTTGTTTAACGCTTTACATGCTGTGGGTGGATATTCCTGCCCAGAGGCAGCGGTAGCAGGATAAAAGTGGAGGGGCACAAGGTTTTCAAGGCTACCATAGTTCAGTGGGAGATAAGTTACTATCGAATATCAGTAAATGTACAGTGACATGCTATAGTCTCTCGTTTAGATGAGCATGCCTCGATGTGGTCACGGTCCTGTTCATTTCTTCCACTTCAATCATCTTCCAACCCGAAGGCTTGCCTTCGGGTTGGAAGATGTTTGAAGTAGAAGAAAAGGACCAAAACGACCGAAGATGGGCTTCTTTTGCCAAATGTTGCTTGGATTTGCAAATAATATATTACAGGAATGCCTGTATATTGACACATTTTGAATCATTGTGTAACCGCGCAACATGTCTGTGGAAAAAAGTGGAGAGGCACACGTCCCCTGTGCATCACCTCCCCCCCCCCCCCCCCCGGTTCCACCGCCTCTGTTCCTACTGAGGTCAAGCTTACACCTGCCACTGTAAAAAGTAGAATCTGGGCATTATAAATTAAATTTTAAACTGTAAATTGAATAACCTTATCGGCCAATGATTTTCCTGAATTAAATTTTCATGAATGTTTCATCAAATCTTATCATGGTTGCTCTAAAGCAGCCATGACTGGATTTGATGAAAATAGTTTGAAAATACTCAGCGGGTAAAGAGTTATTAATATTCCTCCAAGTAGGGTGTTATCAAATAACTGCTGAGAAAAGAGTATGCATTTCACCCATGAATCTCAAAATTGATTGATTTATCATCGTCACGTGAAATGGTATTGTGTTGTGATGCTAGTAATAATATTAAATACAGTTTATAGCCATGATTCCACAAAATTACGCTCTCAGGCTTTACAATGCTCTGCTGCTATATTGTACATGTATTATAAAGTTGATACAAAGTTAAAGTTCATACAAATGCTACTTTGTAACTATGTCCCCACCAGACCAATGGTCGCAGTTATGGAGTCGTCTAATGAGCTATAGGATTTGTAGGTATTCAAGTCAAACACTAATACATTAATCAAGCTCTGAGAGAGAATAACTTCAATATTACGTGTAATCCCCCCCCCCCCCCCCGAATTACGCGATTCCATACTGGACTATGTGATTGGAAGCCCTGACAAAGTGCAGCTCAGAAGTTTTTCAAGCTAGTTCACAGAAGCTTCGGAAACTGTTCTAGGAATAATCAGCAGGGGCGTCGAGATGACCGATTTATGGTGTGCGTATATGTGTGTGGGGTGGCGTTGGGGTATGTAAACCCAATTTATACCCGAAACGCCACATTTAATACTGCTTTTAGGTTTTGGTTCCATAAAAATAGTGATCCCCAACGTGAACAAGCTCACTAATCTAATTCCTGCTATAATTTCTTTGGAACAATTCTAAATTTAGGTCAGATCGCCACTCTGAAACAAGAGAAACTCTCTTTATCCAAAAACGCATCTTTTGCTATTTATAGCAACTTAAATCACTATCTCGTAACATATCGGAAGCAATTATTCGTGCGAACGCTACTTAAAGTTGTGACACGGGATCGAGGCCACTGCATTCTGTCAAAGTTACCTTTGCAAAACATCTGAGGGTGCTGCCAACGCCTTGTGGTGATGATGTGGATCCCTAGATTATGACACCAATTTTATTTTTTGATCTAAATCATCATCCATTAGAAGGGGGTTTATCCTACTTAATTCTGACAATGTTTGTAAAATGAATTTATAAAAGCATAATCTCACTTATTTTGACCAATGGCTATTAAATTTGTATAAATGTACCGTAGTATCGTCAGTAAAAATTACGATCAAACATGACCATGTTTTTACATTGATAGCGAGCGGCTACTCCACCCCCCATTCCCTTCTATACCAAAGCCAATATTTGTTTATTCAAGCTGTCGGACCACCAGGCAATTTCTGTAAGGAAGCCGACGCTGTTATGGGTTATTTCTATACCTACCTTTCGTAGAGTTTGTGTGCGGACTACCGTTGGTTTAATGTGATGTCTCTTGACTCACAAAGCTATACATATATTTTTTCGTGTCTCTCTTATAGATATTCCAATCAATAAGTATGTAATGCGCATTAAAAGCGTCGACATATTGAACAAAATCGGTAGAACTAATCAAATAACAAATGTCGTGACTCTTCATTCATAATTATTCAGCAAAAAACGTCTAATAGTATTGTTAAATTCATTAAAGATTTGGTCAAATCAAGTCTCGATTTTGAAATATTTCTTGCTTTGATTCAAAGAAAAATAATATATTTATATTCAATCGGATAAAATATTCAGTTGATCAGAAAAGCAACCCGTAGGTTCGCTTTTCCGGCCAACTGAAATATTCCAGACGATTGAATCTAAGCATAGGCGTGACGTTTGTTTGGGCTAGTTTAGTTCCAGGCCATAACTACTTCGAATTCATCACATAATTTGACAAACTCTCCGGCCGCCAATTTAATTCTGTGTTGAATTCGACGCCGTTTTGACCTGGAACAAGTCCAGTCTTTAATTAGTTCATCGCCTATGTTCAAATTCACTCATCTGGAATATTTAACCCTTTACCCAACGCAGACGATATCAAAATTTATTATTTTAAATATCATTTTTTTTAATTTTTCAAAAAGTTTCAACAAAACCATATCATGTTACCCCTCGTTGGAACGAGCTCGACGAGCTCGTTCCAACGAGGGGTCACATGATAAGGTTTTGTTGAATTTTTTTTAAATATAATATTTTTTCAACTGCTGAATTTGCATATTACGCGGGCGGATGCGGGCGATTCGTTAGGAAAAGGGTTAAGGTAGTCAGAAAAGCGAACCGACGGTTCGCTTTTCCATCCAACAGATATATTCCAGACGCTTGCATCTAAAACGTACCATAAAAATCAACTAAAGAAATGTATCTCAATCGAGACTTGATTTGATTGAATTTTTGATGCCATTACTGTTAGGAATGAAGACTTATCGGGGGCGCGGTGGCTCAGTAGGCAGAGGTGCAGGATGCAAGCATGAGGTCCTCGGTTCGAATCCCACCTGCGGCAACCGCGTTGTGTCCTTGGGCAAGACACTTCACCCCGATTGCCTACATGGGGGCACGATGACGCTGTGTACTGAGGCGTACTGCACGTCGATAGTGCGCATGTCTTCAACCAATCTAACCCTGCCTGTGCTGCGGGGCAGCGTTCAGAGTTACGATGTTGGAGAGCTGACAGCTGCTCGTCGTTGCTCGGTGGTTCTCTCCGGGTACTCCGGCTTCCTCCACCCGTAAAACTGTCACGGTCACGATTAGCCATTGTGCATAAGTATGTGACCTTAAACACCAATAAATAAATAAATATAATGAAGACTTATCAGAACCGTGGTTTTATGTTTTCGCCGCGAAGTTGCACTAATTATGTTAGAGTCTTGATGATTGCAGGGTAAATTAAATACATATTGACTGAATATATATATAAATGTGGCGCGAAATGTATATCTGTGTGAGTGAAGAAAAAAATCACATTATATCAAAGGTAGTCTGCACGCAAGTTTCGCGAAAAATGAGTAAACAAACAACCCATAACAACGTCGAATTCCAAACAGAATTAGAATAGGGGCCTAGGAGCTTGATAGTTTGTCTGGTGGCTTGAGAACTTGGTAATCATTGTCATCTCATCTAGAAAGGGTTATCTAGAACAAAGAAATTTAAGTAAAACTAAGATCAATATCTCGACTCCACAGCATTCTACATATTATTGTTATGTAATTACAACACATGTCACTGAAAACAAATCAATACACTTTCGTATTTTTACAAAAGGATTACATATTGAAATCACTTTTACAACTTGGTTATCGACAGATGATTACACGTGAGGTTTCTGATAGGTGTCTCTTCCATTGTACTCTCTACACTCATTTAACCGCTTGAAAAATAACATAAAATGTTACTGAGATAGAAAATCGTTGAAAATGGTACTTACAGTGGGTATGGAAATTATTTCTGCTCTGTGATACGTCAATATGAGAAGTGAATATACAAGAGGCTCAGGTTTGCCACCACTACAGTTGTCCACAGAACGAAAGTTCTGTTCTCACTCGCGGTCTGCGAATATTCAATATTCGATAAACAATTCGATTCGAAACTGTCAAGATCGATTCGAATTTGTCCGAATTAAGGGTTAATGGTCAGGAATTATAAATAATTAATTTGATCCGTTTGCTTGTAAAAGCCGCAAATAGACACTGGGTACAAATTATTGAAGGCTAATTAATTAACTGCTTGACCAGGTGGGTGTTTATCTCTCGTTGAGAGGACTAATGGTTCCCTGCTGCAACGTTTAAAACTACGACGCAACTTATCTCTGAAAGTCCCTAATAGTAATTCGTTACTGTCAGCCGCAGATGGTGTTCCACGCTATGTGGCCCTCAAATAAGTGTCATTCCCGTAGTTCTAAATGTCAGACTCGCGAGCTTACAAAGAGATATCTCATCTATCTTAATAACGGTGTCCTATATCACAGAGGAACCGACTTAATGCTTAATTATACAATGAAAATGCTATATAATGAGAGACTGATCATCGGTAGTCAGTCGACCTTGGATTGAGTCAGTAATCCGTCGGAAAGAGGGCTCGAAGCTCCAGCCATTGGGGCTGTCATTTGTAAAAATTAATTGTGGAGACTAAGCGGGCTCCTTATAGGTAGGCGAGCGGTTGCTAGGTTAAGTGACGCGACGCTGACGCACACGTGAAGTGTAGAGTAGTAAAGAGCTGTCGAGAGCTCGAAAAAATTAGCTTAATCGAAGCTATCGAGAGCTCGAACAATTAACTTAATCGAAGCTGTTGAGAGCTTGAACATTTGATTTAAGCTAAGAGCTTAGAGTGAGCTTAGTTGAGACGGGCAAATTAGATGCATGAACTTTATTTGTGTAAACGGTATACGAAGATTGGTGTAAACGGAGATTGGTGTAGACGGCGAGTTGTTAAATCCGTGGAGTGAAGTGACTATGATATCGAATGTGTAAAATTTAGTTAGACAGAATTGGTTACAGTTGACTGACAATTTAGCGTATTTGGAGGTTGAATGGCGTAAAATAGACAATACGTTATGTACGCAATCGCTTGAGAAGTGAAGAGGAAACCCAGGAGTGAGGAACAACCAGAAGCGTCTAGACAACAGCATCGAACACGGGGTACCCCGGAAAGAGCTCGAACTTTATGGGGGAAATTCATATGTGCTTTGTTTGTGTATAATGTATATTCTTGGATTGTTCATTGATGCGTATATGTGAGTACATAGTATTATTTTTATTTCCATTAAATATACTCAAATGATCCACCGTCTGTTATCTTTTTAAATATCAAGTCACGGACACCTTAAGATGACGAATCTGCCCCAACAAAAACCATAACACCGCGAGGCCGAGAGACGTATGTTCACTCGAAAGCCCGGCTATCCTCTCTGAGTACGGCCGGGCTCTAGAGTGATCATACATCTCACCTATCTGCCCCAACATGTTGTGACAAAACGCTCATTCGATTCGAATTCGAATCGTAATCGGAGAGCTGAATATGAAATTGTCGAAAATGGTTAAATAAAGTAATGCAAAAAGTTCTCAGTGTCTTAACCCTTTACCTAACGTAACGGCCAAAACCGGCCAGCGCTTTTCTCAAAAATCGCCAATTAATTTTCATTATTTTTTTCATTTTTTGTCTCAAAAACATGGGTTATGACCCTCGTTGGAACGAGCTCGTCGAGCTCGTTCCAACGAGGGGTCATAACCTTTGTTTTTGAGACAAAAAATAAAAAAAATAGTTATTCAAGAATTATTTTTGCAAGTGTCGTCTGCTTTTCAGGTTAGGTAAAAGGTTAATTATAATCCATACTGACGACTGATATTCCAACTGTTTGAATATTTATTAGTAGAGACTTGAACCATCAGAATCACTCCCATCCCATCTCCGCGATTTCCCTTGCCTCATTTTCGTTCGATTCGAAATGTTTGGGTGCGTATTCGATTTGATATTCGATTCGAGTGGAAATGCTATTTTCACAGCACCCAAAATTTCGCCGCGGATTTGTTTTCACTGAAGCTTGTTTCCGTCTTTTCCACCATCTACACGTGATGTGCATGTCAACAGTAATTAACAAAATGATACAGAAAATATTTTGTTGTTGTTGTAGGCTTAACGTTGTGACCCGTATTTTGATACACTTTTCTTCTGTTTCTATTATTTTGAAAGCTACTTCGAATAACTCTATCACTTCGCGATATACTCTCAAATGTGTGGATTTTAGACTCAGCCTAAACAATTTGGTGGTTCACCCCACATTGATGCATTTTTCGGAGGAAAACAAACACAAACACCATCAAACAACCTGCTCTCGTATCTTCGGCCCATTATCCGAACGTTCGGAGTGTGTTTCTTATGCTCAAAGTTTGATAATATTTCTAAATTTCTTACGTTTTTTGGCAGAAATCGTAAAAATCCAGTGGAGAAAACTGACTTTCCCACATCATTGCAGCCTTCCAGTGCTGATCTACTCTTCGTGCTCTGCCAAATGATTACAGAAGTTTGGTCTTCTTTGCTGGCAAAAAGATTGCACCGTATTGAGTTGATCTGTCTCAATCATTCCAAGCAGTATTCAGAAATCATCACGATTATTTTACTGGATAGATCCTAGGAAATGAGCCAAGGCCTTCCGGGCCGTTCATATATGATCCGAAAACAATAGAACATGACATGATACCACTCTTATACTAAGCCATTGAATAGGTCGAAGTAGTGTGAGATTTGCATCGCACCCAGCATGAAACACGCTTTCCGGATTATATTTAAAGTTTTCAAGGGCGGATAATCCACCGTTATTTTCCGATTCGGTGCAACAAATCCAAACCTACCACAATAGCACTCCATAGCCTAACAATTATTATGTCTCACCTTTTGGTGGGATGAGTCTTTGTTTGAACCCAGGACAAATAACGCTAAACAATTACGTACGTTACCTCTTTTGTCTTGTTGATTTGTGTTCTCTAATGACTGATATAATTATCCAAGCAGCAAGATATAATGACAGACAAAAGATTTCCTTTTAAAAACCAAATTTAGAAAATACCAATAATGATCTGTTTCGTCCTCATTTAAAATGGCAGCGTTTCTATATCCCTAACTCTTTGAACCCTGGTGGTGTCTCCCATGTCAGTTCTCCATAAGCAATTGAAAGAGTCCATATTTATTATTTGGGTGTTGACCATTTAATATTTTCAACGTGCAGCCTTGGGGTGCACGTTGAAAATATTGATTAGTCTACCCACACTTTTACTTAGCAGCCACCCGACTTAATACAAATATGACGTATCACGTTCCTCGGCCAGAAAAAAGGTCTTTCGAGTTCCAAGGGTTAAAAAGTTTCTTGCCCTTTCACTTCAGTGTTGACTCGCTCAATGTTGCCCCGAATTTTCATAAGTTATGGTGGAACTTGTGAATAGAGCCATGCTATTTAAGTTCATGAAACTCGGGTGTGTTTATATAGTTTTTTAAAGGTGTGGCATATATGTCTCATAAGACGTGTGCGTTTGCAAATAGTTTTCTTGAAAACACCTGCATGCATGTATACACATGTCACAATATAAAGAAATAAAAGCATGCAGTCAGCACGGCTACTGGAGGTGGGTATCTCTCGAGGTCAACACGTCCGGTGCTTTTATCATCTCCCGTGATATGCTCTTGTTTGAGATTAACTCCATTCTTGTCATTCATTAAAATTATTTCGTATCGTCTAGACGAGTCAAATTAGATTCTTAAACATTGGTTATCCTATAATCTGAACGTAGTGTTACTGTCTCTTTAATGGGCCACTGGGGAATTATCTACCAACTACCAAGTTACCACAGTGGCGTAGCCGTATAAAGTAGGAAGCGGGGAAAGTGTATTCTTTCTTTCTTATTTTATTCTCCCACTCGGCATTTCGTGAGGTGATTTCACGACACCTTTTCGTGAAGTCCTTTGTTTGAGTGAATGATCACTGAGCAAAGCTTCTCGTTCGTAATTTTTGCCATCAATTCGCCAAACGTTTTCTTGTGATAATAACAAATATTTTGTCATGGTACGCCTTGATGTTCAACCTGCCACTGCGGAGCAGTTACAAGACCCGGAATACTTTGACCAGCATCAGGCCCCAAAACTTGTGAATCACAGAAGAGCCCATGGCTGTTCGTGAGCACGTGATTTGTTGGAACTAACTGATTTTGGTTTGTCAACATGTTTTGGATTTAGTATCGGGGAGGAAACTCACTGTGAGATCGGATTACCCTGAACAAGGCGATGAATCTTCTACCAAAAACGTAGCACCGAAATCGAATTACACTGATCGGAGTGATGATAAAGCGTCATCATCCTGTTGAGAGTGTAGCCAGGCGCCAATACTATAAAACCTTTACAATTGTATTTTCCTGAATTGTGTTTTCTCCAAGTGAATATAAATGACGGAAATGAATCATTAGCATTTCAAAAGATGTGGCAAATTGCCAACTGGCCAATTGCCACATCTTTGAAAATGCTAACGGTTCATCTCAACGAGTTATTCCCATAAATAGAAAATACAATTCTGAAAAATACAACTGTAAAAGCTTTATAGTATTGGCCAATATCACAAATCGTACAGATCAAACTGAAGCACTTGAGCAATCAAATCATTGCATCAGGTCGGATTGCGAGGAGGGAGATGTTCAAGTAAACATTTTGGAGAAGCTTGATACTTTGTAGAAAATGTTGCAAACCGTGATTGATCAACACACAAGCAAGCTGCAACAGCACAACAAACAGCGCCATCAACAACAGCAATAACGACAATATTCTAACAAGCAAAGACAGTAGAAGGTTTAAACATAGAATCACATTCTGCTAAAAATAAGAAGCCAAGGAAAAATAGAGAAAAATTCCCCCAAAACAGGAAAGTGAAAGCGTAAAACTGTAACCCTCATACCCTATATCAAAAATCTCAACAGGAGGACAGACAATCCCAACGAATCACAGTTGAGTCTTCTGATGATCCATTTTTTGTTCGCGCTTTAACCGTTATACCGCGCGCGCGGTGGCGTTGCGTTAACCGGTTCTCGTCAGATCACCGAAGTTAAGCAACGTCGAGCCCGGTTAGTCCTCGGATGGGTGACCGTTTGAGCGATCGATTCGGACTCCCGCGTTGTGTCCTTGGGCAAGGCACTTAACCCCAATTGTCCAAATGGGGGCACGATGACGCCGTGTACTGAGGCGTACTGCACGTCGATGGTGCGCATGTCTTCAACCAGTCTAACCCTGCCTGTGCTGCAGTGCGAAGTTACGATGTTAGGGAGCTGGCAGCTGCTCGTCGTTGCTCGGTGTTTCTCTCCGGGTACTCCGGCTTCCCCCACAAGTAAAACTGGCACGGTCATGATTAGCCACTGTGCATAAGTATGTGGCCTTAAACACTAATAAATAAATAACCGTTATACCACCAGGTGATGTGTATTACCCAACAGCAATGACCTCAAGGAACAAACAAGGTTTACCTGAAACTAAGCGAAAATGCAAAAAGCAATAGAGGAGAAAAACTAAATAACAAAATAAAAGTAAAAAGTTAGGTTCCCCGATGACTTTTCGGAGAATTGCTTGAAATATCGAAAGGCGCCTCTCCGTCAGAAAATAATAGATTCAAAAAACTTAAATTATCTCTTAAAAAAAGAGGAGGGAAAGCAGAATCCCACACAAAAGATAAACCACACAGAAGAGATCGACGAAAGTGGCTGAGCGGTACACGGTACAATCAAAAAGCCATCAACGCTTTTATCAAATGAATTTGCGTGTGGATTTGATGAAGTCTTTCAAAATTTTGAGACCTTGACTCAAGATATGTCGCCTGCGAGTGTGTGCGTTTCACCAGAGGAACAGACTCAACCGAGCAGGCTTCCGAATGTCTGTTCTATTTCTCAGAGGAGCCCAGTGGGAGGAAATTTTAGTGAAGTCCCCTGCCAAGACAATTTGATGTTTGTAAAAACACAGACAGACCGAATTGAAAGACAGAGGGCTAGAACTACGCCTCCCTCATTTAGAAAACAAACTTTCCAACATGGCTTGGAGTAATGGTATCGGTACTGAACCCCGTAGTGGTTTGATGTTTAAAGTTGATAATTTTGGATTCCTGCAAGAGGTTATTTGACAGCTCAACATGTGCTGCATTCAGAGATTTAACAGCCTGCAAGTTGATGTACTAATTCCGCAGATGTGGTGACATTGGCTGCCTCAAATTATGTGGAAAACACTTTGTGGTCGGTTATAGCTAACGCAATAATTGTTTAAACCGAAACACCCATTGTCGGTGATTTGCAGACTAAATGTTACCGACATTGAAAAGCAATCTGTCAAAATTCAAATCAGTATTTCGTCAGTTTCACGACAGTTTGGGACAAACTAATGTCAAATTTATAATTACAAAGTCTGAATCTTTGTCGAAAGATTTCAGCTTGCATGTGTTCTGATATTTATTTATTTATATTTATTGGTGCTTAACGCCACATCAGCTGCGAAGTTTATACCGTGGCGAGATACCGGTGGAAAGTGAAGCACGCTATTGTCAGTTACAAAGTAAAATAATGGGCTTAAAGTTAGGAAATAATTACAATAAAATGTCTGAGACAGGAGAAGTTTGAGTTGTGACAAGAGATGATGCTAGTACAGTGTAATCCGTATAATCAACCTGGTGATTTGAAACAATAATAATAATAATAATAATAATAATAATAATAATAATAATAATAATAATAATAATAATTTATTTTCTAGAGCCTAAAACCACAAATAGTGCTCTAAAACGCTTGACAGAAATAAATACACTTTTCTGAAATAAAGAGTCACATCTGTTTTGGTTGCCTCTTACAGAAGTTCAGGAGAATGCTTCAGTGAATAGGAAAGTTTTAAGATTTCTTTTGAAGACATCGAGAGTTTCTGAAATTCTGACACTAATTGGCTGGGAATTCCACATATTCCATGCTGTGTCAATGTCTGCATGAGAATTCCATGGTCGACTGTGTCGAATGCTGCTGACAAATCCAAGAGAACAGGCAGTACAGCCTTACCCACAGACACTGCTTTAACAATGTCAATTGTGATTTAAAGTGTATGACCTCCAGTTACAACTGGCTCAAATATTTTGAGCCAGTTGTAATTGGAGGTTATAATAATAATAATAATAATAATAATAATAATAATAATAATAATAATAATAATAATAATAATAATAATCAGACCACGAGTTACCTTCTTACATACTGTACTGAAATAATGGCAATGTGTCCTGTATTCACATTATTCAGAATGTGCAAAATTTGTATTAACTGTCTTTAACCCTTGGAACTCTAGTGGTATCTTCCATGCCAATTCAATGGCAGCAATTAGAAGCGTCCATATTCATTATTTGGGGTAGACCAATCAATATTTTCAACGTGCAGCCTCGGGGCTGCACGTTGAAAATATTGATTGGTCTACCCCACACATTTACTGAACAACCATCCTATGTAATGACGTTATGACGTATCATGTTCCAGGCCGGTAAAACGGCCGCTAGGGTCCAAAGGGTTAAACATATCATTCTGCATTTAATACTGTAGCAAAATGTTTTTTTTTAAAAAATATTTGAGCCAGTTCTAATTGGAGGTCATACACTTTAAATCACAATTGACCTAAAATCCATTGGAAATATCGCAATAATAATAGATATAAGTATCGGTGGCTGGTTGGCGGTTATGTGCTTTAGGTCGACACTGATTTCTTTGTCAACACGATTGTAACTTATTGCAAATTTTAGTCTGACTTGTGCTGCACACAAAGGATTATTTTTGTGGAAATTTGCCATTGATCTGCTGTTTGTTCGGGGTACGATTTTGATTGAATAACGATTGCTTCAGCAACTTCGGAGAGAATATCTGTTCTGTCGTCTGCAACCTATACATGAACAGTACGGCCGGCGTGGACTGGTCATTTTGCACGGGGTAGGCAATATTTCCACGGACGCAAAAATATTACGTTGCAAACACAACCCTGTGCTTTATTAATTAAAAATTTGCTGATGACGATTTTTGTTACCTGCTAAACGAAGGGTGGGCATCACTGCCCACGCTTGAGTTATAACCAGTCCACAGCGACTGTACTGTAAGTTTGGTAAACAAAAAATTAAAATTTTCAAACTTCTACTTGTTGCGGTCATCCATGATGCGGTTTGCGAAACATGCATTGTCATTACCTTACTGTCACCACAATGATGAGGCGAAATTTGATCATTCAAAGGGATGGGGGTGTAGCCGGGATTTTTCAGGGTGGGTAATAATTTGAGTCTTATGGGCACTCGATGACCGAATGTCGCTCGCGACGGCCACATATGGGGGTGCAGGAGGCCTCTCCAGGGAAATGTTTTCAAATTTTAAACTCATAAGAGTTAGCCAGTGGCCCTATGCTCTTTTTATGGAATTTAAATGAGTAAATTTTATTGACTGAAATAAAATCCGCCAAGTATTGCTTAGGGACCTTAACTAAATAAAGCCCTGCGAACTTTCGAGATTCGATTCGATTTCGAATCTTAAGTAGATATTCGGTTCGATTCGAAATCGGCTGCCCGATTCGTTTCCTTGGGAATCTTTTTCATAGGAATATAGTTTGGTATCAGTCATCTCCATCGTTTCACAAGACGTATTGTTGAGATGAAAATAAATAACTTTGAAATAAAAGACTGAGTGTAGTTTCCGCTACATTAACATAAATAACATCTGTACTTATGCCCCAGCCTTGCTAATTCCAATATCACTAGTCCCTACCACTATTAAATACAAATTTAAGGTTTCCAAGCAATGTCGATGATGAACTATAATCCTTACAGGCTAATATTCCAACTACATCATCAAAACATGCCTTCGACGAAAGTATGTCTTGGTGATGGAGTATGGATTATTTTATCAGTCGGAACTTGAGCCATCACAGTCGGAACAAATCAGGTTCTTAGCACCCAAACCCACATCAGTCATCTTCAAGACGCAACTGATTCGATTCGAGGTTCGATTCGATTTCGAACAATAGACATAATTTGATTCGAATCGAAAATGCGTGATTCGCAGGGCCCTATCTTAACCCATATTTATATAATCCCAACTTGGACACTAAGAGCGCAGTAAAATATTTGGTGTGGTTATACGCCCTAGGGACGTACCACATAAGAAATTATATTACGGCCTCTGGGTTCATGTTTGTACGTTTACCACGAGTGAACGTTTTTGAAATTTGGGGATGGGGCGTCACATTAACCGTATTCAACCTGACTACATCCTTGGGACCGGGCAACACACCGATATTCTTGTACATGGTACCTGTATGGAAACTGCATGCGAGCGTGATGCACAAAGATGCCGTGTTGTACCATGTCCTGTGTAAGTGCCCCGGCTGGGGTCCGGGTAAAATACCTAGTGATAACTCAGAAGCTGCAAATTATAATTTCAAGAATAAAAAAGTGTAAATTGAAACGAACTAAAATAGTTAAAAACATCACTTTGCCATAAAGTCTTGTCCGTTCTGAACGTTTATGGGCTGGTTTATGTCAGGCTGGATGAAATCAAGTTTTACCGTAACTCAAGATTGAGAATTACGTATTTACTATCCATAAACTAAATTCCACTTACAGATGATGTAATATCTTTTTCCAAACTTGTGTTGTGCTTGATTGTTAACGCTTTACCTAACACGCAAAGCAGAGGACACCTGCAAACAAAATTCTTGAATACCTAATTTTTTTCATTTTTTGCGTTAAAAACATAGCTTATGAAACCTCATTGGAACGAGCTCAACGAGCTCGTTCCAATGAGGGGTCATAAGCTATTTTTTTAGATAAAAATGAAATTATAAGGAAAATTGAATGGTGATTTTTGCGAATAGCGCTGGTCGTTTTTTGGTCGTTACGTTAAGTAAAGGGTTAAGTGGGAGAGGGCAATGCCCTAAACCCTTCTCGTAAATGTCCTTAATCTCGTCTTCAATATTACGCGTATCGGATGCGCAAAACGTTTATTCGTGAATGCATTAAAGCACTCTTACACACACCACCCTAACCGTGCGCTACTAATAATAATCGCATCAATTTCTAATTCGCGGGAATCAGAGAAAGGACGAAATGACTAAGCACAAAATGTTTTCCTCTGAGTATTCGCGCGTAAAAAACAGTGTGCTGTTGAAAAAAGTACTCGTTTTAATATTATTAATAACTGGTAGAATGATAAATTATTTTGGGTTAACAAAAGTTGTTTACATGTCTTTGCCTTGTAGCAATTTATGGGAGGGTGCCTGCAGGCATTCTTCAATAAATTGTGACAAGTCACATCCTAGCACACTAAATAAATTTATTTCAAAGACAATATGAAGCACATCTGGAGATTATGAATCTGTTGTGGTGTGGTACTTGTACTTCATAATAAAGCTCAACTTTGGGCTTTCACCACTCTAACAGTTAATCGTTAACCGCAAAACTGAAAATCACTGCAAAACTATTATATCGTCGCGAACTCTTCGCTATTTTCTAGTATTCAAGATGCAAGTTACTGACACAGAAGAATCGCTTTACCTGATATACTTCTCCAAATCGATAATTATTTGTACTTTTCTTTATGAGAAACATGGTTTACAACGTATCATGAACTAGAATCGTTCAGGAAATAACGTGAGATTAAACTGTCTGCTGAGAAAACTTAATGAACAATTATTGACCCATTTGCACACGAAACGGACAGATGAATATGTCGCTTTGTTGTAGAGTAGTCCTTTGAGAGTGAGCCTCCCATCAAAAAGTTTCTTTGAAATTACAAATTAAACTCTTAAAATGCATTATGAAATAATTTTGTTTAACAGAAAACTCTGATAATCGATTATGATATCCTTCCAATCACCTTAAAGTCATAAGCGAGAGGAAGATAGTATCCTCGTCCCAACAAACTGAAAATCTGGTTGGTGAGACTCAAGTTCTTGGTCCACTTGACCAATTTTTAAATGAATCTGACGATGGTAAGGTCTGCGACCAGTCCTCCCTGAAATCACCATAGCCTACTCATAGATTTAAGTGGCTGAAATAATTTAGTTGGTAGGAGAAGCAAACACACGGTTCATTCATTTTCTTTGTATCAACGCAATGTTTCTTAATCGAGACTTGATTTGACCGACTCTTTGATGACTTTACCAACACTATTTGTCACATTTGTTTACTAAATACTTATGAATAAAGACTCACCACAGTTTTATGTTTACGACGCTTAGTTCCACGGATAAAGTTAATATCTTGACGTTTTAACCCTTTACCCAACTCAGACGATATCAAAATTTATTATTTTAAATATAATTTTTTCAAATGTTTCAAAAAATTTCAACAAAACCATATCATGTGACCCCTCGTTGGAACGAGCTCGTTCCAACGAGGTGTCACATGATATGGTTTTGTTGAAATTTTTTGAAAAATAATATTTTTTCAACGAATGAATTTGCATATTACGCGGGCGGATGCGGCCGATTCGTTGGGTAAAGGGTTAAGGCGAATTAAATACCCATTGATCGGAATATCGAAAGCCGAAGCAGGAAAGAAAGTCTGCACATCATTGTGTGTAAAAGGATATTACATTAAATCAATGGTATTTACCGCACAAAATCAACATAAGGTAGGCGAACAAACAGTTCATAACGGCGTCGAATTCCTTACAGACTGGTAGCCGGGGAAACTTATAATTCCATAACTAAAGAGATTTGTATACAAAAGGAATGATAACACAGTACTAAGGTATTGCCTAAACGCATTACCAACTTTGGGAGGGATCTTCATGCCAAGAACAGAAATGCATTGTGACCTGGTTGAGGTATGTTCCTGGCCCTAGCTAATAAAATGTACTCCTATTAATAGGATTAGTCCTAAAATCAATGATTTTTTGATGGAGTGACTCCTTTGAATTCTTCAGCAACTCAAGTCATGGCCGCCTAATAGCAGTCATGAATTGATTTTGTGAAAATATGTAGTAAATATTCAGCGTGTGACAAGTTAACTGTGGTTAAGATCCTAAATTCAGTACCACTAAGCGCACGCGCACGTTTATCGAATGTGTGCGGCAAAAATGTTTTTTATTTGGAGGAAGCTTAGATGATGTGAAGAAACAATACTATGTATGTCCCTTACATTGGACGTACAAACTTTAAGAACTTTATCTTTCACCTACTATCCGGATTTGTCTTCTGTGGGTCTGTCGTTTGTGACGTTAATGCTGCCAGCTTCTAACGACCCCCCTTTCAAATGGGGCACTTGCTCGAAAACTCATCGGGATGGATCATGTTGTGTAATGTTACTGTTGTGATAATGTGCAGTCAAAGTGATACATTTGAATGTGGTTTTCAGAAAGGCACTCATTTCTTTTGTTCTTAGAGGGAGATTGTGAGACACTTGCTGCCTTATCATTAAATGATAAATATCTCGGTTCATGTTTGGTATTTTAGAAACCCAGTATGGCTCGACTATTCCTCATAATTAGTATATTGTGTCATCCAAAGCAGACTCATGTACTTTACTCTACCCCTTTACCTAACAAATCGGCCGCATCCACACTCGTAATTTACAAATTAAGAAGTTATAAAAAAAAAAATTTCCCAAAAATTTCAGCAAAACCATATCATGTGACCCTTCATTGGAACGAGCTGGACGAGCTCATTCCAATGAAGGGTCACATGATATGGTTCTGTTAAAATTTTATGTAAAAAAGTAAAAAAAAAAAAAAAAAAAAAATATTAAAAAAATAATAATAATTGAAATAAATTTTGATATTCTGTGTGTCGGTAAGGGGCTAACCTGGTCAACAGAACATAAAAAGTCAGAAAACATGGATATAAACGTTGACGATCAGATATTACATGTCCTTGCTTGTCGTCATAAACGCCATGTTAATTTATAAGCAAACAACACAGGTTAAACGGTTATGCGCATTGGCGTAGTTGTAATGTGGAAGCGACTTTTTCTTTACCATAAACTCTTCAATGACTATTTTTATTTTCTACCAAAAATGATAGTTGGGAATTTCTAACAAATATGCTTCAGTATTCATTGTCATGATAGATATAAGAAATTATTTATTAGATATGACTTTTTTTCCCCAGAACTGCCCATTATCAAGCTCGGCAGATATGACTTCAATCTCGGCTGCTATGATGCCGATCTCAGCCGATATGAACCCTTGTCACTATTGATGCGTTTCTAGGCGCAACCAGTTTGTTTACATTGAAATCGTTCTGCGTTATTCGTCGAACGCAGTCAGGAAAATTGTCGGTCCAGGCATACTGGAGTAGTTTGAGGCTGGGTTTTGTTTGGTGAAGAATTAATGATTACAATAAGGGTTAGGTGTGTGAAGAGAAGAAGACAGCTGAACAGAAAAGGGTTCAGGGTTGTAAATGGAGAATCTTCGCAGTGGAGAAAAGACAGTTCAGCTATCCGAGCGTCGCGGCTTCCCCGGTGGGGAAGCCGAGACGTTCGGATAGTTGAACTAGGAGAAGAGGAATCGTCGGACTTGAGAATGAGAATCAACAACACTGTCAGAAATTGTAACAGATATGAGAACGTTTTGTAAGTATTTGTTTTGGTTTAATAAATAAAGTGGTTATCACCTGGTTAGTTACATACCGGTTGAGAAATCAGCCCCCCCCCCCCCCCTTTAGCTTCACATCAGCCTTCGACCTTCGGTTTCAGAACGATACAAAGTTACCACTGGCTGATGACTGAAATCTCAGCCGATATTTAACTAACCAAGTAATAGCCTCCAAATTTCCACGAGCGGCTGAAAACCAGCCACATTTTCTTGCTGTCACTCGTGAGGTAATCCTGGTATAAATTTTCAACACCACACGTTTGTGGTACAAAAATATCAAATTCATCGTGGTTGTGTGCGAAGTTTGTAAGCCTCCTCTACTAGATTCTATTTGACTCTTGGTAAACTTGATCAAATCGATATTTGTGAACAGGGTACCTAGATTTCGTATAGAAAAAATCTTTTATATATACTTTACATGTTCTGTATATTACCAAACAATATCACACATGGTGCTATACAAATTCTGTTATCAAGATTCGTGGGATCTCCTCAGCTACCAGACTCTCGGGTCGGTAATATCTTAAAATTCCCAGGTTTGCTAAGGTTGTACCGCGGACTTTTGCGCAAACCTTCGGAGCACAGATCGTTCCGAGGCACGCGATTTTACAATATCAAATATCCCTCTTCTTTGCATTCCTATGGAAACGGCAAAGTGCTTTGTCACGTCACTCTGTTGAGTAACATTCGAAGATAATGTTCGGCTTTTTGTCACTTTTTGAATTATTAATATACGAGTTTGCGTACAGTATCTTGGCCACATGTTTCAGTTTGAAACTCTGCCGATGAGAGAGGATATTGCACTACTTCTATCAAGTCGTATTTTACAACATGTCGCAATTCTAATAAAGACTTTTATCTCATGAGACGCATATCATTCTTTGGAACTCCTGTACGCAGTAGGTACTGATTACATATGGTCATATATAACAGAACTCTGTTTATATAAGGAACCTGAGAGTCAGTATGCCTACAGAATTAAGATGGTTGTCATCTCTAGCAAACTGACATGGCACACAAACGAAGCCCTGCTTAAAATTTCGTGACAGTCGTCACAAGAATATTGCCACCACACGAACATCTGCTAAAACTCAAATTTAGTAGCGTTGGGGTTTCTTTCTCAAAAGTGTATCATTTAACAGTTTAACGATTCCATTAATTGCATCGGAGAATATTTAAAAATTGCCCTTAGGGTTTTTGATAGTTTTATACTATTTTAACCATTTAAGCCATTGATTTCTGAATGGCGTCTTTGCATACACTGCAAAAAATATAGGTTCTCTTTAGAACCAAAACTGGTTCTAATCTTGTCCCTGAGATGGAACCAATTCTGTTTAAACAGTATTTATTTCAAATCAAATAAATTTATAAAGATTGACATTAAATATTATTTGCTCAAGTTTTACCTCCGAAAAATAGCTTTTGCCTCCTCATCGAAAAGGCTATACAAGTTCATTCTAATGTGTATGGAGTGAGGGTGGAGTTGTGGTGGAGGTGAACACGCCATGTTCTATAAACAAGCATTGGACACGTATAAGATAAAAAAATGTTTTCGATGCTTGTTACGGTACAATGGTAAGCAAGTATTTAAGTATATTGGACTAAAAAAAAAGAATTCCCAGTTATGTTACCCAAACACCCACCCAGACATACACACATTTCACATTAATTCAAAGGTTTTACTTTGAGAAACGTTTGAGTGTCATACGTCCTCTTAACGCGCACCATGGGCGAAGATGTTCTGCTATAATGAGAAGCGCCCACAGCAGCTTTCCACCTGTAAAACTGACACATATAATAGCATGCACAATACAAGTCAGCACGCTTTAAAGACATAACATACCCCAACCTCACCACATACAAAGAGACATATATATTTTCAACAAACTAATCCCTTGATATATTATACTATACAAAATTAAAAAATACACTCGTACTCTACAAGCAACATACCAAAACCCTTGCTTGTTCTTCCATTGAACAAAATGGGTGAACTACGTCAGTTGGTTTATTGTCGTTCCCAAATTAGACCCACGAGGATGTGAAGATCACAGCATGCAGCCATGGCGCCGCAAATCACCAGTCCTGAATTGTTCAGTCCCATATGGCTCAGGCTTGTATTTTTGCGTAAAGGTCAATTCACGGTTGATACGATGATGGCATAACGTAACCAGATTGCTAAGAATCGAATGATTAGCAATGCTTTATTTCTACATTTCTATAGAGCCGTTAGGGGCATCCGAAGATGAACTATTGAGGAGTGAGGGGGTGGTGTAAACCTGATTTGTCCCGAAAGTGATATCTCAAGTCCCGACTGATAAAAAGTTCCAACAACATCATCAAGGCACGCTTTCGTTGAAGGCATGCCTTGATGATGTAGTTTGAATATAAACCATTTAACCCTAGCGTCCGCTTTTCCGGCCATGAACATAATACTTTATAACGTCATCATATGGGATGGCTGTTCAGTAAATGTGTGGGGTAGACCAATCAATATTTTCAACGTGCAGCCCTGAGGCTGCACGTCGAAAATATTGATTGGTCTACCCCAAATAATGAATATGAACTCTTCCAAGTACTTCCATTGAACTGGCGTGGAAGATACCACTAGAGTTCAAATGGTTAAGTTAGAGGAAACGAGTACATCGAAACTCGAAGGAAATTGTTAATGCAGAGTAGTTGATAAAACAACAAACATAAAAACGATCTTTGGAGATCACTTCGAACTTAATTATTTCTCATCGTGCCAGAAAATTATATGCTTGTTTCTGTACACTACTGAAAGAAATGCGGAACCATAAAACAGCCACATTTCAAAACAAACAACAAGCTAATAAACAGAAACAGCTAACGGTAACATATTAAAATACATCACAAATAGAGAAGTCAACAGATGACAGCTAGTTGCCATTTTCCCCATGTTTCCTCTTGTGTACATTGATGCACCCTACATGTTCTTGGATAAGGTCAAAATATACATAACCTAAAACTCCTAATGTCAAGCGATTACTCGCTTTGAAACTTTTATGTTCCTTCCAACACGCTCCCCTCCAATTCAGTATATTCACTCAAGGTTCTATCTTCGGGGGGGAGGGAGGGAGAGAGAGAGAGAGAGAGAGAGAGAGAGAGAGAGAGAGAAACGACAATATGCGGTCAGCCCTTAAAGAAAGGTATGTACTGTATATATAGTATGCTAAGGTATGTGTAATTATATATGTACACATGGCTATGGGTATATTGTATAGGTAAGTGATGGAAAATCTATGTTTTCTTGAAAGTTCTCCCAGCGAAACGGTTGACGTTGCTATTGACATTGCTACTGACGTTGTGACTACAACAGAAATTGTACATGGCTACTATAATCAGCCAATACTATCGTCTTCTACCACGTTTAAAGCCTTGTAGTATTATTACTGACTTGTAATACTACTATAGACTTGCTAACTATCTCAGATGGCTTAAAAAAGAATCAAATCTTTTAGAGCAAATAAGCTATCGATCAATTGCTCGAATTGTCTCCTCTAACGACTCTTATTCCCATTTTTGTATTGGCGGATACCTATGACATGGTGATGTAGTACTGGAGGATACCTATTGGAGGATACTTTTTTAAAGGTATCTTTTGGAGGATATCTAATGGAGGATACCGTTCAGATGATAGGTATAATTCCCAATGCAGCTTCTGTCCTTCTAAGATCTAAGACCATTACTGTTGACTTACCCATAGTCTACATCACCTATTCTATGGTCAACTTCTACTGTGGTCACCCAAGACTATAGTCCTCCCTTATGGCCTTATATGAATATTATTGATATAAAATACTACTAAAGGCTACTAAAGCCATGCTACCAAAATCGGATTGTACGAATGACTCTAATCGAGCAAATAAGCTATCGAGTAATTACTGGAATGAGTGACTCCTCGTACGACTCTTATCCTTATTTGGGTATTGGGGGATATCTATAACATGGTGAGGTACTATTGGAGGATGCATTTGGGGATAGCTATTGAAGATACCTTTTGGAGGATATCTGTCTGAAGATAGTTATGGTTCCTAACGCCTGTTTAGTTCCTGGCATCTAGGCCACTAGTGCTGACTTGTCCCATGTCACCATCGTTTGTCCTAGAATCAGCTTTCACTACAGTTAACCAATACTATAATTTTCTACCACTTTTGCTGCCTTGAACCATTACGTCAGTACTTCAGGTTTGTCGGCTGTCTCAGATCACGACCTCTACGCTCTATCTAGTCTTATAATGACCATAAGACCATCCGTTCTCTACTACGATACTAGAAATCAAGCACAACCCCTTCCCCATCCTCACAATTCCGCCTGGCCTAGCATTACGCTCTACCTATACCATCTGCGGGTCAGCACAACGCCTTAGATGGATAGTGGTACTTAGGGCTAGCAGTAGACCTATAGTGTCATACAGTTCATCCTATTCTACTGTGCGATAAAACCAAGCATGACATTGCATGACATTGCATGACATAGCATTACCTACTACCCATATCAACTATAGGTCAGTTTAACACCTTAAGTGGATGGATCAATAGTACTACAGCATAACATTGAACGAGTCTGGGTACAACAGACTGTGCCTTCTGTACTACCGCATTAGACAACCAAGTGTAACACTGCCTGGCCTAGAATTACGTACTACCTATACGAGTCATAAGATAATATAAAACATTAGTAGTACCAAGACCAGCACATGACCTACAGGGCTATATAACGTCCATACTATACTACTGCACTAGACTACATAGGAATACCTCACAATTCAGAACAAGATGCCCGTGCTTTAGCCTCCACCCATGCCACAATACTACCTGGCATAACATTACATACTACCTATATCAGTCATAGGATAGTATAAAGCATCAGGTCGATTAGTTGTACCAAGGGCTAACCGGTGACCTACGGGGGTACATAACGCTCATACTATACTAGCATGTCAGTCCAGTACGAGAAGCTCAACATACCCTGACCGGAATAACGTAATGTCAGATTGTACAGTGGACATCAACAGCGGTCAACGTTTCGGTGAAGCCTCGTGTGCATCATGGCGTCACGACGTCATCAGCAACGTCAACCGTTTCACGAGGAAAACTTTCAAGAAAACCCAACTTCCCCAAAAAGTTTCCATCACATACCAATGCTATTTACCAATAGCCCGTGTGTACATATATCACTAAACACACCATAGCATACTACATATGCAGTACGTACACCACTTTCCGTAAAGAGCTGGATGGAGCCAACGTTTGAAAGTTGCTCCCCCAAAAGGCTCAGGTCCCGATGGGAATTCAACGTTAGATGCTCTCCCAAAGCTCCGGGTAAAGCGGGTCGACTGGACCCTCCTATACTACTAGCGACAACCATCTCAGGCGTTTCAGTGTAGTTCATGAAAACATGAAGCCAACTATATCTATACACATTGTAAACATTTCCTAAACGATTTGAAAATGTGCATTGGCACACCCCAATGTCTTATAACAACTAGGTTTTAACTACCCTTTCAATATTCCGTTTGTCTCTCGGTATTTCTTGACTAAACCCAACATGTTCTTGTTGACAGTCCGAGTATAGTGTACCTAAGAAATGACCCGTGGAATCAGATGTGTGACATGTACGGTATTCCCGTGTATTTGTACTTGGATTCTTTTAACAGTGAAACCTTCCTCTCGACTATTTTAGGCCGAAACAATTCGCATTGTCACGCCATTTTACAACAGGGCGGACAAGACAGAGCGCCGTCTTTCACAATCTTTTGTTTACGTTGGTTGTATAAGCTTCTCAATTTAACCGCACCTCGCAAACATATGATTGATTAACTCTTTTTCTTTCTTTTTTGTGTCCCGTATTCATAACAAATTGTGAAGGGTTGAGTATGTGATTAAAGGTCCTCCATAATATAAGCATTTCAAGACATAATTATTCACTTCGTCTTCTCTTTCGATTTACATTTTTTACTGTACTGCTACTATTTACTCGGGTGCATTCTTTAAACTCCAATGTTTCCACTCAATGTCCCTTTCCTCACGTTTTCTCATCTTAAAACACCACCCACCAGTGTATTGCAAATTATCTCATTGTAAATTGTTAATGTTTTATTACTTTAACTCAATTGTTGTGATGTACTCTTCATACCTGGAGGAAATAGAGACATCTCATTATCATATCACAACGAGCATCTGAAACACGAGGGAAACTTGCTTTATATCAAAGATGAAGTAAAATTAACGCTTTACAGATCGTGACGGTAATATTCGGCCAGCCTTTTTCCACAAAAAGGAAAATTCCTGTTTTACCGTGTTTTCAATTTTATCCGCAAACATTCACGATGGCTCTCATCTGGAACGAGCTCGTAGTATGGATGGGTCGTAATCTAGGGTTTGGGCACAAAAAATAAGAAGTTTTAGTTTTTTGAAAACTGTTTTCCATGTTTGGTATTCTGGCCGTGTAAGATAAAGGGTAAGTAAAAAAATATAGCCATAGCACGAACACTTGCAGACACGTATCTCTTTCCATGTGGTTATTACAAAGCAAAAGGTACATTGGGAGTTACTGACTACGTTGTAGAATTGAATTTTGCGGGTATTCAGTATACTGCAACCCGTTGTCTAAGATGCCCTGAGCTGTGACAAACTCATCGTTATTCCCTGTAGTAAATTTCACCTGCATTTTTAGGGTCACAGTACCTTCCAACATGTCACTTTTTAGCGCTACGATCAGAAAAACCGCAAGAGAATTTCAACTGGACCGCGATTGGATCTTATGTTTCTGCTCTTCTCCAAACGGAACGATAGAATATCACAATCGAAAAATAAATGCGATGACATACATTGTGAGATGCTACATTTTCGCTTCTTTTTCTTGTTTCGGTCTTGATTTCACAATATTGTATTTATGAAATCTCGACCACCGGTGTGTAAGTGTCGCGCCCCGCGTGGTCCAATACTATAAAACTTTTACAATTGTATTTTTCCGAATTGTATTTTCTACAAGTGAATATAAATGACGAATTGTATTTTCTACAAGTGAATATAAAATCATTAGCATTTTCAAAGATATGACAATTTGCCAGCTGGCAAATTGCCACATCTTTGAAAATGTTAATGGTTCATTTCAATTAGTTATTTCCATAAACAGAAAATACAATTCTGAAAAATACAACTGAAATGATTTTATAGTATTGACCCCGGGTCTCTATCTGATGGCGCCATATACCACTTCTGTGATCACGGTACTGTTTTGTTTGTTTGTTTTATTTGGGGTTTAACGACACTTTCAATAGCCAGGGTTATGTCATGTTAGTTAGTTTTAGGGGTGGAGGAAGTCGGAATGTTCAACGTGAACCACCGAACAGCGGTTATCAGTCTCTTCAATTTACTAAGCCTGCACAAGCAGCTATTGTAGCCTACCATCGACGTGCAGCACGTTTTAGCACGCAGAGCCATCATTCATCTCGATATAGCCGGCTAAGCGTCCCCCCCCCCCACACCCAGCACAGTATGGGAATGATTTATGGTATCTCTGAAAAAAAAACACTTTATCTATTTTAGTTTAATATGACGGTGTGGGGGTTGAATAGGTTTTCTGCCCTTACAATATACTCTTCGATTATGTGCGTCTCTAACGACCACCCCTAAATAAATGGTAGCAATGCAACTGTCCTTGATGTACTATCTCAAGTTTATGTCTCAATTATATCGATAATTTATATCCCATAACACAGTAAATAAAACGAGGAGATGATTTCTATAATGGAAAACGACATTTATCCTTGTCCATACAAAGCATAAATTATAGTTCCAGTACAATGAGGTTGAATGGGGTCGTTAAAACAAGTACTTTAATCCTTCAAAAAACATTTATATAGCTTGAGGTTGGTAACGTCAAAGGGGCAACAATTTGTATTTAAAATTTATTACTAGTCACAATTGATTTGCTGTATTATATTATCCCTGTATATGCATATATTGAGGGCATATTTTTAAGTTTGTTTACCATTGTCTAAATTACCACTGCAGAGTGAACTTTATTGAATCTATATTAGTGATCGAATGTTATATTAGTGTTTTATATTAGTGTACGAATCCATTCAAACAGGCAATATATCTAACAGAGCGAGTCGTGCGAACACTATGAAATGTCGCAGTATTTATTTATTAGGGTTTAACGACATTTTAGCAGCCAAGGTCATACCGTGTCGGTGACAGTTTTACGGGTGGAGGAAACCGGAGTACCCGGAGAGAACCACTGAGCAATGACGAGCAGCTGCCAGCTCACGACATCGTAACTCCGCACTGCAGCACAGGCAGGGTTGGATTGGTTGAAGACATGAGCACCATCGACGTGCAGCACGCCTTAGTACACGGTGTCATCGTGCCTCTCATGTGGACAATCGGAGTTAAGTGCCTTGCCCGAGGACACAACGCGGGAGTCCGAATCGATCGCTCAGACGGTCTCCCACCCAAGGACTAACCGGGCTCGACGTTGCTTAACTTCGGTGATGAGACGACAACAGGTTACCCGCAACGCCACCGCGCCCTCGCATTCCAGTAATGTATTATTTGCAAATCCAAGCAACATGTGGCAAAAGAATCCCACCATCGGTCGTTTTGGTCCGTTTATTCTACTTTACTCTACTCATCTTCCAACCCGAAGGCAAGCCTTCGGGTTGGAAGATGATTAAAGTAGAAGAAATGGACAGGACAGTGACCACACCGCGGAAGTGTAGCAGTATTTATTTAATAAGGTTTAACGACACTTTAACAGTCAAGGTCATACCGTGTCGGTGACAGTTTTACGTGTGGATGAAGCCGAAGCACCCAGGGAGAACCACCGAGCAACGACGAGCAGCTGTCAGCTCCCCAACATCGTAACTCCGAAGTGTAGCTTTGCTTATTCACTGTGGGTAATACGTTCTGCTTTGCTTGTAAATAGGATCCGATCAGAGGCGGACTGGCTGTATTCCCCACCGGGAAAATTTCCCATTTGGTGTCCCGGGGCCCCTGAAACTGATGTAGCCCAATACCTCTTGGTGCATAAAGTTTCGTGAAAATGACCATAAGGCGAAATGGAGATGATTGCAGAGATTGCCAGTATATCGAAATGTTCTCTATGTTGACTGCCCATGAGCAGTCCAGATAGATGACATTTTGATATACCAGCTGTCATCACCACGATATAGCCTTCGATGCTGATGTGACATTAAACTCCAAAATATAATTAAATACCAGTCGTCAAGTCTGAAATTGATCTCTCAGATGCAAGGAAGCAGCGTTCTTTTAGTTTGTAAATCAAATTTTTCTCCCATTGGGGCGAACTGTGGTCCTACCGGTGGGTCCTACCGGCGGGTCCTCTTCCCGTACATCCGTTTTTGCCGAATGTGCGTTGAAGAAGAAAGAAAAATGTCATTGAAATGTCCTCTATGTGGACTGCCATTAATCGCTGAGATGCAAGGAAGCAGCGTTCGTTCAGATCGAAAAATCAAAATTTTCTGCTGATCCTGAGCCCCTTGATGCATGTCAGGGCAAAGCCAGCCTAATTATAGGGGCAAGGGGCCTCATATTTAAAGATATTGTAAGTTCAAAATATATTCCGCATCAAGGCGAAAAACCCACATGAATTTCACTTCTCTGTAAAGCTGGAAAAAACACACGTGGTGTATATCCAGCTTTAGCGCAGGGACCCAGGGGAGAAACGGTATGTTAGATAAGGTCTAATCTCATTTAATTTATACAGTAGTCGCGAGTCTTACGAGACGTAATCGGTTGGTGGCAAGATGTCGTCACGGCCAATTGAGAAACGAGATTCTAAAACGCTAGAAATGTCTATCGTATCGTCACCTGATCAATAGGTAGCAATAATAGCAAGAACGAATCGGTTTTCTCGACAAGTGAAATCACCGTTAAGTCACACGCGAGATGACTTGTATTGATTTTGTCTCGATATATGTCATCTCCCACCGTTTTGACAGGTGGACAGATGAGCGTCGGTCCACCTGACAGTTTAGGGTAAAAAGTATATATACCTTGAAGAGCAGAGCATTAGACACACACTTGGGGTCACACACACGTTGGTGAAGTCCAGGACAGGCGGACTCTTTTTCCTGGCATAGGGGTACCTTCGATCACAGGACCCTGAAACGGCTGGAATCGCCAGAGAGGGCATTCCAGGATTGATTAAGCTTAAGGTCGATAGGCGGCTACAAGTGCCAAATTCGTTGAGAAAGAACACCCAAGGTGGAACGTTAAAGTTTAGATTGTCGAGTAGCAGGTATCAGCCTGCAATAGTCAGAAGTGTAGGTTAATTGTATTGTGCGTATTAACCCTTTGAAGCGTCAGACTGATTGCGTTCTGAGTAGTTTGTTTTGCTGTCAAAGCATCATAATACCGACTGGAGATCGGTGTGAGTGACAATTTCGCCCTAGCACAAAAAGGGGCATTTGTGAATCGTGAATTCAACCAGGAACGGTGAATATTTCAATAGGACTTTCACGGAGGACTTTCAAAAGGCACATAAGGTATGAGTAGACAATATCTGACCCAAATCAGAAGTACGGTGGCTTTATAGATGACGAACATTGCTGGTCGGAACCCTCCGGCAGCCAGAGGTACAGTTACGCGCAGACGTTGACATTTGAGCCTAAGCGGGTGAAGCTCTTATGGCGAGCTCACAGTAATAACATTTCAGATTTGTGAAGCTCTTATGGCGAGCTCACGGTAGTAACATTTCCTGTGTGTAGACTATAGTGCCAGTACAGGGCTATAGAATGACTATATGATTGTTGAGAATTGTTTAACCCTAGCGACCCATTTTCTGTGAAAAGAATCGAATTGTTGATTGTTGAAATATTGAAACGGATTTATTTTTTTATGTGTAAATAAAAGAATCGTTGTTACTTTAAATCATTCTTTCCATTATACAGCCTGAAGTGATTAGGAATCACACCTAACGGAAATCGAACCTATTTCAGGCCAATTTGGCAGAGAAGGAACCACGGCGTCGGTCCAACTCATCTCCCTGCGCCGAGTTCGCGACACTTGGATTCCGACCCTCCACGTTGGTCTAATTTTCCCGCAACTTCATCAGCGGGACTAAATAACCCCACGTCAGCCCAGGCCTTACGGGGCCTCAGGTGTCCCTGACAATGCATTTCCTGCTAACTTTTCTTGGCCCAGTCCGTCCCTGGACCTGATAACCAACGTCTGGGGTGAATTCCCTCTCAGGTGAGTAACATAGGTATAGAAGAATGGAAAAACTTGACTTGATACTTTTGTTGATGTCATGAGATATTGATACTTTTGTTGATGTCATGAGATAGACATAGATGCTGAAACAAACCTTAAATAAATAAATGGCTGAGCGTCTGTTCGAGTATCTGAGCCGCTATCGAAAACTGAATACAAATTCAGTGGGTTGAGTGCTAAACAGCTCAAATTAGGACTTTAGTCAAAAAGTGGCGATACCAAGATTAAAGTCTTCATTTTCAAATCACGTGTTTGATATTTATTTAAATGCAGAAATAATTTGTAGGTATGAATTTTTCTTGTCATTGGAGAGAGCCCATCGACAATTTGCGACAAACTAACTTCAAATGAATATATTTCTGTTTTACAAAATTAACCTAGAACTCATCCAGGTAATAAAAAATGGATCCCAGCGATACAAAACATAAATAGTCTTCGTCTTTCTTTCAACGAAGGGGACTGACTTTGAATCTAGATTTGGTATGGATAGCTGAAAATGCCTCAAAGGTATCAATTCATGTCCATATAGATGGAAAGATTTTCTGAGTATCTTTTGCAGAATTTGCGGAAATAACTTTCTACACTTTTCTCATTGTCTGCATTGGGGACTGAATTTGATTCTAGATATGGATATATGGACTATACCAGGTGACGAAAATCGGTTTTAAAGTGTGTGCATGCAGCTGGAAGAGGGGATGTTGCGTCTCCATGGGTTCCCGTTAATAGAAAAAATTGATGTCTTAAACATGTAAACTCCATGTCCATAGAGACGGAGAGATTTTTCAAGTATTCTATGCAAGATTTGCATCAGTTACATTATGGGTTTTTTTTTATTTTCGGAGTCCACTGATATAAACTATTTTCACGAAGTACCTGACTACAATATCGCAGTTCAACATTCTAACATTATAAGTTCTGGTGATGAATGCATCACAATAATATACCTGTTCCAATAAGATCCTATCCATAGCCCAAATACCACATCGTGAAATGAACAAGACAGCTTTTAACGATACCAAGTTTAGTAAAGAAACCTCTCGTGTACCCAACGGATTCAATGGACAAATAATCAATAAATCATATAAAGGTCAAAGTCATTCCATCTTATTTCAAATTAAAAACTGATTTGTAATTTAAGCAACACTTCATTCAAAACATCTGTTACACGTGTGAAAAATCTAGAAAAAAAATATGCGGTACGGACGTCACTCCGTTGATCAAATGATTGTTAAACGGGCAGTCACATTTCAAATGTTTCGCGTGGTGACATCAAACGGCAACATATGCTACTGGAGCCGTAAACATAGAAGAAAAAAAAACTACACGAAGTGTCGTACATCCAGAGGGCGAGGATTTTAGTCTTATTGGAACATATACACATTCTCTGTCCCCCATATAACGCGCGGCTAATCTGCTACGGAATGCTTACATATAAACAGCTAAGAATTCACGTGGGGGGGGGGGGGGGGGGATGATGAGGACATTTTTTTTTGCACGACCATGTCATGCAATGACCCAAGTGTGCACCTGCCTATGCTTTTTAGCAAGCTGTTCGGACAAGGAGTCGACATTTAACACAATTAGCCATGGCAGCCTGACTCGGTGCGTGCTAAAAGTCATGGCATATGGCGACGACTTTTACCACACCGTTGCCGATTGCCATGATTAATTTTGAGGGCTGGGGCCAATACTATAAATCTTTTACAATTGTATTTTCTAGAATTGTATTTTCTAGTTATGACTTTAAATGGGTTATAATGACCCATTAGCATTTTCAAAGATGTGGCAATTTGCCAGTTGGCAAATTGCCATATCTTATAAAATGCTAATGATTTATTTTAGTCAACGGTTATATTGATAGGTAGAAAATACAATTCTTGAAAAATTGTAAAAGGTTTATAGTATTGCATCCTGGTCTATTTCACGTATCGACAAGCTAGCAACAACTTGGAACAGTTTTATGTGTATATGGAGGTATTTTAACAAGACAAGTTGGCAAACTCTTTTAATAATGCTGCAAATTCTGGACTGCCATTCTTTCAATGTGGCTTCATCTTGGGCCGTATGTTCTAAATTCTGATCTGTGTCCTGTTGTTCCAATTAAGATAAACCTGTCGCGTGGTTTCCGCACATGTATTGTGTTGGACTACTGTCCGAGGAGAGTCACGAGACAAAGAGTTGTGGGGATGTGTGAGAGCATCCCTAACTTCTCCCGGGGTTTTTACCCCTGAATAATTTAGGACCCATTGCCGTTATCATATTTTGTCGTTAACAACGCGCCGTCAAAAATCCTGTGTCGTCATTCCGACAGAGGACCAACATGCGTCGAACACATTAGCAATAGTTTGTTTGTTTTTTGGGGTTTAACGACACCTTCAGCAGCTAAGATCGCATCGTAACTGATAGTTTTACAGATGGGGAAAATGAAATACACTGAGAGAACTACCGAGCGGCGGCAAGCAACTGTCCGACTCTCCAACTAACTGACTCTTCACAAGCGGAGTTAACAGCAGTTCAAGGCATGAGACAGCTGGTTGACAATTATCTTTCATACAAACATCAATGTTGAGACGATAATGATTATCATTTAGAAAATAATAGATCAATATTCTGATCATTAGTGTATATTTGTAACCGACTGCCCGGCATGATCCACACTTGCGACAAGTCAAGTGAATGGCTCAAGATCACCGACAAAAGAGACATCTGAACTTGTCCAGTCATTGACACAATTGAAATGGATATTTATAGATTTGGTCTTCTTTTCAATGAATTATATTACCACCACAAGTCATTAGAAGTTACATGGCGTGTAGCTGCCTGATGCATTTGCATACATGGCGATGAGAGTTCATATATATAGCTGGCTGATACATTTCCATACAAGGCTTCGCCTTCCTGATATGAACTCTCATCGTCTTGTATGGAAATGTATCAACCAGCTACACGCCATGTAACATATTTATCATGTCGAAAGTCCTTGTAAATCAAGGGATTAATAAATTTTCTCGAGAAACAAAGATCGACCAGACGTTTATTTTTTGGAAGCCGCTATTTCCAGCACCGCGCAGAATCATCAACAGTAACTGGCCATGGTATGTATTCATGATGACAGTAAACAATCTTTGCTGTTCGAAGTGCGATATTTGTTTACAAAATAAAACGTAACGCTATAAGCATTTATCATATGACTCGTCCGTTTTGTTCACTTTTAAACATTTAATATTTTGTTTTCATATTAGTCAGTGATAAATTAAGCCTTCCGTCAATTTCATTGGTCACTTTCAAAACTAGCCAATTTGATTGGCTAAACAGATACAACTGGGTCACATTTGCATAATTTCAGTAGGGAGAATTTACGTTATCTGTCCTATTTAAGGTGGGTTATATTGTATTAATCTTTTACCTACAAAAAAAAAAACGCCGTTAATTTTTTTTTATATTTTCACTTTTTGCTTCCAAAACATAGGTTATGACCCCTCATTGGAAGGAGCTCGACGAGCTCGTTCCAATGAGGGGTCATAACCTGTGTTTTTGGAAGCACAAAAGTGAAAAATTTTACTTATACGAGGATGTTTTTTTCCACGTGCTCTGTAACTCAAGTTAGGCGATGGAAAATTCTTAGACTCGTTTCATAAATATTATATGAGAAAAACACCCATTCCATATCCTCTATATCTGAAATACGCTAACAGACGTTTACTGTCATTACCACCTGAAAAGGGTCGACAAAGCACTTTTAAATGTTAAAAAATCACTTTTAATCAGCTGAGTAAACTATAAAGAAGAAAATGTTCGCTTCAGTATAAAAAATCGATAGACTATAGTATACAGTCGACAGAGAGTTGTATAAAACAACAAAGAACTTTTTGGACTACAAAAAATATTTCCTGACCATTTTTTAAATATTTATTGTTTTAAAGCAACCAATACGGTACCTTGAAAATATTTTTAGAACTTAAATTCTCTTATTTTGTTTTAATTCAGATTTTGAAAATTTGAAACGAATCGAAATGCACCAATTTGATCAAAATAGTAATGGCTGTTATTAACCTGATATCAAATAATATCAGGTGAGTTACCTGATACGGTGGAACCCTTAGATGGTATTCCAGCGTTCTGATTGGACAAATTAACTAAAATACTTTTTCTAACAATCAGCTTAATTTACACCCAAAAGCTCGAAAAAACGTTTGTCTCATCCCCCTGTTCCGATTCCGTATCAGACAGATTCAACTTCCGGTAAACACTGCATGCACTATCACATAGAAACATTGTTATTACGGATTAAAAAATGAAATTAAAAATTTTGACCAATTCCAACCCAATTTAAACTGAAAAACGCGGGAAACGGGCTTCATGTAACGGGATTGTTAGATAAATGTATTATCATGACCAAAGGCATGTCCTGTAATTTGTATGAGATTCTCGGTCGTGTTTACAATCTGATCACAACTCGCCCTGACGGGCTCGTTGCGATCTGATTGAAAAAACACGACCTCGAAGCTGATACAAATTACAGGACATGCACATGGCCATTATAATGTATATGTATACGGTGAAATGGGCGAATCGGTTTTCTACTTGTTGGGAGGTGCATTAATAATTTAATCCTACGGTGCTACAGAGGTGTGAGGATTAAATTATTACCGATCCTCACCACGTGTGTTCTGTTCATTGGGTCACCTGCTCATCCACTTTCAGCTTTTTATTCACGCAAAAATATATGTACCGGGATGAGAGCGTTTATGATCCTATTTAGTCCCTGGAAATATATTCGGAATTAGAAATGATATTCGATTCAACCACAATACTGGATTCTAATTCGATTCGGCAATCGGCGCCTAATAGCTATCGAATATCTTCCAGCATTTTCTTCAATGCTTTTGTCGTCGAAATGCAACGGATATTAACGTGAACGAGATAAATCTATGTTTAAATAATCTGCAATGTTTTTTAAAGCGGATTGCAAATCGCATCATCAGAACATGTGTATCATGTAGCCTGCAGTGTTGAGCCTACAATAACCAGCTTTTATAAATAATGATGCTGGAAGTCACAGCAGTCTCGGATTTTAAGCAGTCGATTGAATCTTTGAGTCATAGTGAACACGCAACGTTGATTATCAAAAGAAGGCCCGTTTCCGATTCCGTGAAGCTTGTTTCTACACATTGGTCAGTTATTCCGTGATGTAATTGGAAGTTCCTCGAACTTCCTCGGAATTGGAACACCCTTTGGGATCGTGAAGTTCCGTATTTTAAATTAACCCAGGCTTCCTGAGATGCACGGGCAATTTGGATATTTGTGCAGCAAGTAGCAAGGGAAGGCACTGTGGCGTAAAAAATTAACACTGAAATCTCCATAGACATTGATTCGCCAGAGCAAATGTTTGTCTAGAAGGAATATGGCGTAAAATTTTAACACTAGAAAGTCCCATAGGGTTTTGAATTTGGCGTGAAAATTGGTAAAAATGTATTATAGCATAAATATTTAACACTGAAAGTTCCCATAGACATTTTTTTCGCCGATGGCACTCTGGCGAAAAAAATGTCTATGGGAATTTTCAGTGTTAAATGTTTACTCCATAGTGCCTTGCCTTACTATTGCAGTAAATGTGGCACCAACAGCAGGATGTTTGCGTGAATCGGCCCATCGGGAAACCCGCATTATCAAACTCTGGTCTGTCAATGTGGAAAAGATAGCTTTATGAAATGTAGTTTGCGACAGGTCAATTGCATGCACAGGATTCAAATTAGATTTTTAGGTCTAGGTATTCCCGATAACGATTGTTATTATTTGAATCGATATTCGATTCGATTCACGAATTTGGAGCAGTATTCGACTCGGTCGTATTCGAATCTTCGCAGGTGCTTAGATCCCATATGAAAATGGGAGTATTTTACACAACTTTTCTCTCCTGGTCTGCTGCTATCAAAATATCGTCTGCAGGGACGACACGTGACTGACTATTGTCGATCACTTGTCGTCCCAACAGACGGTAATTTGAAAGCAGCTATGCCTTCTCAAAACACAACTGATATAAAATATGTCTAAAGGATTTGATTTACCGTGAACTGTATGCATGTAGGGCCTATGCACGTATATTGTTAAAAAAACTCGTGTTTTTATTTGGGTTTAACGACACTTTGCACTTTCGAAAATCATGATCACCTCTTGTTGGACAGTTTTACTGGTGGAGGAAGTATGAGTACCGGGAGAGAACCACCGAGCAGAGGCGAGCAACTGTCAGACTCCCCAGCGTACTAACTTCACACAAGTTAGCATTGGTTGAAGTGTCGTACGCCTTGGTACATAGCGCGATAGTGCCCTCACGTGGGCAATCGGGATTAAGTGCCTTACCCAAGAAGACATCGCGGTTATTCCGGGTGGGGATCGAACCGTGCAATTTTCGGTTTGAAGTCCAATACCAATACCACTGAGCCAACACGCTCCCGAAAATAAGTGTTAATCCTTTACCCAACGAATCGGCCGCATCCGCCCGCGTAATATACAAATTCAGCAGTGGAAAACATTTGAAAAAATGATATTTAAAATAATAAATTTTGATATCGTCTGCGTTGGGTAAAGGGTTAATAAAATATCAAAAGATAGGGTTTGTCTTGACAAGAATTATTTACACTCCTGCCTATTTATCAGCAGCCTTTGAACTCTCGTGAATTGCTGTGGGATTAACTTATGGGTCTTTTCGCCTAAAAATACCAAGAGAACGTCCGTCCAGTTCTGTAGAAAGTATGGTATTGGATGGTAAGTTTCGCCAACCCTCCGATTGTAGGGATTAATTATGTCCCAGAAAGCCCCATTTTAAGGTAATTTTTCAGAATTCTTTTATTTTTACTTGAGTCAAACTAGATATGTAGTGAACCTATTAAACAGAAAATGGCCAGCAGAATTTAATTTAAAAAGAAAAGGAGTGTGATTGAGTCCAATGACTGCTGTCTGGTATTTCTCCATGATTATACGGGGAAAAAGTTTTCGGGAAGTTCCCGGGAAGTTCGCGGATAGTACACGGCTGACCAGTGGTCTCTTTCGACCTTGCCTACCCTCTTAATTACATTCGAACTTTTTCAAAATAACCTTCTGTAGTAGAGATAGTACACTTTCCCTTCGGCTTAAATCGATTGATATATGCTTATTTTCTGTGAAGATTGCAATGAAAGGAATGAAATGAGTTGATACAATAAGTTATAGATACGAAATCCCAAATGAGACTTTGGGACGAAATACCAATGACATTAATGTACTGAATGATTGTTTTGTCATATCGAGTCGTAATTTATATAATGTGTGCCCCCGTCGTTCAATTGTTACACACAGTCTCCCGAGAAACGTGATGCATTAAGAAACCAAAAAGTCATCTGTACTCAAGGGAAAAATATGCACCGTTATATTTTGATTATTCTCCAAATATGAAACATTAGGCTAAAAAAGTATTAGTACAAACTCACGGAGATCCGAAATATTTTTAATTTTTTGATTGATGCATATTTATTTAGTTGCGTCTCCAATTTTGACCTTGTTACCTTTTACGGGAGAGTGCCCACAGGCCCATGAATTTTGAAGGGGTAGCAAGTAGTGCTATAGACCTTGTCAGCCCGTATGCCTATCTGCACTTTTGTTTTGGCGTGTAATGGTCATAAACTTTGAACAGAATCCCTCTTTTGCTACTATTTTTTATTTATTTTTCCTTTTTAACCAATTCCGTCTACTCCCACCCCTTTTGGAGTATAGAAGAGAACCAAACCCCATTTATACCTCTCTGTTATAGCCAACGAAGTACTCTGATGTAAAAACATAAGCTAAAACTGCTTTCTCCTAAAAAATTCAATGAGAAAGCACTCGGCCAAAAGATGAGATAGAGATGACCGTAGGAATATTTTTTTCTCGTTTGGTATGATTGTCTTTATGAACAAGGTTAGGCTAATCTGGGTGACTCGTTAGCTGAATGTGAAAATCCGCCAGTGACGTAGATAAAGAGGGGGGGGGGGGCGGAGCCCCCCTCCCCCACCAGAAGTTTTGTCGGAAATTTTTTGGGACCATTTTTAGGCGAATTTATGCCTAATAACATTAAAATGCTGGCTTTGGTGATAAAAACATGCCATTTTGGGTAAATTTTGGGTAAAAAAGACCAATGTTCAGTACATTTGCCGTAAACAACAGATTCTTTCTGTTTGTTTGGGTTTTTGTTGGTTGTTACACTGTCGGAAAATTTTCGGTCTGTCGGAAAATTTTGGGCTTGCAACTCCGCCTGCGATAAGCTATTTACGCCACTGAAATCCGCCATCCTTTACGAACTCACGTATCACACCAACCCCAACCACAAATAATCCATCCACCTACCCCCACCCGACCGCCGAAAAAGGAGAAAAATGCACGCAACACAAAACGAACGTATTTAAAGAGAAAAATATGAGGTCTTAACTTTAAAAAAAATCATTAAAAAACGTTCCTTGAATAAAATATAAAATCTAATTATCGTACGTGTCATTGGTTGTTCTTTTGGCAACTTCAGTGTGAGGAATAAATAGAAACATGTTTTAGCCCTCTACCCAACGTAACAGCCAAAATCGTCCAGCTCTATTCTAAAAAATCGCGAATTAATTTTCATTATTTTTTCATTTTTTGTCTCAAAAACATAGGCTATGACCCCTCATTGGAACGAGTTCGTTCCAATGAGAGGTCATAACCTATGGTTTTGAGACAAAAAATGAAAACATCAGTTATTGAAGAATTTTTTTTTTTTGCAAGTGTCGTCTGCTTTTCATGTTAGGTAAAGGGTTAAAAAATAGATTACGAAAAACATCCTCGTAAGCCTGAAGTCATTTACAGTTTGTATTTTGTAACTATGATCTAATGAAGCATTGCAGGACAATAAGCTATTTTGTAATTTCTCGTCTCTTATATTTCAGACTGTTACATTCCGGATCGAATCAAATTATTTGAAGTTCTGAACATCACAACAGGTTTCATACTGACTTGCCGTCGAAACATTTCTTTCCAGATATCTCTCTGCTTTGCGGACAGGTTAATTTTGGACGTAGGAATGAGTGACTGTCCAGAAAGCCAACAGTAAAAAACTGTATTTAGGTATGTTTTAGACATAACTCCGCTCGTTCATTAAGTAGTGTTCAAGATCGTGTAATAATAACGATAGCGGTGTGTGTGTGTGTTTGGGGGTGGTGGGGAGGAGGGGGGGGGGGGTTCTTCCAGGAATTGGCGTGATAATCATCTTACGGGTTGACGTGAGACATAGTTGGAGGTCTGAATGGTGTGGTCGGTGGGAAGGTTATATGTTGTGAACAGTCCAGTCATATTTCACTCTGTATTTGAGTTAGTTATTATTTAGCAAGAGTCAATCTTTCATCTTTTTGTGATATCTGCATTCCTAGGGAAATGGGGAGGGGGTGGGGGTTGGGAACAGGATAGATAACGTGCTTGGTAAAATGTTCCATGAAATTTAGAATGGTAATGGTATGAATAATTTCACAAAACTCTAGTCTACTCAAATAAGACAGGCAATATACCTCTCCGGATCAGTGGTATAATATTATAACGGGATGTGAGGATATATTCGATTGCTTGATGGAATGAAATTGGAACTGTATTTCCCATTAGATAATGATGTCGGACATTAATCTTTATTCTCCCCTTTCCCGCGTCTGTTTCTCGATCTCCTTCGATACACTGTTTGTTTCTGTTCCCAGTTTTACGTCCCCAGAAGAGAGGAAAACCGTTGTTTTATTATTATTTATTTATTGGTGTTTTAAGGTCATATACTTATGCACAATGACCATCATGACCGTGACAGTTTTGCACCCGCATATCTCTCCACCATAGTGTTAATGTGTGCCGTGTTCGGTCAAACTTCGTCAAGAATTGTAGGACATACAGACAGATACACTGACAGACAGACAAATATGCAGATGATTAGATCGACATACAGAATGGTGATTCTCATATATTCCCCCTTATCCAGAGGCGACCCAGAGGGCCGAATGGGGGGGGGGGGGGCGATGTAAACCTGATCCGCCTCAGCTGTGAAGGCTCAAGTCCCGACTGACTAATATTCCAACTACATACGTACATCACCAAGACATGCCTTCAACGAATGCATTCATTGATAATGTAGCAATTATATTTTAGAAAAACTCCCAAATATCTTGGAATTTGTGGTTGACTAAATAAAGTACACATGTAGTAGTCGTGATGCAAAAGAATTAACACGTACCGTGTCGGTACTCCCAATTGGTTAGTTATGACGGGCCCCAACAGCCCAAATCGGCGTTCGACGGTTTTCTTTGCAAACAACGTTACACCTATCATGAAGTGTGGTGAGACATCACTTCTGAGGTTTGTTGCAGACTTCACCCAATATGTCCTCAACACCACATGATATACTACCGACACTATCAAGTACCACGTAGTTGATACTAAGCCCAATGAAAGTCCTACGTAAGAGATACTAAGTCCTACGTAGGACTACTCTTCCTTATTATGATCCCCGATGAGTCTGGAGGTGGGATGGGGAAATCTCACCCGAGGGGCAAGATATTTGAACCAGACCCGAGGCTTGCCGAGGGTCTGATTCAAATATCTTGCCTCGAGGGTGAGATTTCCCCATTCCCACCTTCAAACTCATCGAGGATGATTTTTCTCCCCACACACGAAGATTACGTCATTATAGATAATTGACGGTCAAGTGCTGACATACCCAATTTATCAAGTCGTAGTCCTTTCGAAAAACGAACAGTTTCATAGGAAAGATCGTATAGAAGTTAGGTATATACCACAGGTATATACTAAAAAATTGATTTGTAACACTGTCCGTTAAGGGGTTAATGTATTTGCGCGTGTCAAACTCTAATGTAAAGGGCATTGTGAGATTATTGATCGATCGATAAATTCGCGCAGTGATATTATTAAATCTGCAGAGAAACATGGGGTTGAACAAATCAAGTTTAATATTTGAATAATAATTAAATACTGAGTCTATTATCAACAAGGAACAGATAAATAGGTAATAAACGAACACAATTTACAGTTATTTACAATTGTGCAGACGATGGTGAAATAGTTCCGGCGACCTAATAAAATATGCAAATGAGTATGTCACGTGGGGTGGGTGGGATAGAAATATCCCACCCTGCTGTCTCACCCGGGACACGCGTATGTTTCACGTATAGTGGGGGAGAAAATATAATATTCCATACGTAGGAGATGATAAGTCCTACGTAATCAGTATTATCTCCTACGTTTGAGATAGTAAGTCCTACGTAGAAGATCACATTATCTCCTACGTATGAGATACTAGGCCCTACGTAGGAGATAACGAGACAAACAGAATCATCCTGATTCAACAACGCTTCTGCAGAAATAGACCACGTGAAGTGTGAAAGAATGCCAGACAGCTCTATCCCGTTCATAAAACAAAACATTGGTTAAGTACCGCAAAAAAGTATATTCAGCTGTTCTGCCAGCTATTCATTTTTGCGTAACAAAACGATGCCAGTCGACGAACAGCGGACGTAATATTCATCTAATTAGAAAGACGAAACAGTTATACACATGATTAATCATTGTTACATCATGTACCTCCCAAGAGTGAACTAACGTCCTATGGTGTTGCTTGGTGAGGTATATTGAGGAGCCGTTAGGCTCAGACACTATACCTGCCAAGACAACTCCATGGGCGAACTGTTCCCAAATTTGGGAACTATATACGTTAGATACAGCTCAAGCGTTTTGGGTACAGTTGCCAGGGAAACAGTATCACATCAGTATTGCCCCGTTGCAAGGTACAGTGTTCCCGTAGCCAAGAAGTGTGAACGGGGTACAATACTAAACAGGATGTTCCGGTCCAACAATCATTACCCCATAGTTTGACATGTGATGTTCTCAAGAACTGTAAAATCACATTATTACCAAGTCACCCTACAAATACAACATTGCTAATCGATTTTATAATACATCGGGCAATGCTATTCAGAAACATTGTATCGGTAGATTTAACCCTTTCTAATGTGTGTTCTTCAATTGTGTTGACCTTTGAAATACTGCCGACGGCAACATCCACCATATATATAAACGACTGACTAAACTTATTTACATGCATTTTTGTGTGCTGAAATTCATTGTGTAGCTGTAGATGCGGGAAGTGGTCTAAATCAGCAATAAGAAATAAGGACCTATTTTGTATTGGAGGGAGACATCGTTATAATGTAATCCTACAGCGCTCTTAAACTGTAGAATTCTATTGTCATGGGTCCTCCTTCTAAAGCTGATACTCGTTGGATAGTCTATACCTTAAAACAAATTGGGTCCAAAATTACCCCACATGAACTGGGTTGAGTGAATATGAACCCAGTTGAGTTCATATCAACTCAACCCGGTTCATTTGGGTTAATTTTTAACCTAACTGATTTTAGAGTGTACACACAGACTGTCAAATATATGTTTACAAACAATTTGCCGATCGAAAGGGTTTAGAATGCTCTGAACGCATCAATACCAGATGCTGTTGTCAACAAAGGTCTTCTTTCGAAGCAAGTTGGTCTCGCGTTGTTACAACTTGTTGCAATTATGAAATATTCATAGACTCCTGTTTTATTTTCACGTTAGTTTTTATTCCCACTCGGTCATGCTTCATGTTACGTAAACCGACACTCATCATGAGAGAGGTTTTATAACGCAAAATGAATTCGTTTTGTTAAAAAAATCGATTGTTAGAAAAACGTAAAAATGCAAAGAATACACTACTGTCTTGTTCTCTTATCAGGGACGTATGAAGCATCTCGAACTAAGGGGTTCGGGGGGGTGGGGGGGGGGCATACAAGCGCACACTGATATATAACAGTGATGACCAGTGTGCCTTAATGGGATGGTAAGAATACAAACGTTCTCAAACCTTGTACTCTGTTTACAGCCAATCTTCCATTCCACTGTTTTTCAAGAAACGAAAATGGAATGAAATTGAAACACTGGTTTAAATTCCAATAGCCCTGAATTTAAAAGAATTCTTACGGAGAGAATGCTTAGCTCATACTCCCTTAATGTCACATGTAGTAACCCTGCATGCCCGGATTGTAGTAATGACCGAAATAATCATCTTGCTAGTAATTAAACTTCTGTTATCTCGCCCAGTGTTAAATTGAGATACCATAATATTGGGTAAAACTATGGACCATGGTGCTGCTCCGGTGTACTCTGCGTAGCGGTCCCATGGTGGACTTTGGGACCTTTTCGGGAGGGCGCTCAATAGGGACGAACTTTACATATTTTGTTTTTTGTTACTAGATGCAGGTTAACTTAGGTATGTTTCTGTGAATCAAAATGTAGGGGAAATCTGCTGTGAAGATTACATTTAGCCATTATGTGGGGACGGCAGGAAGACCGTCTTTATGACTATGCTGTCTTCCCGCAGTATAATGGAATTCATTTTGTTTTAATACTTGTTTACCGTTATATTATTATGCTGCGAAATAAAGTATTCATATTCATAAAGTATTCACACATAGAGGATATGGAATGAGTGTTTTTCTCATATAATATTTATGAAACGAGTCTAAGAATTTTCCGTTTGGGTGAGCCTCTAGCGAGCCCAAACGGGAAATTCGGACGAGTTTCATAAATATTATATGAGAAAAACACTCATTTCATATTCTATTTATTATATGACACTCACACGCACAAATTAGCCACTTAGTATGACTTTTTAACCTATCACCTAACTTGAGTTGCAGACGGCACTTGGAAAAAAACATCCTCGTATAACTAAAAATTTTCATTTTTTGCTTCCAAAACATAGGTTATGACCCTCATTGGAACGAGCTCGTTGAGCTCGTTCCAATGAGGGGTCATAACCTCAGTTTTGGAAGCAAAAAGTGAAAATAAAACAAAAATGAATGGCGTTTTCCTTGTAGGTAAAAGATTAATACAATATAACCCACCCTAAATAGGACAGATAACGTAAATTCTCTCTACTGAAATTATGCAAATGTGACCCAGTTGTATTTCGTTTAGCCAATCAAATTGTCCAGTTTTGAAATAGACCAATGAAAGCTCCCGACTCTAATTATGCAAATTATGAAAATGTGGCCCAGTTGTATTTTGTTCAGCCAATCAAATTGTCTAGTTTTGAAATTGACCAATGGAATTGACGGAAGGCTTTATTTACCACTGATTAATATGAAAACAAAATATCAAATGTTTTAAAGTGAACAAAACGGACGAGTCATATGACAAAATACACTATGCTATGTTTTGAACTCATGCATCTCTACATCTACTGTCTGTCTCTCTCAACTCTTTCTGGAAAAAGTTGGTGTGATGGAGGGACATCCCTGGCAAATCCAGGTTCAATCAAAGATACTTTCAGATCTTAATTTTAAAGTATATTACATAGCTTCGCTAGTTTATGTGTCATTGTTCTAAAATTTATTCAACATTCTAAGGGCCCTGCGAAGTTTTGAGATTCAATTCGATTTCGAATCTTGGGTTGCTATTCGGTTCGATTCGAAACCGGCTGCCCGATTCGTTTCCTTTCAAATCTTTTCGCAGGAATATAGCTTAGTATCCATCATCTGCATCATGCCACAAAGCGTTCAATTCAAATACAAATTGTACATAAATAATGCTGAACATAAAGACTGAGTGTAAGTCCATCATATATTATTATAAAAAGTAGGGGATATTTGATAAAAGTGAGATATATGAAGAAATATATTTATATTTTCATAAAAAAGACAGTTGAGACATTGCACTGACATCTGGTGAATGATTTCAGCGATAGTTGGGTGTCTGACAAGCACACATTCCGCGCTCTGAGCTGTAGAAGACATGGACTGTCAGTCAGAAAATTTACCACATCCAGTCCAAGACCTCAATACCTTGTAAATCCTCCTCGGTTCGCGAGACAAGCGCGGATCCGACGTGACATACTCCTCACCAAACGTCCAATATCAGTTTGACTGATGTAATTCCATTCTTCCTGTAGTGCAGCGTTGAGTTCCTGGACATTGGTATGGGGCTGTTAGCATTGTCGTAGGCGTCTGCCAAGCATATCCCAGACGTGCTCGATTGGTGAAAGGTCTGGACTTAGTGCTGGCCAAGGCAGTGTAGTGATGTCCTACTCCTGGAGGAACTCTGTAGCGACACGGGTCCTGTGTGCTCTTGCATTGTCATCTTGGAATATGAATCGACGACAGTGATGCCGCGCAAATGGCACCACATGGGCTGCTAACATGTTGTCACGGTAGTACTGCCCTGTGGCACGCCCTTGGAGGACATGTAATGCTGTTCTGCTTGTCATGCTTATGCCTCCCCACACCATAACAGATCCACCACCAAAACGATCATGCTGCCTAACGGTTACGTCATGGTATCGTTCGTTCCACCGTCGCCACACTCTGTTTCGTCTGTCATGGAAGTCGAGAGTGAACCTCGATTCGTCGTAAAACATGATGCTGCTCCACCGACGATTGTCCCAGCGTTTTCATGCTCCACACCAATTACGCTTTGCTGCGATGTGACGTTCAGTCAAACATTGCGTAATACTGTGGTTCGGATGAAATGATCCTGGTTAGATGACCTGACCGACATCTGTCATCAACATTGCCTGACTAACGGTAGTGTGTCCACATCCGGCTAATCACCGATTGAGTAACGTTGAGAATTTGAGCCACTGCAGACTGTCTGTTGCCAGCTTCCAACATGCCAACGGCACGTAAACGGTCGTCACGTGTCAATCTTCGCATACCTCAAAAGTTACGTTTTGACCAGAAACTATTGATGAACGAGTTTGTACCAAAAAAAGAACAATGTGACCTCCGAAAAAGTCTGTCCAGTACAAATGAAAACTTCAAAACGTACCCCACAGACATTAACGCGGCACTCGTGCGCAAAACCTGCATGGAGTTTTCGTGGGCCGGTGACATTCATGATCCACACTAAACTTGGTAACATATTGATGTGTCCAATCACGCGTATCCAATACCATTTTCCGAAAATATCAACATCAGTTTGGATATCCCCTACTATCTTTGAATAATATACTACTCAAAGTTTGCTAAGCACCAAGTATATCCAACTATCTGTTTTACGTTTTATGTGAAATATTGTAATGAAAATTGTATATATTTTTTATTTAATTATATCTTTAATGCTTTAAGTATAGAAATTAAGATTTTATTTGTGTTTGACATTATTTGTGAAATTATCTGTGTGGTCTAGGCAGTACCTTGACTCATCTGTAAAAAGGACAGATCAAAAATCTTCTCTGGTCCATCCAACGTGGTCCATGGCCCATGCATATCTTGCCTGGCGGTGGTTCTGGGACAGCGGAATGCGAATACATAGTCTTCTCGATCGGAGACCTCCTTCGTGCAACCTTGCCCAGATAGTCTGCGTCGAAACATTTACCCCGGATGCATTCTGAAGGTCACTGCGAAGCTGGGTTGCTGTGGCAAAGCGGTTCCTACGGGCCTGAATGATCAACAAACGGGTCGTCACAACTGCAGATGTTGCCCTGTCTCTGCCACCACCATGCCGTCTTACTGGTGTGCCATACTGCTGAAATCTTGCCCAGTGCACACCAAGAGCTTCACCAACCTGACGATGGGTAGCCCCTTGCTCCACCATCCCTACAGCCTGCCACATTTCTGCTTCAGACAAATGTCTTCATACATTTGCATTTCTATATTTAATCATTAAATCACAAGGGTTTGTGTTGAAATGAAGATTGAATACCCTACACATGTCATGTACATGTAGACAGTACACGAAAACATCCTGAAAATCAAGGGGTACATGCTTTCCATGACTGTCACGAAAAGTCTGCCTGTCAAGAGAGCTAATGTAAACACTGGCGACCATCTCAATACATTCCTCAATCATATCCACCAAAAATATCACAAATATGTCACAAACAAATTTCACAATGATGTCTCAAATATTTGGTGCTTAGCAAACTTTGAGTAGTATATATATTAACATAAATGACAACAGCACTGTAGCCGCCACTCATGTTAACTCCAATCTAACTAACAATGTCGACGATGAGGTGTTGCGAACCTTGTACAGTGCCTTGTACCGGTAATTCTTGTACTCATTCATGTCTTTGAACTCTAATCCTTTATAGTCTATAATCCTAGTTGTAATATTCGAACTACATCACCAAGTGTTGCTTTTGACGAACATTTTATCAGTCTGGACTTGGATTTGAGCTATCAGAGTAAAAACAAACCCCCCCCCCCCCCCCCCCCCCCCCATCTTCAAGATGCCCCTGATTCGATTCGAGATACGATCCGATTTCGAATAATAGAACCGATTCGATTTGAGATTCGGTTGGAAGTGAAAATGTCTGATTCACGGGGACCTACACATCCTTACCACGTACTTGGCTGTTTTACCTTGTGGGTAGCGTATTATCAACGCCTTTACACTCTAAATGCTATGAGAGCGTTCCGAGTTTTGCGATAAAGTAATAAACAGCTATTTTTCTTCTCATTTTGTTATTTTGGATATAATGCGTGGGGCATGGTGTTTGGTTTGCTACAGAACAAAGACAATAATCTCCTGAATTTAGTCTACTGTCAGATATGGAATAAAAATTATTGAATTGAGTTTCATGAATATATTCAGTAATTTTATCTTACATCCTGCTTATTAGCCTCACTGTAGTTAGCATTTGTGTTTGTTGTTTAGGTGAAGGCACATTATAGGCACCTGACCATGCAGAGAATGCAAAAGGGGATGGAAAGATTATGTTTTTTACTTTATCCCATCGCTCTGAACAATCGCGTCGCACATATAGTGTGCAAATGCCTTCGTATTCATCAATTGATGTGTCTTTTTTAAGCAGCCACAATCACATGCAGTATTTTTCAGTTACGCAAAGCTCTCTCCCAATAACCATGTATGATTTCCTATCGTATTCATGCAGGTTTTAGTTCTTAGATATGTGTCGTATAATTGCGCCATAAGGTCCCATGGCTGGTGAGATACCAATAGTCTGTTTTTCTTTACTGGATTGTACATGTAATGACAGGCTTGTATAAACTGCAAATGATTACTCCTTCAGTTCCCCATACAAACGTTAGGCACACTAGAATCCCTTCTTGCTGTGTGTACCCATATACGGTATGGTACATATGCGGTAAGGGTAAGACTATGTCAACTTTTCGATCAACCACCCGTTGTTTGCACGTCCACCCGTCGTCAGCTCGTGGTCATAGTTTTGTCTCCCAATAAATTCAACGATCATAATATAACTTCCCTTTTTTCGTTATACATGTTTATTACTTTCCAAAGTGTGATTTACTGGGATTTCCGGGTTTGATTATAAACGATAACTTCACAAGTGAATTATGCAATCAACAATTGTGTCATGTATCCGTGCTCGCAAACGAAGACGCTTTGCCGTGGATGTAATGGGGACTTAATTTTTTTTTCAACCCTTTACCTAATATGAAAAGCAGACGACACTTGCAAAAAATTCTTGAATAACTATTATTTTCATTTTTTGTCTCAAAAACATAGGTTTTGATCCACATTGGAACGAGCTCGACGAGCTCGTTCCAATGAGGGGCCATAACCTATGTTTTAGAGACAAAAAATAAAAAAATAATGAAAATTAATTGGCGAGTTTTGAGAATAGCGCTGGCTTTTTTTGGCCGTTACGTTAGGTAAAGGGCTAAATAATATAATTATTGTTAATAATGAATAATGTTAATAAACAGAGTAATCGCTTGACTGGACTGGTTACGTGAAATAATTCATTCGAGGCGAAGGACTATATTGTAAAACACTCGTGCGAATTCGCCCACTCGTGTTTGTACAACGTTCCTCACCTCTCATGAATTATTTCACGTAACCAGTCCAGTCATGCGATTACTCTCTATGTATTTATATGCGAGAGAGAGAGAGCTGTGCAGCTTTTATCGTCTACCAAGGATCATTGTCCTTTTAATTGCGATTCCAAGCTGCCATTTCAAGTCATGCCTTTCAATAGCTCAAAGAAATATACTGCTCTTCCTGATGTTCTGGTTGCAGGTACATATCTATAAAAGATGGAGCTGAACAGTGTTTTAGCTAGTTTAAACAATATAGTAGTTTTTAATAATCATGTCAAAGAACAAATGTAATGTAGACACTTAATATATAAATCGATGTGGATTCGACAGTAAGCTGTTTATTAATACAAGGCTACTTTCAAATATTTATGTCCTTTGAATTCCAATTTTACGCTTTTTCATGTTATGTCTTTCTATACTTCAAACAGTTTTTATCAGATTCTCCTGATTTCTGATCTATAAAAACGTGTATACACATATGTATCTCTATACAAAATTCAAAGGCTGTCCACAGGGTGTATCACTAGTTAATGACCTTTGAACTGATGAGCCTAAGCTTTTTCAGCTTTGTTGTCCAATAACTCAAACTGTTATCAGCAGGGTTTCCCTATTTGTGGCATGCAGTATACTGGTTCTTGCTGCCGATGTATGTGAGAAAGTTATTGATGTCAGCAGTTGTCACTGTTGGTGTGAAGGTACGCGTCCGCCAATTATTGTCGACTCAGATTAGATCAATAATACGATTTTCTTCGTAGAATGGAAGGAGAATGACGAAAACACACACACACAAAATATTCACTCGTGATGAAAGAATGTCTAACAGCAGGAAGCAATTATGTGTACAAGGCAAAAACCACCCAAGTGAGCGTTAAAACAAGTAGAAAACTCTTTTGACAAAAGCACTGCAAACGATATACGTTTTACCACCCTCTTTTTCGTCTATGACGTCAAAGACTTCGAAAAATGGTTCTGAATTGTTACTATTTACTTAGAATTTTACTTAGAAGGTTGCTGTCAATATGGATCCGGACGAAGACATTTGACCAGATCGCGACTTGTTTTAGTCGAAATTCTCTGTCTGTTTTTCTTACCACAACACGGTAGAAGCTCACCTGTTGAAAAGCAAACGGGAAATCATTGCATCTCAGATACTACTTACGTTTATTTGTCAATATTCAGTCCAGGGTCCTGCAAATCACTCATTTTTTGATTCGAATCGAATCTCGAATTGAACCGGGCCTAGTATTCGAAATCGAATCGAATATAGGATAGAATCCTGGGCATAAAGATGACCGATACGTGTAGTGGGGGGGGGGGGGGGTGGGGGGCTGTAAACCTGACTGTTCCGACTGTGACTGCTCAGGTCCTAACTGATAAAATATTCCAGCTCCATCATCAAGGCATGCCTTCCTGGAAGGCATGCCTTGATAATGTAGGTGGAATATTACCCAGGAACGGGTGCGAGACTTACCAGCACTACGAACTGCACTCGCCGGAAGCAACAGGTCATCATCAACATTGTTTGGAAACTTTAACTTTGTTTTCAACAGTGGCAGAGACTAGTGAGACTGGAATTAGCATGGTGTGAGACGACGACAGTGACTGATACCAAGCTGTATTTCCGTGTAAAGATTCGAAAGAAAACGAATCGAATCGAATATCAATTTAAGATTCAAAATCGAATCGAACCTGAAAGCTTTGCAGGGCCCGACCTTAGTCTTGCTTTTCCCAAACTTTATTTATAAAATTCCTAACCAGTTGTGAGGAGCGTTGCGACAGGATCTCTATCGTATCATGATTCGATCAACGAAGGTATCGCTTTTGCGATCACAGTACTGTTCCTCGGAAAACTCAACAACTTAATGATTGTGATTGGAAATACTGATTGAACCCCCCCTACGAATTTTAAATCAGCCAAGTTTCACCAAATAAAGAGACAAAATGTGAGGAACGCCCTTTCCTTTTTCGTGCAGTATTTTTAATTTCTCTAAAAAAGTATGAACCCTTATTCGAGGGAGCTCGTTAACTCTTTACCTGCTAAATATTGTTCTTGAACTTCTCATAAAATTAAGTCATGGCTGCTGAGCAGCCGCTGTGACTTGATTTAATCAAATGTTATAGAGAGCCTGTTATAAAAATCATTAATAAGAGGGCGACCCCATCTCACATGGATATATTTTGTTCAGAAGACCTAGAATTATATATTTAGTTAAAAATATGTTTATACCGAAGAGGAAAATCCGTCCACAGCAACTACAGAGTTAAGTAAGTTACAATGAAGACATGCCTTGAATATGTTGTTGAAATATTGACATGTCTGGACGCGAATCATCACAGTCGGAACAAATCATATTTACACTTCCACCACTCCAAATTGGTCATCTGTGCGATGTTCTTGGGGAGAACATTTAATCTCAAGCGCTCTTATCGTTTTGTTTTTCCCGATTCTGTCTTAATTTCGTAATATTTTATTTCGGAATTCTCGACCATCTGGTGTATGCGTGTCTCGCCCAAATCGCGATCTGATCAAGAGATAGACCTCCATTGCGACCACACTACTATATAGGGCGCTGTGAATCACACATTTCGCTTCGAATCGAATCGGGTCTGTTATTCGAATTCTAATCGAATCTCGGATCGAATCAGGGCGTATTGAAGATGGCCGACTGGGAGAAGGGGATGCTGTAAATCTGATTGGTTACGACAGTGATGGCTCTAGTTCCGACTGATAAAATATACCAGCTGCATCACCAAGGCATGCCTTCGTTGAAGGCATGCCTTGGTGATGTAGTTGGAATAATACTCAGTAAAGATTATATTTCAAAAACAGATACGGTCGCGAGAATCATCGGTACTAAGCACTGCGCAGGGCTAGCCGCTAGCAACAGCTCATCGTTGATATTGCCTGGAAACTTTAAATGTTCTTTCAACAGCGGTAGTGTCTAGTGAGACTGGAATTAGCATTGCTGGTGGCATGGGTACAGACGTTGTTTCTTATAGGGGAAACTACACTCAGTCTTTATTTTCAATATATTTATGTACAATGTCCATCAGAACTATACGTATTGTGAGACGACGATGATGGCCGATACCAAGCTATATTCCAGTGAAAAGATTTGAATGGAAACGAAACGTGCGGCCGATTCGAATCGAACCGAATAGCAACTTAAGTTTCGAAATCGAATCGAATCTGGAAGCTTCACAGGACCCCACTATTGTAGAATGGGAATGTTTATGTCCTAGCTGTCAAATCGTGTAAACTACATAATCCCCCAGGACTCTTGTCATCACGGTGATTGTTTACAGATGCATTTGTCTGGGGATTACTTTCCATTTATTGTGATCCAAATGGAAGCTTTTGATTCTCCAGCATTTGTTCTATGTATAAAGAGAAAATATTTCACATTTTTTACCTGATTGTAAAACTGTTTACTGTCAACAAAATTGTATATATCCTTAAGCAATTATGACGTTTTCACATGCATGAATGAAAATTGAACAATGCGAATTAGTTACTGTGTGTGTCCATAAACAGTATTCAAAACCATTCACATCCAGTATAAGGTTGCAATAATTACTTCAGGTATTATTCTGTCTTGTGTGTTTAGTTTTTATTTTTTCTGCATATTTGTGTACAAGATGTTTAATCTCAACATCTCAAAATTACAGCGTGCATTCGCAAGGCTGTGCGATGGCAGGTTTCCGTAATAAACTTAACAGAATAAAGTATTGTTCAATGAATTTACACAGAAGAACGATAAAAATAATCTGTTCCATAAGGTTCAGATGAAGGGACCAGTGTATTAAATGGAGAAATTGCTCTATGAAAAGCTTTCGGCCAAAGGCCTTCATCAGTTTTTAATAGATCAATAGTTTTTTTTATAAAGCAATTTCTCCATTTAATAAAAATGTTGTTGGAACCCTACAACAAAAAAGGAGGAAAAACAAATTGTTTTATACCAGAAGCCAATACAGACTTCTTATCTAGTGAAAACTAACATTGAATATATCGTTCTGTGAAACGTCTTAAGGTACGACAGACGTGGACCGGCCACTGTCCACGAGTGGGCAATATTTCCACGATTGCAATAATATTAGATTCCAAACACTATTTATAGAAATAATTAGCAAAAAATTAATTCATGAAGCACCGTTTAAAACCCGGTGTGACAGGAATGATAGTCCGCAGGAAAATTAGTCCCTCTGGACTATTATTCCGCGGAATTATAGTCCTAGGTCTAACATTTCTAGGAATATATTCCGCAGAATTATAGTCCTAGGTCTAACATTTCTAGGAATAGTAGTCCGGCGGACTACTATTCCTAGAAATGTTAGACCTAGGACTATAATTCCGCGGAATAATAGTCCAGAGGGACTAACGTTCCTACGGACTATCATTCCTGTCACACCGGCCCTTCATTAATTAAAATTTTGCTGATGATGTATTTTTTTACCTGATAAATGCTTGCGTGGAATCACTGTCCACGCGTGCATTACAACCAATTCGCGGCGGCTGTTCTGTATTCTCACAGATACAAAGTTAATGTGTCTAATTTTTCATGTTAACACTATGAAAATGAATCACGAATTTCAACTTGAACTCTTTACAAAACACGACAGACAGACAACACTTGCACAAAATGTCTTCAACAATTTCCATGATTTCCCTTGTAAAACGTGGCATATGAACCCCCATAAGGGATCATTAGCTATATTTTGGAAGCTAACATTGAAATAATAGTAAAATTGTTGTTTAATCTAATTAGCGCAGCCCAAAATGACGACACATTGGATTTTGGGTTACTTTGTGTTTTCGACACAGTTCAGTGTATGTACAAAGGTGCCACCGTAATTGTTTCTTGTCCGAAATAGTTCAGTTGGGTCGCAGTAATCTATATACCCCAGTGGGCATAGTTTTTGTGAAAATATGTGAAAAGAAAAAATGTGACGCCACATCCCCAAACTTGATTAATGTCATATCGTTTGCTATGGTCGTCCAAATTAGCGGCAATTCCGAGAAATCGTTACCATGGTGACAGAACACATGCAGAGTGCCTTCTCTACATTCTCTGGCCCTATTTTGTTTATATCCGTGTCATTTTGTTTCACCTGGTCACAGGTGATGTATAGGCTTCAGGTGGTTAACAGGGCCATGCATAATACCATGAGACAGAGCGCAAAAGTTAGAGATGTGTCGGATTCAACGAGAGAAATCTTACAGAAAAATAATTATATATCAAAACCATTTTTGTATATTTTTGCCCAGGAATCGTCCATGTGTCCCAAGAACTTACGTAAATACTTGTAATACGCGACCGTAGGGATGCATTGATGCAGAATGGTAGCCGTTTGGGACTAGTTTATGTTCTGGCGTACATCAGTCCTCTCTATCAAGTTTCGAAGGAACCTTTGCCATCCATCCATGGCTATGCTGGTGATAGTAAATTGTATCATTCACTTAAGCCAGATAACATTTCATCTCACAAATCGGCAGTTGATGCTATGCTTATCTGTACCAATGCAGCGAGGTTATGGCTTCTCTGATAAGCTAATGATCAATTATGGGAACACAGAGTTCATGATTCTTGGAACACCTCAACAGCTCAATAAAGTTCACGTTCATGAGTTATAAATTGTCACTGCAGTAATAGAAACTGTTAATTGTATTAGAGATCTTAGTCTTTGGTTTAAACAATACTTATTCATCAATAACTGCGTTAATTATATACATCAAACAGGCAATTCACATCAGTAATGTACACCAAACAGTATGTAATATACCATGGGATTTAAACACTATACAGGGCTTGATTCGACCGTTAGCTTATGCTAATGAATTATGATCTCCATAAAAGATCTTGGTTTTTAAGTGGACGATAATCTATCTTTCAACACCCATATTTCAAATGTTTGGAATTTGGCTACTGTGCAGTTATGCATGCTTAAACAGATTATAACATTTATGTTTGAAGAGAACGTCGTGCATTCTCTCATTCACGTTCACATTTCATCTCATCTGGACTTCTGAAATTCCTTTTTCTTTGGCATGTGTGAGGAGATCCTGACCAAATTCCAGAGGATACAGAACATGGCAGCACGAGCAGTAAAGCAATTAACAAATTCAGTCATGTATCGCCAGTTCTAAAATCTCTACACTAGCTTCCAATCAGATCTTGGATTAAATTCAAAATTCTGTAGCTCACATTGAAATGCATTCACAATATGGCTCCTTTTTATCTTTCGGACATGATTCCAATCAGAACTATCTGTAGGAAATGGAGATCCTCAAATGACGTTGTACTGTGTGCCCAAAAGCCTAAGGGTTCAAAGTATGGCCATAGAAGATTCCACTGGATAGCCTAGCAACTTTGGAACAACATGGATAGCAACATCCGAACTTTTGACAACCTTAAATCTTTCAAAACACACTGATTCAAGAAACATTTTGAGATTTTCCGTCAATTCTTTTCATATACAACGAAACTGAGTATCTAAGTATAAGATTTGCTATATAAGTAACCACACATTTATGTATGGTAGCCCTTGTGGGGAGGAGGGGGTTCGTGTTCGAGTGTGCGGGTACATCGACGAATACTGACCTCAAGTTCGGGAGATATTTTTAAGGCACAGTCACTTTGAATACACGAAAACATGTAACTGCCCCACCTTTATTACAGATGCGTTCATGGCGTCACACCACCACCATGCCGTAATTGATATAGGAAGGCAGACGATTTTCCCTTTACCCAGCGTAACGGTCAAAACCGGCCAGTGCTATTCTTAAAAATCGCCAATTATATTTCATTATTTTTTCTCTTTTTGTCTCAAAAACATAGGTTATGACCCCTCGTTGGAACGAGCTCGTCGAGCTCGTTCCAGTGAGGGATCACAACCTATGTTTTTGAGACAAAAATGGAAAAAAATAGTTACTCAAGATTTTTTTTTGCAAGTGTCATCTGCTTTTCATGTTAGGTAAAGGGTTAATGTAAGCAGGCAAGCAGAAATATGTTACACAGTCAATTCCTTCACGAAATCCTATCTAGTGATGTATGGCCATTTTGCACAATCTAAAGTGGTTTACATTGTTTGGTATTAGGAAATAGACAATTCGAGTGGTCGACTGTACCTCATACCTCATTCAGTTTGAGAAATCACACGAGATAGAATGCTGGGTCTCTGAACTCTCAACATTTGCATCTTTTTTCAATGTGGAATATTTTTAAGTGGTATATTTGGAAAATTTTGCTATTTGCGGATGCGCGTATCGCACACCGTTCATTTTCTTATTCGTGAACATGATGATCACCACAGCAGTTCATAAGAGCTTATCTCTTACAAGAGCTTGCAACATTCGCTGGTTTGAAAAGGTCACATGCAAACTATGTATAAAAATACACTTGCAGAGCCAATTGAAATCTGTACGTCTGACTGACAGACTGAACGCCCCTTTGTTCATTTGTTTTTCAAAATGTCGGCAGGCGCTAAGCCCTTCCCATTAGACAGTAATAATTCCATCATTTATTAGTCACTGAAGTTGGTAGTTCAGCATTTACACTCAAAACTCATTTGGATTAAACATTTACTCCAACCAGCTGGGTTGAGTGAATATGAACCCAATTGGAATCATATTCACTGAACCCAGTTGATTTGGGTTGATTTTTAAGCTAACTGATTATACCCGCATTTTCAAAAATGCGGGGATATAGTCGTGATCTCCGTCCGTCTGTCCGTCCGTCCGTCCATCCGTACGTCACACCCTGAAAGGCTCCGAGGATATTCAATTCGAAATGTTAAAATTATGCTAAGGTGTTCAGGTAACATCTCTAGATGTGCATAAAGGTTTCGGAATTTTGATTTGGCCCCAGGTGGTTCCAGTGAAACCACTTTTATCATTAGAAAATCAGTTTTCATCGAAAGGCTCCTAGGGTATTTAATTCGAAACGTTTAAACTATGCTAATGTGTTCAAGGAACATCTCTAGATGTGCTTGAAGGTTTCGGAATTTTGATTTGGCCCCAGGTGGTTCCAGTGGAACCACTTTTATCATCAGAAAATCAGTTTTCATCAAAAGGCTCCTAAGGTATTTAATTTAAAATGTTTAAACAATGCTTATGTGTTCAGGTAACATCTCTAGATGTGCATGAAGGTTTCGGAATGTTGATTTGGCCCCAGGTGGTTCCAGTGGAATCACTTTTATCGTTAGAAAATCAGTTTTCATCGAAAGACTCCTAGGGTATTTAATTCGAAATGTTTAAACTATGCTAAGGTGTTCAGGTAACATCTCCAGATGTGCTTAAAGGTTTCGGAATTTTGATTTGGCCCCAGGTGGTTCCAGTGAAATTACTTTTATCGTTCGAAATTCAGTTTTCATCGAAAGGCTCCTTGAGTATTCAATTCAAATCGTTTAAATTATGCTAATGTGTTCAGGTAACATTTCTAGATGTGCATAAAGTTTTCAGAATTTTGATTTGGCCCCAAGTGTTTCCAGTAGAACCACTTTTATCATTAGAAAATCAGTTTTCATCGAAAGGCTCCTATGGTATTTAATTCGAAACGTTAAAACTGTGCTGATGTGTTCAGGTATCATCTCTAGATGTACATGAAGGTTTCGGAATTTTGATTTGGCCCCAGGTGGTTCCAGTGGAACCACTTTTATCGTTAGAAAATCAATTTTCATCGAAAGGCTCCTGGGGTATTTAATTCGAAACATTTAAACTATGCTAATGTGTTTCAGCGGAAATGCGGGGATACACCATTGTGTGCTTTTCACACAAATAACTCTATCTAGTTTTCGAGTGCAGAAAAAGTGGTCTTTAAGATATATTCTTTACTCATTTTCTCATGTTCCAAATATGATATGTACATATTATCGCTACAGTGAAGTAATCTGGTTCGCAGTATCACGTCGAGTTGAGGAGGCCAGATCGCCAGATCAAACTATCTGCCACAGGCGTGATGCGACGACCCAGATCACTTCGCATGCCAACGCTAGCATTAACTATTCCCCAACCTTTTTTTGGTAAACTGGAGTGAAGTAAAAAAGAACTATTTTGTTTACACTTATTTTTGTAATAGGTGCACACTTCCGGGGAATCCCCCGATGCGCATGAATACGATAAAGAATATCATGAATACGATAAAAAAACCCGGACCGCCGTTCGAACGCATCCATTCCAGCTCGGGGTAAAGTACTCTCTGCGACCGGAACAGCTAATTATGCGAATTCGAACGCACCCGAAAATAGCCCGTCATACAATAGTGATACGGAATCGGATTCCACACTGTGGATTTTCCGAAGACCAGAAAAAGATCGTCAAACAGTAGTGATATTTAGTGGTTAAATTACATAGTCATGTAATAAATACTCTGTCAATTGATTCGCAGTCCAGTCCTGTATGAATCAACTGATGCGGTAATACCTTATTAGGTAATTAAAAAACTGTCGAACTGATAATATTCATCTTGCACAATTCAGGACAGAAACGTGACAATGAGCTCTCACAGACAATGTGATGGTATCGATTCATCTACACAGTATTCTACGTATCACTGAATATTTTATTCGCTTGCAATGACATAAATTTTATTATTTGCTATCCGTGTTTTCCGACTTTGTTTGGTTTCGTTTCGTACTCATTGGGACATAGGCTGAAGATTATTTCTCAAATCGGAAAGTTTCATTATATATTTTACATCCGGTTATTCCTTTAACCCTTTACCTAACATAACGGTAGAAACCGAGCAACGGTATTCACAAAAATCGCCATACCAGTTTTATTATATTTTTATGTTTTTTTGTCTTAAAACATAGCGTATGACCACCCCACCCCCCCCCCCCAACCCCCATTTGAACGAGCTCGTTGTATGTAGTGTGTATGGAATATTTGAGCAGTGTCCACCTCAAATGTATTCAAGTTTTTATTTATTTCGCGTTTCTAAAATTGTCGTCTCGAAAATCTTCGTGCGTCAGTGACGGAACGTGGTTTTCTTTTTAGACAGACATGGCGTGCATTTGGAAAGTGGTGACTCTTCTTTTCAAGCGATCCTTGATTGAGTAACAAACTACAATGTTATTAAGGAACTATTTGGGGTAATCGTTTAATGATCAGTTATGCAAACATGCTGAATTTAATACAGCACTCCACACACGAAGTCCTTTGTTTCTATAAATGTTCAGAACAGATGAGTCAAAACAATTATTCCACAGATAAAAAGCAATGCAATCAATCTGAGAATAATAACGACTGTGGAAGAGTTAATCCTTGCTTGTTCTTCCATTAAACAAAATGGGTGAACTACGTCAGTTGGTTTATTGTCGTTCTCAAATTAGACCCACGAGGATGTGAAGATCACAGCATGCAGCCATGGCGCCGTAAATCATCAGTCCTGAATTGTTCAGTCCCATATGGCTCATGCTTGTATTTTTGCGTAAAGGTCAATTCACGGTCGATACGATGATGGCATAACGAAACCAGATTGCTAAGAATCAAATGATTAGCAATGCTTTATTTCTACATTTCTATAGAGCCGTTAGGGGCATCCGAAGATGAACTATTGGGGAAGGAGGGGGTGGTGTAAACCTGATTTGTCCCGAAAGTGATATCTCAAGTCCCGACTGATAAAAAGTTCCAGCAACATCATCAAGGCACGCTTTCGTTGAAGGCATGCCTTGATGATGTAGTTTGAATATAAACCCTTTGAACCCTAGCGTTCGTTTTTCCGGCCAGCAACACGATACATCATAACGTCATTAAATAGGATGACTGTTCAGTACATCTGTGGGTTAGACCAATCAATACTTTCAACGTGCAGCCCCGAGGCTGCACGTTGAAAATATTGATTGGTCTACCCCAAATAATGAATATGGACTCTTCTAATTGCTGCCATTGAACTGGCATGGAAGATACCACTAGAGTTCAAAGGCTTAATCAGTCTAGATTATAGTTCAAATACTCAAGACTTTTTTTAAAATATAGGTTACAATACAGTTTTTTTCCATTGGCGACAGTTCAAATCCCACCCCCTCCCCCCCCCCCCCCCCCGCCCCCATTCTGCCGACCTCATCGAGCTGATTTTGGCAAAAACAACCCTATATCCATTTAGTTTATCACCTCTTGATAAAATCTACTGAAAAAAAATTTAGGTCGCCACGTGAGTTTTGCCCTTAAATTTTGTGATTCATGTACTGCCGTCCAGTTTCGTACTGAATAAAATAGACATACTTTTACGTAACCCCACCCAATTTTTATCTTCTCTCACACTTTTCAGAAGACAGTTATCACCAATATTTTTTTTTTTCAAAACATGCTTTAAAATTTTATTCACGCTTACAACCTCCGTTCATTTTCCACCAATTGGATAAATCATGGAACTTTTATCCTCCGTTTGAGGTTGGGGTGCAAACCGCTAGAGGCGCTTTTTGCAGGAAAACAGTGTATTGTAACCAAAAACGTTGTGGTCTTGACGCAACCCTTGTTTAATTAAGATGTACCGTACCGGTACTCCAGATTTGTTGGTCATTGTGGGTCCAAGTTGGGTATTTCAGGCCTCCATGTGTCTCACCGACTGTGTTTGTGAGAGAAGTCCAAGTACCAAATCTAGTCCTGAAAGAAAGTCATGTGCTGCTAGCATGATTGAGTCAACATCTCAGACTCTGATCCTTCGGAAATGTCCGGGGTGGCAAAATATTGTGGGGAGGGGTATAACACCCTTAACCCACTTTGCGGCAAACCCTACGGGTTTATGATGTACTTATTAAAAAAATTCCTTACAATAACAACATAACCCTTTGGGAACCCCAACTTTGGGGTTTCCGCGGGGTTATTTTGCTATTGTAAGGAACATTTTCGTTTTCAGGTTTATTGGGACCAGATAAACAGCACTGAAACAAGTTTTATGTAAAATGTACTGCATGATTAAAGACGATTGTCTTCGCTCATTAAAAGTATGGAAAGAATAAATGTTCTTCACAGAGCTTACAGTAGTCATGGCAGTGCATGGGTTAGGTTTTTTTTGATACGGCAGATATACTTTCAATGATGAAAACAAAACAAAAATAATCTTTACCCCACGTATACCTGAAAGAGAAAATCGAATTGTGACACACTTTTTCTGTGTCATTGATGTCAGCAGATCGCTCTATTTCTCGATAAGTATTTCATTTATATGTGATGTGCGCTGATCACAGTACATACTTCATCAATTATTCTCTTGAAGTAACATTCACACAGGTAGAAATTAGCCTGCTGCCTGCGAAACTTTCATTTGGACGCTGTGAAAACTGCTTGAGAAGAATGGAAGCTAGGTGTAATTTATGAGAACTTGGAAAATTAGCTCTGAAACGTGAACAGATTATGATCTAACTCGCTTTACGGTAAGTAATAGCTTTCACTGGCATTTTCACATTTCACAGGCAAAACATATTGCAATTTAAGGCCACCTGATGAGGTTACAGTACAGTCACCGTGGACTGGTTTCAATCCACGCTTTGGGCAGTGATGTCCACGCATGCGTTTACCAGGTAATAAAATAATCATCAGCAAAATTTTAATCAATGAAGCTCCGGGTAAAACCCGGTGCTTTATTAATTAAAATTTTGATGATTTTTCTCATTATTAGTGTTTGAAATCAAATATTATCGGATCCGTGGCAATATTGCCTACCCGTGGAAAGTGACCAGTCCACGGCGACCGTACTGTTTCTTAAACATTTCAAGAACATTTTCAGCAGATTTTTAAGGAAGAGAAGGCAAACAGATTATTACAACAGTTACTGCAAAGCGATCTGACCCATCGTGTTCCGCTCAGTTGACAAGACAAGGCTGGCAATTTCAAGCAAGACGTCGCCGGAACCTTGTTTGATCATGCCACTCTAGTTTCGTCAACCAGACAGAGTGTGATAGGTCAGATTGTTTGACTGTAACACAGGCGCGTAGCCAAGATATCAAAGTTAGGGGGGAGACAGTAATATCTAGGGGCGTGCAGAATATGAGCCGCGCATCGGCGAGATAGGGGCGAGCATGAGAGGGGGGAGGATGTCGCCGTCTCGTTGTAAAATTTTGAAATTCGAGACAAAAAATGAAATTTCCTTGACACTGAGTCCGTTTGTGTCCATAATTTAGAAGTTGTGAAAGGCATCAATAATTAGGTCACATCACCACCAAATAGAATCCGAATAAATTATGAAATATTGTTACCGATTGCTTGCAACAACATGGCAAAATAGCAACCGAAGGGGAAGTATTTGATGCGGCGTCGAAAATGGGTTAATATAAAGGGGGGGGGGGAGAGGGAGGCATGACTGAAATTGGGGGAGGGGCATGTGTCCCCCTCAACCCCATGGCTAAGCCACTGCTTTTGCAATAATTTGTTTATTATATGGCCATGGGTGTTAAAAATTTGAAAGAGACACATAAAATGTAAAGAAAGACATCTTATTAAAACCCTTTACCTGACGAATCGGCCGCATCCGCCCGCGTAATTCACAAATTAAGCTGTTGAAAATTCAAAATTTTCCAAAAAATGTCAACAAAACCACATCATGTGACCCCCTCTTTGGAACGGGCTCGTCGAGCCCGTTCCAATGAGGGGTCACATGATGTGGTTTTGTTGACATTTTTTGGAAAATTTTGAAAAATTTAAATTAAAATAATAAATTTTAATATTGTCGGCGTTGGGTAAAGGGTTAACCAGATAATACATCTAACTCCTGAAATAAGCTGAAATTGGAAGTATCTCGTCGTAATATCTTATAATGCCGCGAGGTCTAAATTCCACATTACTGTCGTTGTCAAGAATAGACATTCTTCTATTTCTTTGGTTGATTGTCTTTATTTAGCTGTTGAGCATAGTAGTTTCAAACAAACGCCTTTTGGAAAGTTTGTTCAGAGCCCTCGGTACAAAATGACTCGAGTTTTTACAGTACAGCGTCCGTGGATCGGTCACTTTCCACGGTTGGGCAATATTTTCACAGACTCAACAATATTAGATTCCAAACACAAATTATAGGAATAATCATCAAAAATTTAATTTATGAAGCACAGGGTACAACTCGGTGCTTCATTAATTAAAATTTTGCTAATGGTGAATTTTATTATCTGGTAAACGCATGCGTGGACATCACTGTCTACGCGTGAATTACGGCCAGTCCACGGCAACTGTAAAGTATTTCGCGTTCGTAAAATTGTTTCGCCTACATTCTGGGCTTTTCGCGCAAGCCTATTTTTGGACAAGCCTGATATACATTTGGTATAGTTGAAACTTGAAATAAAAAGTAATGTGACATGGGTACCCGTGTTAATGTGAAGACATAAATGAAAACCTTGGAACATCGCTGCTTATTTCTTGACTTCCTTGAACCTTTTGCCTAACAAATCGTCCGAATCCGGCCATGTAATTTACAAACTGAGAAGTGAAAAAAATTTATTTCCAGACAATTCAACAAACCCATATCATGTGCCCCTTCTTTGGAACGAGCTTGTTCTAATGAGGATCACAAGATATGATTTTTGTTTAAAAAAATCGAAAGATTGAAAACAACAAAACAATTAAATTAACACATTTTGATATCGCGTGCGTTGGGTGAAGGCTATTAGGCCAATGGTATTATTAAATGTATTGCCCCTTTGTCGGGAAATTCTTTTAAGCAGTTTGTTACTCCATACCATTTCATTTCCACGGTGAAACAAAAATAAAACAAAAATACGTATCTTCGTTGTTAGCAGGGTTCTATGAAAATTAAAATATGAATGTCAAGGCTGACGGAAATCGGGCATTGTCGTCGTTGGGGGAAATAGATTCACGCCGCATATTCAGCCAAAACTCAAGGAGTGTTGCCTGAACCCGTGCTTGAACGTATGTCTCACCGTAACGAACCCGCCCGTTTTCTTTTTAATTGGAGGTTCTTATCCTGAAGGGATCAGTGTCTTTTCGTCAAAAAGCATGAATCAACAGGGGTTCACAAAAAAAACAACAATTTTAATACATATATATATAAAATGAATATGGTAATTTGTGACACACATTACATTCAAACCATCTGAAAACAAAACGTTAACCACCTCCTATCCACACTGTTTTTGAGTCACTTAAAGGCCCGCATTCTCTGTTGTCGCTGATTTTTCCTCCTTCTCGCTGGTGATTGTTCTTTGGTCGCCTCTTCACTTCACTCTTTCACTGACGTCGCACGGCCACTAACGTGTTGTCACTTCCCGGGATGCCTTTGCTCTAACGTGGGTAGGATTGTCAATGTAACAGTGCCGTCGCACGACCGCTAACGTATTGTCACTTTACTGTATCGCTTTCCCTCTAACAAGTGACGGAAAGTCACTCTACCACTGCCGTCGCACGGCCACTAACGTACTGTCACTTTGCTGAACGCTTTTGACTTAAGCAGTCGCCATCAGTGGGGTTAATCTCCCCCTACGTTTATCTCAGAATAATGTTCATACAGACAAGCCTACCCTCCCTACGTATGTCTTGCCTTCTACAACAGGTATGCCGTCTTCCTAAATGCTAATAGCTCCCTGAGCTAGCACTTTCTATTTCTGATCCTACACTCAGATATAGCCACCGACTTGGCCCGCGACTGCCCCTATTCTAAATATAAGCTCAGTGGCCCTCCAACACTACAACCTGCCTATACTTTCACACCGGTGTGGCACCTCCTCTAACCTATACCATGGGACATCCCCATATCCTTGCCTGGACCCACAGTCTTACACACCTTCAGACTGGAATGAATTGTTCGAAAAATCTCCGACTTTTATTTCGATAGCTAGAACATTAATTATCATTTTCATTGCTTCTCTTGAACTTGGCCGCTTAGATCTATCTTAATTTAATATTCGCTTTCAGTTTCCTTTGAAAGACTCGCATTTCGATATATCCTGACATTCGGTGACAGGCTAGATGCGTAATATGGGCGTGTGTCCAGAACATGTGCGATGTACTGTCTTTACAACAGTTACCTATTAACTGGCCATAATTACACAGATAATGACTGCAGGAGAACACTGGTCTCTCTTACTTCTTTAATCAGTTATCAGATAGCTCCTAAATGGGTTCACCAGACCCGCGATAATGGACATAAAATTTCACGCTTAATTAGCAGCGCATGAACTATTACTGACCTGTTTAAGTGACAAAGCGGGTTTCGGGGTCCGTCATATACCCATCTTTATGCTTCACATTTAGCCCGAATGAGAAAGATTATCAGAAATATATACACTGATTTTTAAACAAAAAAATCGCGACTTTAAGCTATCACCTTGACAACGGCTACCAAATCTACATGTTGCTCGTCATCGGAGTGGTAATAATAACACAGAAAAAATAGCGGGCGTCTTATTTCGTTCAATGCGGACGACAACCGAACGAAACGATTGTTTTACTCAACTTATAAAGGCAAGGTATTATTTATTATTTCCAGTCGAACTTTCAATCAAATTCATTGAGTAATTTACTGTAAAAAGCATCTTAAGCAACTTGTTCATCATCAGTTGGTTCACTGTCAAAAGCGTAATTAATACCAGACGAAACGTTTTGTAAGCCCGGGCTCAACTGGTTTATTCATATCGTCTAAACTCTTTAAAACACAGATAGAAACCCCCCACTTTTTCTTGGAAGAAGACGTTTGCGCAACATGTCCACGGAGAATCATTCCGTACGATCCGGTAGCTAAATTTGATTACATTTCGAACTTGTCTGGATCAGAAGAAAATTACATCGGCAACACTTCATACTTTCAATTAATAACCATACTATCAAATAATAGCACTTTATTACACGTTTGTTCTCTGAAATTCCCATCTACAGCAACACTAAATCACGCGGAAAATGAAAATCCGTTCCGCACACATGTGGGGAACAAAAATCGTTGACGAACTATTTTTATAAAGAAGCGAACTTTCACTTGAAATTTCTGCAAATCGTGCACCGCAATTACAATTCGAATCGCTAACGATAGCTGAAAATCGTTCCCAGAGTTCCAATGTTCGTTCGCAAATTTGATTGTCGATAAAATGTGTTCTTTTTGTTGATAGTAACTGTTGTCAAATGAATTGTTGAGTGTCCTTCTAATAATTGTTTTTATAGACGTGAATGCATGTGATATGCAGACATCGACATGTGTGTGTGTGTGAATGGGTTAATCGATATGACACTTGTGCCATCGAGGAAAGATAAAACTCGAGGCCTGTGGGCTCTCATTCTATCCTTCCGCGCCGTCACTCATGCCATATCGATTAACCAATTCACACACGCGTGTCGTTCTGTGCATGCTTCCTCGCCTAAACAGGATTCAAATTGCTGTTTATTGTGTATTTCTCTTTTATTTCACGAAACTCGGCTTTTCACGTAGGAAGTGTATAATGTTGAAGAAGGGGTAAGAGAAGAAAAGAAAAAAATTATTTAATTTCTTACCCTATATAAAACTTTTGAGCATGCGTGGTACATACTTGTGATCAAGTATAAGAGAAACACCTACCATTTTTATTACGACCTTCTGTTCTCAGTAAGAACTGAAATCACGCTACATTCTGAAAACAATCGCCCAGTCAAGAATAAATACAACTAATTAGACTTTCTATCGCTGTCGCCTCAGAATCAGGGTCACACAACATTTCTAGTAACCAATTCACTGCCATGTCGCATGTTAACTTATAAACCCCCCACCAAAAGCGTCCCGTCGTCCAAACGTTCTTCTGTCGATCCAAACATATATAGGCAGGCAAACGACATGACCAAATGGAAGATATGACGCAGTGGTTCAGAGGAGATGAACAGAATGTCAAATTGTGGTTTGACAGCCAAAAAAGACCGTTCTCTGCCACTTTGTTCTAAAAATAACAATAACGCTTTTTTAACAAAAACTTACAAAACTATGATTTACATTTTGATTATTTTTGGTAAGAAAAACCACTATGCGTGGATATAAGTGTTTTTGTCTCTTGCATAAATTATGCACTTTAACTGGTAGAGTGCTAAATTATTTTTGAAAATCAGATTTGGTGCACATGTCTTTGCCTTGTTACAATTTATGGGAGAGTGCCTATGGGCACTCTCCCATAAATTGTAACAAAGCAAACCCTTACAGACTAAATAATATCACTTCAATGATAATACAAAGCATCTGCACTGAATATGAGCCTTCAAGCAGTGGTACCTGCATTTCAGAATAAAGCCCAAATATGGGCTTCCAGCACTCTACCAGTTAACTAGCCATCTTAGTTTCTACTAATTGCAATTAGACTTTTTAAGCAACAAGATGTGTTTGTTTGACATCATTCAGATGGATTGTCCCATTATCTCCAAACTTCACACACGGATGTATGCGTACCTTATAATTGAAACAGATGGGGTTGATTTCTCTGCAGTAGAACAAACAAAATCCCGGAACTCCCTACATGTGGCCCTGTTTGTTTATTCTATATCTCCTCCTCCGTGGATGGTCCAATCTTCCCCAGAATTAACAACTGGGGCGGGAGAGGGATGAGTATCTATGCTATAAAACAACGATAATCTTTTCACACCTCACATGTGAATTGTTTGATCATCAGCAGTCTTTGATAAAAGGTGTATGTGGATCTCAAATGACTGAAGGAAGTTTCATTTTTTCTCCATACTGTAGAACAATCACCCACGCATGTATATGCCTAGTATTAGAAATATGCCCATCTTGGTATTATAGGGAGAGCATTTGCCACATTTGGTATTGCTGTAGTTGAACAGTACATGATTTCATTCCTCTGTAGTATTAACTATCCATGGATACTAAATGTGGCCTCATGTTCTTCTTCAAATACGTTTCTCAGGGCAGCACCTCTGGTGCAATCTCTTCTTTCTCCTTGTCATTATGGTATCAGAGGACTTCCAGAAATAGGGTGGTTATGTTACCCTTTCAACTCTGGTGCCCTTAATGGCATCGAATGAAGCACCACCACCGTCGGGGAATTGAACAAGTCTGTTTTCTATTAATCTCTAGGGGAATTCAGTAATAATTTATTTGGATAGCCCAATAGACGATTCGATCCTTTTCATGCAATGTTGTCGAAAACAGTTGTCGAAAGTATTTTATCAGATAAAAACTTCTGTGAACGTTTATGTCGCTTAAGTCTATCGAGATTGTTGATTTGGTCAAGGTCAATACCACGCCATGTTTTGAAACATCGATGGCCTTTAACCCTCTGCACAAAATATCAAAATTTCAAGTTGTAAATTTTTCCCATGATGCATCTAGGAATTTAACAAATTGAATGTTGTTTGACATAGCTCATTGATCTCTGTCAAACAACATAAGATTACATTACGGTAAAAAGCTGCTTGATGTATTCGCATATTTATGCCAGAGTGCAAATGGTTAATTTATAAGGAACGCCTTTAGTTCGCACCAGCAGTATGAGAGCATTAGTTGTTTTTTAGTACGCAATGTCACACTACTTTGGCTTGTTCAGCCAACACAACAAACACGTATTTTGGGGTATTTCTTCATAAACCATTTACTTAGACTGCGTCATGGTGAATCACTATCAATGTTTTCCTGTGTGTTTCCTGTACGTGAGGCAAGAACAGTTGTTTGTTTAATATTGATGTATACTTCGACTAACGTCGCGCGCTTTGGTAAATAATCCATTTATATTTATAAAGAGCTTGATAGGAAAAGAGCCAAAATATCTGATTATGTTCCAATAAGACTAAAACCCCCCTCCTCTGATTGGTCGAGAACTCGCTTAGTATATTCTATGTTTACGGCTCAAGTGGCTAATGTTACCGTCTGACGTCACAACGCGAAATATTTGCAATGGCGTCGTCCGTTTCATAACTGCTTCACCAACGGAGCGACTAGCATTTCTGGATGCTTCACGTGTGCAGCAGACGGTGTTCCGGATGAAGTGTTGTTTAAATTACAAACCGATTTACGATTTGAACTTAGATGGAATGAGTTTATCTTGTCTGTTGATATTTATCCAGTTCGGTTGTGGATACTCGAGAGGTGTATTTACTAAACCTGTGATCGTTAAAAGTTGCCTTGAGTAAGGCAACTTTTAACGATCACAAGTTTAGTAAATAAGCCTCTCGTGTTTCATGATGTAGGTTTTGGTCTATGGGTAGTGTCTATTGGAACATATACGCTTCGCGTCTCGGTTGAACATAAGCTTCGAGGCGCAAACCTCAGACCATGTTACCGTCAATTCATCAATTCATCACAATAACTTATATTGTCATCAACTTTTGTCCTGTACTGTCACCCTCAATGATCTATATACAACTGGATTGCTAGAAAGTCAGCGAAAGACGTTGAAAGCTGCTATAATGTGACTACAGCAACAGAATCACAGCTTTCACTTTTTCAAACGCCTAGCTCGAAAACTAGCGGAGGCGGACTGGTCGAATGGTCCACCGGGAAAACTCTCGGTGGGGCCCCTATTGGGTTCTCCACGGGGTCCCCAAAATTGATACATCCCAACACCTGTTGGTGCGTAAAATGTGGTGAAAATGACCAAAAGGCGAAAAGGATCAGATTGCGTAGATTGCCACTATATCGAAATGGCAGTCCACATAGAGGACAATTCGATATACCTGCAGTCTGGTTTCCCATTGATCGCTCAGATAAAATGAAACAGTGTTCGTTCCTTCAATTTGAAAAATCAAAATTTTCACCAATTGGGCCGAACTATGGTCTTCCCGATGGGTTCCCCCGTCCGCGGTAGAATCAATTTTGTCGAATAAGTGATGAAGATGAAGAAAATACAAAAATGACATCGAAATGTCTTCTACTTGGTCTGCCATTGATCGCTCAGATACAAGGAAGCCGCGTTCATTCAGTTCGAAAATTCGAAATTTTCTCCAGGTCTAGGGCCTCCTTGGTGCATTTCCAGGTAACATTTCTTGGCCCAGTCCGCACCTGAAAACTAGTAACAGTGTATCAACCTTCCAGTCTCGGAACTAGTTTTTTATTAACAATAACAAAAATAAGTTGTAAATATTCAGTTTCTATTGTCACAAAAAATCTGGACATCATCTACATTATTCATTTTTCACAGACGTCGAAGTATGTTTTTGTAAAGCGATCGGCGGTTGCGAGGAAAATTGAAAACCTTCGAGAATTTTTGTTATTGAACACAGTTTATTTATAGTCACATCCTCCAAGATGGTGGCGGTTGAGGCACTTTTCTGTATGTGGCCAATAACTGTTCCAGCAATCGAGTTGTAGAGAGATAAGTGGTCAGCCTACACGGTTAGTCTAAATATATGGTGGGAGTTGCGAAAGGAAACCTATCTCTTTCGTTTTCTTCATTCAAACTTTAAGCCCATGACACCAATTCTGGGAAAACTCTCGATGATAGTGTTACCAGAATCAGTGTTGAATGGCTAGTTTTATGATGAGAAAAACAAACTAATACGTTTAAATTCATTGTACTAATCCTCCTGTTTTGATTTTTCTTCGCGCATTGTTGAGTCATAAAATGTTGAGAGAATCATACAACGAGGTTACGTGGACAGGCCATCAGTGGGTTATCGTATTCCGAGATAACACAGAAATGAATAAGGCGTGTTATTTAGCACACACTTGCAGAGTTTATCAAGAGACTCATTTTAATTACACTAATTTGAGCAAAATTAAATCTAATTTACGACATAAAACACAGTGAATTTGATAGAAGTATTTATTCAGTTTGAGATGGTTGTTTTCCCATTTTGTTTCTAACATATATTCTTCATGTGATAAAAAGTTATGTTGATCGACCGAAAGCAAATATGTACTTAAAAATGAATAGTGTTTTTTGCAACTAACAAACATTGAATGCAGAAGAATGCGCTGCCTTGTAACATCCCCTCTCGGTGTTATTCGAATTAATCCCCAGTATTTCGTAACAATGTTGTTTACACTTCGTGCACACTCTTCAGAATCGATACCCTTTGTTCTGCTTTGTATTGCAAGCCTGTCATTTCGAAGCAAGAGATCGCACTCCTCCCTATGGCACGCTTAGTTTCAAAATGAGGAGAGCGGAAAATGCCCATCTGGAAACACCGGTTTTAACACTTAGAGGCAGAATAATATACCAGAGTGTTTACTGCACACCATACTGTCTATGAATGTAGAGACTTAGCAGTGATATCTTGTCATGTCTTGGATTCCTCTAGAAGCATCCAAGACTTCACTAGAAACCACTACCAGGGTAATTTGGCTATTGCCCACAAGATCTTTTCTTAATTGTATGTTAACTCTTTACCCAACGTAACGGCCCAAACCGGCCATCGCTATTCTCAAATATCGCTAAGTAATTGTCATTATATTTTTTTTTGTCTCAAAAACATAGGTTATGACCCCTCGTTGGAACGAGCTCGTCGAGCTCGTTCCAACGAGGGGTCACAACCTATGCTTTTGAGACAAAAAATGAAAAAAATTAGTTATCCAAAAATTATTTTTGCAAGTGTCGTCTGCTTTTCATGTTAGGTAAAGGGTTAATGCACCTGTTCCGATACCATAGAGTTTGTCAAAGTTGGATACAGTACCCTGATAGCGAGCTGGTCCCAGTTGAGAGTATCAACGTAGGTGTACGATCCAGATCTCCCGACCATAGAGAATGACTGGTATGCTATGTGGGACCCCCCCCCCCCCCCTCATCCCGAATCCTTACCCTGGAGAGCGTACGCTTTCCTGCGATTTTTAAAACGCTAGGCTCAGTTGTGGAGAATCAAAAGTTCTAAAGTAGTCAACAGTGTTAACATCTTGTGCCATTGCTTATCATTGAAGGAAAGGGATGGAGTAATGCAATTTTGATTCAGATAGTGTAATAAACATGGCTGGTTTGGTTGGTTTTAAAATTTCATAGGTTATACCACTCATAATACTATTGGTAACACAATGTTATTTCAGTAACGATCGTCTACTTTATGAATAACGAACCTGAGATATGGTTGTTTGTAATTTACTGCGATTTACCGACACTTTTAAATGCCAGGGACATATCCGTCGGACAGTTTTGCGGATAAGGGAATCCGGAGTACCCGGAGAAAAACACCGAACAACGTCGAGTAAATATTGTACTCTCCAATTTACTAAGCCGGCGCGAAACGTTCACTTGGTTGAAGGCAAATATATCATACCGTGCACTGCGACTCAGTACACAGAGCAACTGTGCCCCACAATCGGGTTGAAGTGTCTTGGCTAAAGACAAGTCGCAGATGTCTCGGGTCAGAATCGATCCGTTGACCTTTCGTTCTCAAGTGTAATTCTCTAACTGATGAGCGACTGTTCTCTCTCGAACCTGAGATAAATTCCTGCGCTATCCCAGAACAAACGAAATACATGTATACGTAGGTTTAGCACCGAACACGTTGAGATGCACCGCACATTCCCACGATGACACTTCGACGTAAGGCTCCATTATTGCGGAAAAACTCCAACAACGTAACTGCAATAACCGTCCAGCGCTACTCATAAAATTCAGTATTCAAGTTTCATTATTTTTTCATCTTTTTGTCTCAAAACATAGCCAATGACCTATCATTGAATGAGCCAGTTGAGAGTGTCACACCTATGTCTTTGAGTAAACAAAATGGAAAAAGTAGTTATTCAAGAAATATTTTTTGTAGGTATCGTCTGCTATTCGTGTAAGATAAAGGGTTAAAAGATGAAATTATCAACCTTACGTCCCTGTATGGTAGGACCGAGGCTGATTAGCTTCGTTTTTCCCAAGCCGTTTAACCAAGATTTAATCCCGAACGCGGGCGCTTGATTTGTATGTCGGACTATAGAAAGAAACCACCTTGTTCTATACATTTATCATTTAACCAAACTCTGTCGTTCCATTTAAACATTTGATTTTTCAGTTTCTTTTTCTTATATTTGTGTATTCTTTATATATGTATTCTTTATTATATTTTATCATATGACTCGTCCGTTTTGTTCACTTTAAAACATTTGATATTTTGTTTTCATATTAATCAGTGATAAATAAAGCCTTCCGTCAATTTCATTGGTCAGTTTCAAAACTAGACAATTTGATTGGCTGAACAAAATACAACTGGGCCACATTTTCATAATTTGCATAATTAGAGTTGGGAGCTTTCATTGGTCAATTTCAAAACTGGACAATTTGATTGGCTAAACAAAATACAACTGGGTCACATTTGCATAATTTCAGTAGGGAGAATTTACGTTATCTGTCCTTTTTAGGGTGGGTTATTAATCTTTTACCTACAAGAAAAACGCCATTCATTTTTTTTATATTTTCACTTTTTGCTTCCAAAACATAGGTTATGACCCCTCATTGGAACAAGCTGGTTCCAATGAGGGGTCATAACCCTATGTTTTTGGAAGCCAAAAATGAAAATTTTTAGTTTTACGAAGATGTTTTTTCCAAGTGCCGTCTACAACACAAGTTAGGTGATGGGTTAAAAAGTCATACTGAGTGCCTAGTTTGTGCGTGTGTGTGTCATATGATAAATAGAATATGACATGAGTGTTTTTCTCATATAATATTTATGAAACTCGTCCGAAATTTCCGTTTGGGCTCGCTAGAGGCTCGCCCAAGCGGAAAATTCTTAGACACGTTTCATAAATATTATATGAGAAAAAACACTCATTCCATATCCTCTATTTGGTCACACACGTACTCATTGTATATATTTTCAAGAAAGTTCGCTGTCAGTCCACTGTATATTCTCTATTTCGTTCATTGAGAAATGGGCGGAGAATCTTCTAAGTGGAAATCACTTGTTCTCCTATCCCGGTTCCCACTATTAATGACAACCCAAATATGTTTAAACTAACAGCAAAATCGTCATGGGATAGCAGACTTCCCGGTAGCGGACTTCCAGAAACCACTGGCCTGCTGTCAACTCTATGAGTTCATTGCATATATTTGTCGTGGTTTATACATCCCAATGTGCATTTTCATGTATCACTTGTGTATATATAATTAATATTGATGGAATATCAGTCATGGGAATTTCAAAATACACTAATTTTCCTTATTTATATAAAACCTTATACACAGAAAGACACGCGCGTGTGAATGGGTTAATCGATATGGCACTTGTGCCGTCGCGGAAGGATAAAACTCGAGGCCGCGTGTGTCGTTCTGTGTTGATTACACGCCTTTATGTACATGAAAGCAATTATTTGAAGGATACTCAGCAGTTCATTTGACAACTCGTCCCCTGAATTTCAATGTGTATTACGTGCCAATAAGCACATAGGGCACACTAGAACTCGGGGGACGAACTATCAACAAATAGAAGGCATTTTATCGCCAACGAAATTTGAGAGGGAACCCGTGTTACTATGTTTAGCTATCGCTGGCGATTCAAATTGTAATTGCGGTGCACGATTCGTAGAAAATTCAAGTGAAATTGCCCTCTATTTAAAAATGGTCCGTCAACGATATCCGTTCCGCACATATGTGTGGAACGGGGTTTTATTTTCCGCATGGTTTAGTGTTGCTGTAGATAGGGCTTTCATAGAACAGGCGTGTGTAATAAATTGAAGAGCGTTGGAACAGACTCTTCCTCTAAAATTGTCCGATATAATATGACCATGGTTGTTCAAAGTGTTATTAAACACCAATAAACAACTACACAAACATCCTTGTTCAATCTGAAATGATGGCCATCTGCAAACTATATTATTTATACAGAACTGTATTGGGGATGAGAAGACACATCCGTGTAGTTTTAATATATATAACTGCTTATTATTCCACGTAATGTCAAGTTTTTATTTGTCATGATGTAAATAATTTACTTTTATTGCCGACCAGAGTGATAACTACGTGAAAAGTTGAGCAAAAGCATATAAAATGGCAATGTTGACAGCCACAATTTCGTGCAGAAACCAAAACCTCTATCAGTAACAAAACAATTAATGCCACAAAACAACCACTTTCACAAGCTTATATTTTTGTCAGTGATCTTGTTTGGGGTGCAAACACTGAATTTATGTCGGACCCAAACCGGAAATATTGAAAACAAATGTTTCAGTAAGATTCAAAGGTGACGTGATTCCCTTTAGGTAAGTACTGAAGAGAAAACGTGTCAACAAAAGTAATTTTTCATGGAGCAAACATTCTTTTGTGTGAATATTGTTGTTGACAATTTTAAAGTTTTTTACAAGCTGAAGGCGATGCGAGCTCTCCGGGCTGTGCAATAAAATAGTAATTAACAAATGTTGTTAGATTTGGATTTTAAACACAGTTTGATGTCTCCATTTTGCGTCTGTTATCGAAACAAGACAAGAAATTAAATTGAATGAAAGTCGAAAAGTGAATCATGCAATCACTGAAAATAATTTTGACACAATGATCCGATGCGCCAAATTATAGTAAGTGATTTGATGTGCCACTCTGACATTGGTCTGGGAACTGTGAATATACGTAGAAGCACCTACTGGATTGGTGAACGGGTAGTTGGTCACATATTGAATAGTGTCCCATCTGCTACCGTCTTGGGGTGAGGATGTTGTTTATAAATCATACTCAATAACAAAAAATCTGGACTCGAAGGTTTTCAGTTTTCCGACGTCTCACAATCTCCAGTTGCGTTTAATGAAATATACTTTGGTATCTGTGAAAAATAAATATGTTGATGATGTGCATATTTTGTCGTTGCAATACAAATTGAATTGAATATTTGCAACATATTGTAGTTATTGATAAAAAATGCTGAGATTGTAAAGTCGATATAGTGTTACAGTGTTACTAATTTCCGTGCTTGGTAAACACCATAACGTTTGATGAAGTAAAAGCTGTTACGCTGTAACAGTCACAGCGTAACAGCTTTCACTTCCTCAAACGGTTTCGATCGGGAGGAGTTATCACGTTGATTGACTTGACGCCATCTTGGGGGAGGGTGGGGGTGGGCAGGTTGAGTTTTGACGTTTTTCAATGACGTTCCACCAATCCAGTTGTACAGAGATCAATTGGTGGCACTGATGTAGCACTCAGTCTAAATTTGAAGCTGCTGATAAAATTATTAATTTCTACTTCATTGCATTACACACAACGCTCTCATAGCCCCCAACATGTAATAACCTTTAACCTTTCTACGCAATACCAATATAATTCGGAGTGAGAGGAACCGTGACAGTTGATGATAAGACGACAGACGGAAGTACAAACTCATGGCTGTTCCTATTTTGCAACAGACCTTCCTCAGAAGGCAGAGTTTTGTACATTGTGTTTGACAAATGCGGATACAAGGTTAGTACACACACCCTTTGCTCTCTGTCATAGTAATACAAATCGTCCTTGATGTACGCCCCTTAACAATCACTGATCACACAATTACAAGCCAATATAGTGGAGAAGATACAGAAATAAGGGGACGGAGGAGGGGCCGAAGCGACCAATGTCTGAATTTGTTTTGGTCTGTGTTTTTGGTAGATACATATAAAATCTAAACTGACACAAATAAAATAAAATGATTACAGTTAAACTCAGGGATGTTAAGTTATTTAGACATCCATTTTCCATAACTTTTTCATGTTAGTCTGAAATGCTACCTCACTCACCGCGGGTGATTTTCAATAAATTCAAATTAAACATACACAAATGAAACATCAAAATAAATGTTGCGTTATATAGAACACGAACACAATATGCAATCAGCCCATAGAGAATTGTCAGCAGCATCAATGATCACTGGAAGTCTGGTAACGTATTCATACCAGAACTGAAAATAAAACAATATTTCACAAGAACAACTCGTTGCCAAATATGCATCAGATAGCCAGAAAAAGGATAGGCATTCAAAACACTTTACGATTCAGCAACCGGGCTGCATTTGTGGGAAGGCCAACACTGTATGTATTATGTATTGAAGAAGGATATCATGGCCGGCGAAGATGTGTATGTCACGTGATACTACAAATTTTAATCGAAAAATAATCACGTAATTTTAGGAAAATCAAACAGGCGGGTGTCATGATACCTTGTAAGATGGTAACTGTGCAATCTCCGTATAACGGCAGTCTGTAGTCTGAAGGCAAGCAGTCTAATTATTTAATTTTAGACGGCATTATACATCGATGACCTTTCTGCCCCGTTGGCCTTAACCGAATCGTAAAAAAATAAAAAACAAAACGCTAGAGTTTTGGAATTAACCCCCTGCGAAGCTCTGTCGCTGCGTTTTGAAAAATTTTGATTTCCTAGCATTCTTCTTGGATATCTGAAGCACATTTCGCCACGAGTTGTTCTCGTGAAATACTTGATTACTAGTTTTGGTACAAGTGGTAGGAATATGGTAGCAGACATCCAGGAACCATTGATGCCTGCTGTCAACTCTGTGATGTGAGTCGACAATATCTACTGTTCGTGTTCTGTATATCATAACTTTCATTTTGATGTATGATTTGTGTATATTTATTGTTTAATGATGGAATATGAGACTTGGGAATTTCGAAGTAAACTAATTTTCCTTACTAAAATAGCACCTTAAAGATATCTCAATTTATCAACAGTTCGCGAAAGTATATTGGAATAGTAATGTGTTTGAAACTCTGACTGTGAGGGAAGCAGAATAATTGTTGTGTCACAGATACAGAGAGGTTCAAAATTGATTTATTGGGATTTAACGACACTTTCGACAGCCAGGGTCACCTCGTGTCGGACAGTTTTACGGGTGGAGCAAGCCGGTGTACAAGGAGAGAACCACCGAGCAACGGCGAGTAACTTTCTCACTCCCAAACGTACTAACGCCACACAAGCCGGGTTAGCATTGGTTGTAGACAAGTGCACCTGTACGCCTTAGTAAGCGCCACCGTGCCCTCACGTGGGCAATTGGAATGAAGTGTCTTGCCCAAGGACACAACGTACTTACCCACGGCGGGGATCGAACTGTGGACCTTTCGGTTTGAAGTTCAATGCCTTAACCACTACGCCATCGCGATCCCTCAAAATGTCACAAAGGACCAAGAGCTTTATCCCTTAAAGGCCTATTTGCGAATTTTCCAACCTCAGAACAGGTGCCCTTAACATGCCATCATGAGACGGTCTTGCTGACAATAGACAAATTACCTGATAGTGGCTTCTAGTCAAGTCTTGGCTGCCTTAACAGGCAGCCAAGACTTAACTAAAAATCACAGCTTAGCCATTAGGCGTATAGAGACTGTGGAATGGTGGGACTTCAAGACACTTGCCCAGGCCCTTAGGAGTTATGCGTTTTATGCGCTTGTTGAATAACTGATGAATATAACACATGGTTTGTGTTGAATTATGAAATAATTACACATTTTCAGATGTCCTAATCTAACAACGCAGGGTACTTATACAACTCTTATTATGATCTTTGTTAGAAATTTATAACATCTAGATGTGACCAAATGTCCCTATAAATCAGTTGGATAAAGTCTGACTCTGATTAAATTATACTTTTTATTTTCTTTCTGACCTACTCCTCTGGAACTGAAATCATCGTGTCCTATTGTCTGTTATCGTGAAGGTACAACCGCTGTAACACCTATCCCGTGTTTATATGCCACAAGGCACTGGTAAAAACTTTCATTACTGTTTGAAATTGGTATTATTATACCTCATTTTAAAAGCCTACAGTAAACTGCCATTCTGCAATATTCCCTTTGCGGGTAATATTCTGGTGAGACATTTTCGACAATGTCTCCCACTCGGGCCAAGTTGCCCCCAAAATGATACCCGAAACGATCTAAGAAGAAGAAGCTTTCATGATGCATTGTCTCAGATTGATGATCATTGAATTTAACCATTCAAATGTACCAAATAAACTAAATTTTAAGCATTCAAATTAAATTATTCAATGTTCTCTCATTCAATATTGTCTCCTGGCTACTTGAAACTCTCGCGTTGAACATGAAATCAAGTGTTCAAGTACTAGTATTGAATCGTTGCATATCATGTTTTCAAATTCATCTGACTGTAGTTGGGAGAAGAGGTGGGTGGGGTGGATAAACCTAATCAGTATAATAAAAATAATAATGAACTGGCTTGAGGATAGCAATGCAGATGGCCTCCCCGTGGAACGAATGTCATTCGTGGTTCACGCCTCCTGAGACATTGGTTCCTCGGGGAGACACTCTGCAATGCTAACCTCAAGCTAGCTCATTATATTTAGATTACTATTCTGGTTTTTTGTTATGTGAAAAATGAAATTGCCTTACTGAAGCGACTTTACTGTCCAGTAGATTTGTTTGATTCTTCATTTTTTGGATAGACACTGTTCAATGTAAAAAATAATGAATCTTTTTTTTGACTTTTCACATGCGATCCTATTCGGAAAAAGCAAGACTTTTAGGATTTCCGCATCTACGCTTTCACGGCAATGTCTATCTGCTCTTAATCCAATTAGTAACTGATGTGTTTTAAAAAAGCATCGTCTTATGGCTACCTCGAAAACACCAATTCTCGAAAAATGTAATTTCTGTTTCTGCCTACGAGTATGGTGGTTCTCTTATTTCTTCTATCGTCCAACCATCGAGTTAATCTGGCGCTCGTGAATAGTAACAGCAGTCTGATGGCATTGTACCGGGTCTCTGCGATCTCTAAGGTAGCTCTACCTCATCCCATATAGTCTTGCAGGCTCCAAATTAAGATCAGGGACACTTGTCATCATCCTTTTTCGTGTCTACGGCAGCTGCCGGAAATGACACCCAATTCCACAGTTAAAGAGAGTCAAAAGGGGCTAAGTTGCCCCACACCGCCATTGGCACACGCAAGCCATTTTCTTATCAGGTGCTCTATCGCAAAACCAAAATATTTCCTACTCGAGAAATCATAGGATAGTAAAATGTATGTGGCGGGGAAGTAATACTAAGGGCTAACTGTACACCAACAGGGGTACATACCATCCATCCAATACTACCGCTCAAGACAACTATGCATACTTCCATAAAAAACAACATGACCTAGCATTAAACACTACCCATAGCAACCATGGGATAGTGAAAAGTATAAGGGTGTAAGTAGAACCAAGGACTAAGAGTACACAAACATGGTAAACATCGCCAACACTATATTGCCATGCAAGACAACCAGTATACCTTTACAACAGCACACGACCTGCCATTACGTACTCCCATAGCAACCGTAGGACATATACAAAACACCAAAACACCAGATGGATTATTATAACCAGGGCTACCAGAACAGTCCCGGTGAATAGACTGCCATACTATATTACCATACTGAACAACCAAACACACCTAACAACTCCAAATGACCAAGCATTATACAGGTCAAACGGTGAGCTGATCGTCCATACTATACTATCCTATATGAGATAACAAAATAATTCACGCAACATGACGTGACGCATCATTGCATTTTATCCATAGGAACCACATGATGGGGAAACCTGGGTAGGTTAGTACAACTAAGGGCTAATAGAAAAGCAGCAAAGGTGCAACCTCTCCTTACTCTACTACCATCTCACTCCAGTACCATGTCACTCCTGTACGGGAAGTCCGACGGACTCTGACTAGAACAAGAACAACCCAATGTCGGATTGTACAGCAGACATCAAACTTTTATCACATACCCATACTCTCCCACAGTCATTTACAAGCATAACAATACATAACTAGAGTATACCTTACAATCCTTACGGTTTTCATATCCCATGCATGCCACATGCCGTATATAGGTCGATAAAGGAAAAACACTTCAATTCGATTTCAGTAAAACCTCCGTCAAAAGTCATTCAACGCTTCGGCAAAAGTCTGATAAGTAACAAATGTACATTTTTACTTTTACTCTCTTGCCCAAGACCCCAGAATTGGCATATTATATGGTCTGAGTGGTTCATAGTACAAACAAAATTTGCTGGAACCTCCCCCCCCCCCCAAAAAAAAAAAAACTCTTGGAGTCAGTGTGACAACACTTATCGCGAGCACCTAAACATTCGAGACACTGCTGATCGTGATAATGGAGTAGGGCCTTCATACATAAATACCACTTGAAATTTGTAAAATCAGTCAACTAATAATGTGTAAATACAGATTAGTAATCTGTTTTTGCATATTACTAATTTGTAAGATCAGTCTCGTAATAATCTGTAAAAATAGTCGCCCAATAATATGTAAAACAGGCACCTAATAATCTGTAAATACAGATTACTAATTTGAAAAAACAGATTATTTATGTAAAAACAGGTTACTAATCTGTAAGAGACGATTACTAATATGTAAAAACAGAATATTAAATGAAAATGTCGTGACGCTAATAAACTGTCGTAAGGATCCCTTTCTCATTGAAAGAAATTTTGCTCAGGAACAGAAATGTGAATGCACACCAGTAAGGTAAGAATGTGGCTCAGACCTGTAGTTTTAGGTTCGGCGATCGTTCTGGCCCTTTATGCTCGGCCTTATTTGAAAGGATACCAACACATGCCCATCCAGAAACATCTATTTTAACCCCAAAGAGGGGGGAGTAACCTTCCAGAATTTTTACTACACCCCAGACCCTGTAAATTTAGAGGTTTAGCAGTTAATTCTAGCCAGGACTTAACTAGAAACACTGCCATAGTGATTTGACCATTGTCCGCGGGACCTCTTCGTGATTCTAAGTTAAAGTACCTGTTCTGAGACCATAGAGTTTGTCATCAAGAAACTCCTTGACAAACTACCGGATATCTAAAACCCATGTTCACGCGGTGATTCGAATGGAAATAAAACCAATTCTTCTTTAACCTCTAAGTGCAAGGGTAATTTCCAGACTGTGTACCACCCCACAGTTTGTGAGTATGGCGGCTCAGTAATGCTTTCGCGTCAATTCTTGGCTGCCAAGACTTGACAAAAAACCACTGCCCAGGTAATTTGGATTATTCTCTGTATGACCTCGTCTTTATTAGGTATTAAAGAGTCTGTTCTTTGACTACAAAGTTTGGTAAAGTCTGATATAGACTCTGAAAGTGAAGAGCTCCAAAAACAATGGTATTACAGAAATGTATTGTAAGTATATCCATATCATAGTGCAATGACTGCAGAACTATGGAGCCATCCGTTATGAACCGTATTCCAGTAGGACATAAGTCGTACGTTCCTGCGTTGCATCGAAATTGAACTCGTCGAGTCGTACTGATTCGTTAATTTTAGAATGGTCGAGAAGTTCTCAAAGTCCTACCAAGGGCCTCCTCTTGATCTCACTCTTCTATCATCAGAAGACCTAGTAATATACAAACAGTTCAAGGAGTCTCCCCTTCCTTTGAAGCCGTCCGGGAACATTCCTCTTTCTGATTGATTTAAACACTCAAACGTTGACAAGTCGCCGTCGCATACATACACAGAACGACACGATCGTGTGAATAGGTTAATCGATATTATACGAGTACCAGCGCGGAAGGATAAAACTAGAGTCCGCAGGCCTCGAGTTTTATCCTTCCGCTATGGCACAAGTGGGCGGGGTTATGTTAAGTTTTGACATATGACGTGATAATCTAAAAATAGTCCTTCAACGATTTCCGTTCGGCACATGTGTGCGGAACGGATTTTCATTTTTCGCACTCTTTAGTGTTGCTGTAGATGGGGATTTCATAGAACAGGCGTGTAATAAAACATTTGAGCGGGAAGAATATTTACGACTGAAAGAAGGTGCAATATCTGTAACTTGAGGAGCTTTGAGCTTCAATTTGCTGGCCTCTGTCTAATTCGATTCGGGATTTGATTTTGATTCGAAATTTGACCTTCGCAGCGCCCTGCTCAGTAGCCACCCTGTGAGTTCCAAAACTACGAGCTTTATGTTGCAAGTTGCAATTACTCCTTGTAACATTGAATGAGCGCACCCCATGCGACACGTTTTCCATAGATAGGTAATAAAGCAGTAATACGGCCCAATAAAACTGAAGGATTGAATTGTTTATGAGCCTCACTGTCGTTGTTGTGGTCATGGTCTCATTTGCTTCTCAACCGTCTAATTTTAATTTGGCCAATTTTTATGGAAGGGTTATGAAAAGAGAAACTGAAATGAAGAGCATTTACGCGGTTCTGTATTTTATTGTATGTCTTTCAGAAGGTGCTTTGTAACGCCACGTGCCATGTATGACAGAATTCCAAGTACTAGCCAATAAGATAAATAAATAACCCTCAACTCATAACAGCTTTGTCATCGATAAAAAAGGCAGGCCGAACGAAAATTTATGTGCTTGAAAGTCTGAACATCAGTAGGAAAAGAAGTCTGACGTCAATGGTTGCTAAAAAATCGACAGGTTTTGTATTTCTGAATGGGATACATATATATGTACAGACGTGAAATAGGAATAGACAACCGACATACAGTACAGTCGCCGTGGACTGGTCGTAAATCACACGTGGGCAGTGATGTCCACGCATGTGTTTACCAGGTAATAAAAATCATCATCAGCAAAATTTTAATTAATGAATTACCGGGTTGTACAACCCGGTGCTTCATTATTTAATTTTTTAATGATTATTCCTATAATTAGAGTTTGGAATCTAATATTATTACGTCTGTGGACATATTGCCTACCCGTGGAAAGTGACCAGTCCACGGCCGTACTGTAAACACCCTTTTCGAAATGGGTACCCACCATTATTTTACGTGTGCGGGGGAAGCGCGGTGGCTCAGTAGGTAGAGATGCAGGTTGCAAGCCGAGATACTTGGTTCGAATCCCACCTGCGGCGACCGCGTTGTGTCCTTGGGCAAGACACTTAATCCCAACTGCCCACGTAGGAGCACGTTGACGTTCTGTACTTAGGCGTACTGCACGCCGATGGTGCACTTGTCTTCAGCCAATGCTAACCCTGCTTATGTGCAGTTAGTACGTTGGGGAGTCTGACAGTTGATCGCCGTTGCTCGGCGGTTCTCTTCGGGTTCTCCGGCAGCCTCCACCCGTAAACTGTCCGACACGAGGTGACCCTGGCTGTCAAAAGTGTCGTTAAACCCCAATAAATAATAAATAAATAAATAAATAAATAAATAAATAAATAAATAAATAAATATATTGATCTTGACCTAATTTACTGAACACGTTTATTTACATTCTCCCGGTCATTCAAGTGCTCAAAGATGGAATTGTTGTTATTATTATGTAGCAGATCAGTAAATTATTAGTTCGGGCGATTATTTCTTTCAGCCTACAGCCTCAAAGCTGTTCGTTGGATCTTTTAACCAGACTAACCGTCATATTCAATATGAACCCTTGTAATTCAAGCCTCGATAACTTTTAACCCTTTCAACATTGAGCGCCTGAATGGTACTGTCCTAAAGAATTTTAACCCTTTACCTGACGAATCGACCGCATACGCCCGCGTAAGTTAATTTACAAAGTGAGCAGTTGAAAAAAAACAATATTGGGGGGGGGGGGGGAGGGCTCACATGATATGGTATTGTTGAAATTTGTGGAATATTTTCAAAAAACAATAATAAAAATAATAAATTTGATATCTTGTGTGTTTGGTAAAGGCCGAAAGCAAAGTGTGCATATATATTTGGTCTTTATTTCGGGAGGTTCAACAATGATGTAATTATACATCCCTCTAGGGCTGAAGGATTAAATTATTGCTGATTCCCCTTACGCATTGTCAGTCATTCCGTCATATTTTCATTTAATGCTGCTATTTTCTTTACGCAAAAAATTGGCATGATTAAATTATTAGTAGTACAAAAAGATCACTTGTTCGTTCAGTTGCAGTGCACTCTCAGATGTCTGTCTCGGGTAGGCGAAGTTACTGTAGCCTGTCTGCATCGCACTGATGCTATTGGGTAAAATCAAGGTCTTTTTCTTGGGTTAAAACATGAAAAAACAAAATGATGAAATATTATTTCATTGACAAACTCTCTTTTGAAATAATAATTACGTCTTGGGAGAATTCTAATTCCTTCTTTGGAAATACGGGGAATCTTGCCTTATCGGTAATTCATTAATCAAACATGTATGCAATATCAAAATGATCCATAAGATTTCGATATGATATTTATTTACTCAATTTTACATCAATATTTATTTCGTAAGCTTCGAATTGGTTAAATCATTCATGTAAATTTCTAATGCTAGGATTTCTGCGTTTTTTTAATCATGAATAATAAAGCCTCTAAAGCAAGTTTTGTTCATGCTAATTGGAAGTGTTCAAGATTGTGACGTGTAATTAAAGACTGTCAGGATTGTTTCACTGTGGTGGGAGAAAAACTGCTGTTCACAACGACAGTTTTCTGTCGATGAAAGGCAACAATACTGGTGAACTGATGAACACTTTTCTGATTGCTCGAGATGTGCGAAAATGAACACCATCTCATCATTTACATGGTCCAAAGACCCCAGTCTCGATCCGGTTGAAATTCTCAGTTCACCTGCCTGTCCACCACACTCTCTAATCTCACTTGCCGAAAACGACATGCGAGAACATTTTACAACTTTAATATTTTCTCGAATGTATTCAGTTTACCGTGTAATAAAATATTACCTCGTGTGACAGAGCACACATAACTATCCAGAACGTCTCCACCGGAAAGTAAGTTAAATTGCTACATTGATCGAGGCAGAGGAGTTTGATGTCATGGGCTTAAGCGAGACGTGGGTAAGACATGAGGAACGGGTAGACTAAGTAAGCGGGTGTGGTTGGATAGGTGTAGGGCGAACGAAAGGCCAGAAAAGGGGGGGAGGGGTAGGCATGTACATTAAAGAGGATTTAAAACCGTCGCTGATCACAGATCTGGAAGATATCACCTCGGCTGAGGTGTCAAAAGAAATTGGATGGGTACAGATCAGTCTGAGAAACAAAAGTATTGCCCTTGGGATTGTGTACTGTGCGGTGGAGGGAAGTAAACCCGAGTGGAATGACTCGATATACTCAACACTAAGGTCCAATATCACTGAACTAGAAACAGGGGGCTCGGTATAATTCTGATGGGCGACTTTAATGGACACATAGGTGATAAGGAAGAAGGCATAGAGGGTGGGGACCAGAAAGTCAACAGGAATGGAAGGAAGCTGTTGAACTTCACAAATGAGCTCGGTTTGAAGATTCTGAACAGGGACGCTAGATGTAAGGGGAAATGGACCTGGGAGAGAAACGACAGAAAATCAATAATTGACTACATCCTCACAGATATGAATTTATGGAGTGAGGTGCTAAGGGTAGAAGTGGATGATGAGGGCAAAATGGAGTTGGATAGTGATCACAACTTGATTACAGTGACGATGAGAGCCAAAAACCTAGAGAAAAGCAAAGGAAGCTTCAAGGAGGTTTGGGAACTCAAAAAGGATGCCGACTGGGCGAAGTTCGAAGAAAAACTGAAACCAAAGCTTGCAGCCGTACACAAGGGGGGCAGTGTCCAGAAGATGGCCGACGCCATAGTTGCGAGCCTAGTGGAGGCAGGGAAGGAAAGTGTAGGAAAGATTCGGGTGCCAGCACGGGAACTTGGGTACAGAGTGAACGAAGAACTGAAAAGGGCCATAAAGGTTAGAAAAGCTAAATGTGCTGCATACAGGAGAAGTAGAAAACTTAAGGGGGTGGAAAGCAATGAGGCCATGGTAGCAAAGGAAGAATACCAACAAGCACGAAATAAAGTAAACAAGATTAAAGACGACAACCGGAGAGTGCGAAATAGCAGTCTTATTAGGACGATAAGAACGACAGGGGGGTCGAGTTCGAGCGTATTTTGGAAATGGGTGAACAAACGTAACAAAGGGAATAACCCACAGAGCATTAAAGTAGAAGGCAGATTTACAGAAGAGCGAGATCAAATCGCATTAGAACTAGTCAAGCACTGGGAAAAGGTAAACGATAAGCGATGGTGCATGGGGAACCCACCAGAGTGTCCGAACCAGGTCGAGGAAAATCTATCGGACTTCGTGTGCAGGTAATCAAAACTGAGGAGGTGCGGAGGGTGATCACAAAATTGAGGAATGGAAAAGCGGGAGGGGTGGACGAAATTCCTAACGAGTTTATCAAAAAAGGGGGAGAGGAACTCTTGGAAAGCCTAACTGCCCTATTCAATTTAGCCATAGAAAAACAAGAGGTCCCAAAGGAGTGGACGGAAAGTAAAGTGACATTTATTCACAAAAAGGGGGAAAAAGACGTCTTGGATAACTATCGAGGGATCCCTGTCAGCAGCAACATTGGAAAAGTCTTTTGTAAAGTCCTGTATGGGAGATTAGAGGAGGTGATTGAAGAGAAGGGTTTTTTGGGAGATATCCAGAATGGCTTCAGGATGGGAAGGAGAGTCACTGACCATCTTTTCACGCTATCCCAAATGATAGAATCCGCGAAAGCAAAAAAGAAAAAGATGTTCATGGCCTTTTTGGATGTTAAAAAGGCATACGATAGAGTATGGAGGGAGGGTATGTGGCGCAAGCTGAAGCCTCTGGGCTTGGGGGCGAGTTTGTTGGGATTATGAAAGCATTATATAAAGACGTACAGAGTGAACTTAGCCTGGGAAACATTACAACAAAACGTGTGCCTATGGAGATAGGCCTAAAACAGGGGTGTATCCTTTCGCCAATGCTTTTTGCATTGTACATCAAAGGTTTAGGAGATGAACTCCTGCATAGCGACGAGGGGGTTGCAGTTGGTGACTTGAAGATCCCAGGGCTATTTTTTGCAGACGATATGGTGCTAGTGTCAGAAAGCGAAGAAGGGCTAGCAAAGATGCTGGGAATTGTTGGGAAATATGGGAGCAAATGGAGACTCGAACTTAATGAAAGCAAGAGCAAAGTTATACCCGTGGGCCGCAAAGTGGACCCCACTCGAAGGTGGAGAGCGGGGGAGTTCTGCATTCCGGAAGGTAGCAGTAGACTTCTTAGTGTAGGAGAGACTAGTGACTATGAGTACCTGGGGGTAAATATAAACATCACAGGAAGAGGCATCTACCGAAACCACACAAATAAATTGATTCTGAAGGGGGAGCGAATCCTTAACCAAATGAAACTTATAGGGAGAAACAGTTTCAATAAGGTTTTCGTGGGGAAAACCATTTGGGAAATGGTGGGTCTGCCAAGTATAACATACGGTACGGAAGTTGTACCCCTGAATCAGAGAGCTGGTAAGAGCTTGGAAATCCTGCAGAACGATGCAGGCCGATGGATAACATGCTCGAGTAATGCCGCAGCGCTAGAAGCAATCAGGGGTGAGCTTGGGTGGATGAGGATCAAGGACAGGATAGACCTATTGAAACTCGGTTATCTTAATTATTTGGTAAATCTCCCCGAGATCCGATGGTGTAAAGTAATGTTCCTGAGAACTTTCAACTCAAATATCAAGACGTGGTGGATGGTCCAAGTGAGGGAGCTAGTAGAAAACTACTCATTGGAGATCTCGGACCTTGACGTTGGGGCAAACCAGGGCAAAAAGATCGTCAGAGAAAGGGTCATGGAGGATTGTAACCGTAATTGGCGAGAGGGGGGCAAATCAAAGAGATGTTTGGATGGCCTGCGTGAGAGCCTAGTTTTGAAGAGTACCTTGATGGCACCTTTGTGGGGTCACTGTTGTTCAAGCTGAGGTCGCGGTCCCATGAGCTGAGGGGAACAATTGGGAAAAACAGTGAAAAGGAGTGCCAGATGTGTAACGTGGGCGTGGTGGAGACCCTGGAACACTTTCTTATAGAATGCCCAAAATACCAGTCTAAAAGAACAAGATTCACGGGGAGTATAATGGAGAAGTGGGATGGGAGAATGAAGGACATATGGTTAGGGGGCGACTCAAAGGAGAGGGTTAATATACTAATCGGAGAGATAGGGAAGAATGGGGCAAGGGATGTCATCAAGCAGTTCGTCTCCGAGTGTTGGGAGGAGAGAAGAAGCGCGGGAATAGGGAGGCAGTTGGTAGAACATGTGTAACCAAGGCCTTCTCATACGAGAACCGCGACAAATTAGCGGCCGGACGAAGTGTTATTATTATTATTATTGTAATGAATACTCAAATAGAAGTACTGAGGTAGACAAGTGCCTGGAGTAAATAAATTGGTATTAATCCGAATTTAGTTCTGACAGATTGTTCATCTCTCACAGATTCACTCTATTTGTTACCAGAAGTGTTGCATATTATTTGGCGTTTTTCAATTAACCGCAACTATCAAAATATTCAGAGAAAAGTAGAATATATCATATAGATGAATCGATACAATCATATTGTCTGTGAGAGCTCATTGTCATGTTTCTGTCCTGAATTGTGTAAGATAAATATTATTAGTTAGACAGTTTTTTTAATTGCCTAATAAGGTGTTACCGCAACAGTTGATTTCATACAGGACTGGACTGCGAATCAACTGACAGAGTATTTATTATATGACTATGTAATTTAACCATCACATATCACTACTGTTTGACAATTTTTTCCTGTTCCCCGGGAAATTCACAGTATGGAATCCAATTCCGTATCACTATAGTATGACGGTCTATTTACGGGTGCGTTCGAATCCGCAAAATTAGCTGTTCCGTTGCAGAGGGTACTTTACTCCGAGCTGGAATGAGTACACTTTTTTATCGTATTCATGTTCATCGGGGGATTCCCGAAAGGGTGAACCTGTTATAGAAATAAGTGTAAACAAAAATAGTTCATTTTTACTTCAATCCAATTTCCACTTATAGTTGACATGCGATGTTGAACTATAAATCAAAAAATAAACTTTTTATCGCCACGGTGAAGTGATCTGGGTCGTAGTATCACATCGAGTTGAAGAGGTCAGATCGCCGGATCAAACGAACTCGTTTGATCCGGCGATCTGACTTCTTCAACTCGATGTGATACTACGACCCAGATCACTTCACTGTGGTGATAATATGTATGTATTATATCACGATTGCTGTGTCTATTCAAGTAAACCCAATACAATACACTGAGAAATGTGCTAAATACACCACGCGTGGAATCAGGCCCACGTGTAAGTACGTCATTTAAAACACATCCGTCGTACGTACCTGATGTTAGTACGTGAATGAAATGCTTCGACATACAACAGTGTCAAGCAAGAAAGTAAACAAAGCGCCGAGGGCGATATTTGTCTTTTTTAAATATCACCTTATAGTTCATTCACTTAAGGTGCTACATAAGTAGGGGAAAGTTGTTTACTTTGAAACCCCCACCTCCCTAAATTCAAATTAAATATACACAAACTATACATCAGAATGAAGGTTGTGGCGTATAGAACACGAAAAATCAATTCCATCAATTTGACAGCAGGCACCAATGGTTCCTGGAAGTCTGCTACCGTATTCGTACCAAACTCGTGGCGAAATGTGCTTCGGATATACAAGAACAAAGCCAGCCATTCAAAACACTTTACGGTGCAGCGACAGGACTACATTTGGGAAAAGGACAACACTGTCTGCATTTTGAATTGAAGATAGGTTCCAAGACGGACGGACGGATATGTGCATATCACGCGCAACCACGAATTTTATGGAAAAACGATCGCGAAATTCTAAGAAATTCAAACAAGTGTCATGATACCTTGCAAGTAACATGGCAACTGCGCAGTCTGCATATAATAATAGTGTGTAGTATTTAGGCGATCTTTCTCATTATTTTAGACGGCATTTTGTATCGATGCTTTTTCGGCCTAATGACCTTGACTGAAACTATAAACAAACAGACAATGAAAACAAAGCCGAAAGTTTGGGAATTGACCACCACACACCTCTGTTGCTGCGTTTTGAAGAATTCTGATGTCCCAGCTTTGTTCTTGGATATCCGAAGCACATTTGATCAAGATTTGTTCTCCGGAAATATTATTTTATTATCAGTTCTGGTACGAATAAGGTAGCAGACTTCCAGGAACCATTGGTGCCAGCTGTCAAGTCTGTGAGTTGACTGCATATATTTTTCTTGTTCTTTTCATCACAACCTTTATTTGATGTATAATGTGTGTATATTTAATTTGAATTTATGGAATATCAGAGGTGGGAATTTCAAAATAAACAAAGTTTCCATACTTATATAGCACCTTAATTCACTTAATATCCGGGTAGAGTACGGAGAAAGGGATCAAACACCGCTGTTGGAGTTTTTCAAATATTTCAAACGCGCCCTCGGCGCTCGTGAAACACTTGAAAAACTTCAGCTCGGATTGTTGATTCCTTCCCCCGTACTCAACCGCCCTGTGTTCTGTCTTATTACAATAAAATCAAAAGACATCCCGCAGCTAAACATGCCTACGATTATTTGGTCAATAGTGACATTGGTATCTTAATATTTTAAATCAGCACATGTCGCACGCACTGTACCTAACTGCGACACGAATTCTCGAATGAAATAGGCTATACAAACATAAAAACACATAAAATCGAAATTAATTGTTTCACTTGCTGTTCATTTCCAATTAAAACGATCTTAATGATTTTAGACCTGCAAGAGAATATACCATATGTGTCCCAATAATAACAAATAAAAATGGTCACTGTATGATTCAGTTAACCCTTTACCTATATGCAAGTTCAACAGTTGAAAAAATATTTTTTATCAAACAATTTCAACAAAACCATATCATGTGTCCCATCGTTGGAACGAGTACGTCGAGCGCGTTCCAATGAGAGGTAACATGATATCGTGCTGTTGAAATTTTTAATATTCACAGTAGTAAATTTTAATATCATCTGCGTTGATTAAAGGAGTCGTATATTTGCATTTTATTTCAGAATCAATTATGTAGCCAATATCAGTCAAAAATGTCATAGGAATGAAAATATTTTCACACTAAATGCGACACGAGCATTCCAAGCGTTGCGATAAAGAAATATATATTAAAGTTTTTATACCTTCTTGCTATTTCTAGATTCAAAATTAAATTCCTTGTATATACATTCCATATATGACTCTGGATAAAGTTAAAGTGGTTATTGTCTTTGTTCTATTACATTACAAAAATCAGAGCCAACAACATTGTATCGACATTGTAAAATGAGAAAAAATCGTTATTTTTCACTTTGTGGCAACGCTCGGAATGCTCACATCGTATCACACCTAGTGCGTAAAAATAATTCCTTTATCTTAACTCTCTGCTCACTGATATGTCAAAATATCAATGAGCCCTGTCAGACACGATCGAATTGGTTAAATTCCTAGTTGCATTATGATTAAGTTTGCTGCTTGAAATTTTGATACTGTAATATCAGTGTGCTGGGGTTATACGTAGCAGTCTTTTACCGACGTCTCCAAAATGTTTTGAAAAGCGTTGACACCAATAATATGATAATGAAGTGAGTGGAAAGAAGTGGTGTGGATGTTTTTTTATACCATGATTACCTATTCTACTATATATAAAAACCCTATGACATAAATTTTAGCTTTACACACCAACGGTGGTGAACACGCCAGCAATGGGATTTCAATAGTTACAATTTCCACCTACTGTTGAACTACATCCAAGTTGACCTTTGGTGACCTCGACCTGAATGCAAACGTGTCTAAATTTATCGCTCATCGCCTCGCGAAGTGAAATGAAAATTGCAATTATTTATTACGTTTTAAATGAGTTTACCTCAGAAGATACCAAAAAAAATTGACAAACATGCATTGTCTCATGTTAATAAAGCATCCATAACTCGAAGTAGTATGTTATTAAAATGAAAAAGGCCCTGTGATTTGCGCGTTCCTTTTTCCATTTCGTTTCGGCGATAAAACTGACAGCGGAAGTATCACGCACCGGTGCTCGTGTAAACAAAAACAGATTCGCACGTATTATGTACATCTGCTGCTTAGTAAAATCTTGAAAAAATAATAGCGACTCTTAATAATCTGACGATCATGGTATAAATAAAATATACCCAACATAGCTTGGTGCACCAAATGCTCACCAGGCTCGCGGTTAACACCACTTCCTCCCTACTCGTAGTGAACATACCAAACTACTTTGGGTGCAGAGAGAGAGAGAGAGAGAGAGAGAGAGAGAGAGAGAGAGAGAGAGAGAGAGAGAGAGAGAGAGAGAGAGAGAGAGAGAGAGAGAGAGAGAGAGAGAGAGAGAGTGTGTGTGTGTGTGTGTCTTTACCAAAAACCGCCAAGTATTTGCTCTTTTTCTGCTCAAATATCGCTTCAAATATCACACAAGACGCCTCTATTGGAGTACTTCCATGAGACAGAAAAGATTTGGATACGTTTTATGTATGTGCTAGGTAATGGACTAAAATATCAAGAAGACTGAATTCAGTCTGGAAAGAGGAAGCCGAGCCTCAATATTTTATTTTTGTATCCAAAACAAAACCCGCAAATGGAAGGGTAAAAGAAGCAAGACCAAATGTATCGTGAGAGGAGAGAGACCCGTGAAGTTGGCGGAAAATCATGGGGAGGGGGTCATTGGTGAGAAAATCATCAAATAAATGACGAATATGCCCGATACCATAGTTGTGTTGAATGACCCAGCAGAGGGCAGTTGCAAGCTGATCAAATACCTTTGGGACTGAAGCGACAACTGAACACTAAGCGAACAGGAAAATATTATCGACTTTGCCTCTTCAGTTCACTCCATACAAATGTCAGAGTGTTGGATCAATAGGCAACAGTTTAAAAGCATCCGTAATATTGGTCTTACACAACTAGGACCCAAGTAATGTATTATCTGGATGGCATCGTCAACTTTGTCATTGGACAAAGAGAAAGAATCCTTATCGATTAGTTCATCCATGCATGGAACGAAGCTGTGGCCACGAGGAGCTGACAGATCTACTACCAATCATTTCTTTTTGAATTACTTACCCACAGCGCTACCATGAGTTCTCACTCGGAAACCCATAAAGGATCAAGTAGTGAAGGGTCCAATAAGTTAACTATTTTCCAGTCAGTCTTTAAAGACTTGTGCGAACCTGAGGTGATTTGAGGTTCTTGCATTCAAACGAATGTGTGGGGTACACATTCAAACCAGTATGGAAGCCTTTCGTCAACCCATGCAAATGTTGCTGACAATGGCTGGGTGGGTTTGCCATTCTTTTTTTGAGTTGAACAACATCAACCGATGTAGATGCGTTACAAGAAGCCAGACGCTTTTCAGTATCCGGTTCAAATTGAAATTAACAGACCGTAGCCTGTCTAAGATGTCAGCGGTGGGATTCCAATTCATCCTCCAGCCTCAGACTTGTTGTCAAAGAGGTACAGTGTGATACCGGCAAGCAAGTTGGATCCCGCTGATTAATTTTGTCAGTTTTGGATCATGAGTCGTACAGTTCGCAGCTGAGTGCTCCCATTTGCATTGGAATTTGACGTGCGACGAGATGCAAGATGGGCGCTTACAACCTATGGAGGAATGGACATTGTTACAAATTTCCTTTCTCATGTATTTTAGGCGTTTCCTCCATTGAACACCAAAATTACTCTCATACGACCTCTTCTGTTTTTGCATAGAGGTCCTTGAAAAGGAATGTGTGCTTACCTGGGAGCAAAATTCTGTGTAATGATTCTCCAGGTGGTAAATCCGATATCTGAGCTTTCGATGAAAGCAAAAATTGTGGTAAATAACCTAGCATCTCTCTTACTTCAGTCAACTGTCTGGTTACTGAAAAGAATCTAATTCTTTGCTTGAGTCAAAAATGACTTGTGGTAAGCATAGAACAGGGTGTCACCAAATTGGTGCCATTTCAATAGTATCATTTCCGATGCCGTCGAGTTCTTGTCACCTACTTGGATAGCTTTCACGCATCACAGATTTATATATGGTTAAATCTGTTATAAACTCTCAGAGAGAAAGCTGTCAGGCTAATCGAGTATCTGGTCACAAATGTGCATGTTTGTCACTTGTAAAGACTAGACGTTGGGTGGGATCGACGACAAAGTGGGGAATCAACCCTTTACCCAACGTAACGGCAAAAACCGGCCAGCGCTATTCTCAAATATCGCCAATTAATTTTCAAAATATTTTCATTTTTTGTCTCAAAAACATAGGTTATGACCCCTCGTTGGAACGAGCTCGTCGAGCTCGTTCCAACGAGGGGTCATAACCTATGTTTTTGAGACAAAAAATGAAAAAAATTAGTTATTCAAGAATGTTTTTTGCAAGTGTCGTCTGCTTTTCATGTTAGGTAAAGGGTTCAAACGTGCAAGATTAACTTCATTACCTGTAGTAATTTATGAACGAAAAGTAGGCGAATTGTATTTATAGGTTGCAAGGTATTGGGATCTATCCCATGCTGTGAGATGAGGTTAGCAATAGAATGACCAAGGATCAAAATTCCGTACCCGTGGTTCCGAGAAATGGCGTGAATTTGAAGAATGTGTCGAATACGTGAATGGACTTGCCAGACTACTTGTGAATATACTCGTTGGTCGTTGACCTCCATATTGAAACCAGCGCGTGCCGCTCCGAGTTTGGTCAGCAAAAGTATAGTGTAGCTGTTGCAGAGCAGAACGAATATATACAGTGGAATCCTTTTGTTTTGGTAGTTCTGACTGCAGTAATCTTGACCTGCCTGCTGCTGACGTCGCATCAAGGTTCCAGTTTCCACTAATACCAGACTGAATAGACGGCTTAGGAGTGGCAGCCACAGTTTGATTAAGAAAAGTCGGTTTGGTGGAAGCGTTAAAAAATTAGCCGACATTATCAATTCTTGATATGAATGAATAAAAGAGATTCTTTCAATTCGGGTGGGACAACGAATCAAGCATTTAATAACCGTTGCCGCAATTCTGCGGCAGTCAAATTATCGGAGTTAACAGTGGTGCATGCTTTATTGTCCCATGAACATGACGATGCCTGAATGTTGGGAATTCCGATTAATTTGTCAGTTGGGTTATCGTTTGTCATCCTGGAAATATTCTACACAGATCTCTTAAAAGAGGTGTATGTTCGATCCCCGTCCGGGACGACCCACTTTGTGTCCTTTGGCAAGGCACTTTATCCCGGTTGCCTACATGGGGACACGATGACTCCGTATACTAAAGCGTACTGCACGTCGATGGTGCACCTGTTTTCAACCGCTGTAACACTGCTTGAGCGGAGCTTGAACAGAGTTAGAATGTCGAGGAGCTGACAGTTGCTCGTCGATGCTCGGTGGTTCCCTCCGGCTTCCTCCACCAGTAAAACTGTCACGGTCACGATTAGCCATTGTACATAAGTATGTGACCTTAAACACCAATAAATAATAATAAGTAGGCGTGTATAAAGTTGTTATCTCCTTTTATATGTCTTCTCATTTTGGGTCTCGTTTTCCCCAATATATTTAATTGAGTTATAGCGTGAGATCCAGTATATGAAGTATGATGTCTGTGTGGTATTTCACTAGTGGGGAAATATAAGAAAAAAAAAACACATAAATAGTTTGAACTATAAAGCAACTTGTTACATACTTTCAAAGAGAAACCGAATCTGACCAAGTTGGTTTGTACTGAAAACTGCTGAAAACAGAATATCACAACTATACTTGGACTGGTGTCAACTAAATTCCGGGAAATTGCTAGTCGTGAATGTCTCCTAGACACTTTTCCAGGATATCTCCCCCATAACAAACTTTCTCGGTGCTTTTGGAATGTCATTTGCAGAGTCGTGACCTTATATTGCGGTCTCAACTTATCCATTAAGAGTTCTATTGTTTGTATTTAAACTAACAGAAGTAAATAGCCATGAGGAGAGAAAACATCAAATTAAGAAACCTGGATTATATCTACTTATATGATAGAAGAATGGATGCATTGGCCTTAACTCTTTTCCCAATGAATCGGCCACATCCGCCCGCGTAATATGCAAATTCAGCAGCTGAAAAAATAATTTTTTTTCAAAACATTTCAATAAAACCAAAACATGTGACCCCTCTTTGGAACGAGCTCGTCGAGCTCGTTCCAATGAGGGGATCACATGATATGGGTTTTTTTTAAAAAATTGAAAATTTAAAAAAAATGATATTTAAAATAATAAATTTTAATATTGTCTGCGTTGGGTAAAAGATTGAGTATTGAATACACTACTTCAGACTCATAACGTTCACAAATAGACCCTCTAAATTGTGAAAGTCACTGCCCTTGTGGTTTATCATTTTTAATGGAAATTTCATAAGCTATTTGAAACGCCAGGTTCCAGTCCTGTGTTACTTCTGTCGAGAACGGATATGAATTGTAATGTTGCCATTGCTCAAACTAAAATGTTGTCATTTCTAAAGAACATTTCTTAAACTACATGTATATCAAGCACTGGATTTCAGTCTTGTGTTAATCTGTCTACACATTTAGACAAGAACGGCATAAATATATTACAACGTTTCCATACGTTGATTCACCGAATGTTGACAAATGATGTTATTAATTTTTTAAATTTTGAATTTCATTAATGTTTTAAATTATGTAAATAAAAATCAAAAGCGTGCATGAGATCGTGCATTGCGACAATAAAACGGCTTCATCAGTACCATCGACATGATCTTACGCACATTTGATATTTATGGAACCCATATAATATTCATTCCATCTTCCTGAAGCAGACCACCTACTTGGTTGAGGTTGACAAGGTCGTTTCAAGGAGGCGGCAACATCTATGGTTTTAAAAATAAAATCGAGGATTAATAAATGAAGGTCATTTGTTGAATAAACAAAATGGTACCCAACGCAGACGATATCAGAATTTATTATTTTAAATACTATTTTTCAAAACATTTCAGCAAAAATGTAACACGTGACCTCTCATTGAAACGAGCTCGTTCCATTAAGGAATCACATGATATGGTTTTGTTGACATTTTTTTTTCAACTGAGTATTTTGTATATTACACGAGCGGGTGGTGCTGATACATAATGTAAAGGGTTAAAGAAAAAAATGTTGCATGCGAATGGACATATGCTCACAGCTTCTGTATCAATGCGTTTTGTTGGTGATCAGTGAATACATACACTTTATATGGACAATCACCCATTCATTTAGTTGGATAGATATTGATTGTACAAGTCGGTCAATGCTTCGTTTCCATGTGGTATCGTCCAAACATACTACCCATTGTGCATCTGCGGAAGGGGTAAAATGTCAAGGTGGCTACACACTATCTTTTATTATACTGTCTAAAAATCGAACTGAATAATGACCATTGGTTGGTGAAGAACACTTCAAATCCTCAGCCACCGACCAAATCTTGTAAGGAAGTATGCGGGCGGACTACGGTTGATTTAATGAGGCACCCCTCACTCACACGGATAAATTGATATTCTTTCGTGTTCATGTTATAGATATTCCAGTCATTAAATAATTAATTCACCTTGAAAACATCACGATATTAACTCAACTAGTGGAAGTACGCGGTGTAAACGTAAAACTACCGCTGTGGTTAGGTTTTATTTTTATTCGTAATTATTATACAACCATGTCTAATAGTATTGATAAAATCATTTGTCAAGATTCGGTCAAATCAAGTCTCGATTGAGAAACATTTCTTGCGGCGTTGATTCATAGAAAATGAATGCTTGTGATATATTTAGCCTCAATCGGGTGGAATATTTTAGTTGGTCGGAACATCGAATGGTTGTTTAACCTTTCTGACCAACTCAAAATATTCCATAGGTTCGTTTTTCTGACCAAATAAGATATTCAAAACGATTGAATCTTAACATAGGCAATGGACTATTTAAGAGCTAGAATGGATCCCGGCCATAGTAGAGTCGAATTTCTTACAATATATGATTGGTGGCTTGAGAGTTTGGAACATATGGGATGTCACAAGAATATTTGTTTCACAAGTCCTTCCGACAGGGGAGATGATACATAATGGCCATCCGTTAACAAATATCAATCTACACCCCCCCCCCCCCCCCCACACACACACACACAAAACGTTACTAGAACCTTAGCACAGAGAGTAATCCCGGGTCGTGAAGTAATACAACATAGTTGCAAACAACAAATTAACTTAAACAAACCTTTCTAAAAAAGTATGGTCTTAACCCTTTACCTAACATGAAAAGCAGAAGACACCTGCAAACAAAAATCTTGAATAACTATTTTTTTCATTCTTTGTCTCAAAAACATAGGCTATGACCCTCATTGGAACGAGCTCGATGAGCTCGTTCCAACGAGGCGTCATAACCTGTTTTTGAGACAAAAAATGAAAAAAATGAAAATTAATTGTCGATTTTTTAGAATAGCGCTGGCCGGTTTTGGTCGTTACGTTGGGTAAAGGGTTAAACAACCCACCTCATTCGATCGTAGGAATTTACAGTACTGCGGTCACGAAAAAGTTTTTTCTTCCGCTGTAGTAGCGCATTCTGGTTGCCACATGGATTGAAATTTCAAAAATATATAGACTGAATCAAGAAATACAAACGAAAATGAACATATGCAATGGAATATGTTCGCATGTTTTTTTCAATATGTGAGACACTACAGTTTTATTAGTAGGATAACAGAGAACTTCGACCACATCGCGTTCCAGTCAGCATTCTCTTCCCACTTTGAAGATTAGACTGAAGACAACCCTGTACCCAGACGGTGGATTAGTGCTTGTTTTCTGTGGTAAACAAGCTCTGCTTTACTGGTAAAATAGAGCATGAAACTAACGCCTGGGGTGGAAGCCCTCTAAAGTGAGCAGCATAGCTATAAACGATACGATTGTCTAAAATTGACTTCACTCCTTTGTTGTGGTCATGATACACTACGGCCGCCCTGGACTGGTCACTTTCCGCGGGTGGGCAATATTTCCACAGACATAATAATATTAGATTCCAAACACTAATTACAGGAATAATCATAAAAAAATTATGATATTTATTGATATATGTTGACGGTGCTTCATAAATTAAAATGTTGGTGATCATGATTTTTATTTTCTGTTAAACGCATGCGTGAACATCACTTCCAACACATGGAATACCACCAGTCCACGGCGACTGTACTGTATGGTCAAAAAGGCTCAAAGTGAACTTGAACGCTAATAAATAAATACTGATGTCGAAATATTCAAATTTAAAGCTGCAAATGTTTCCTGTAATGCGACAAGAAATTTAACTAATTCAATCTTGTTTGAAAGAGCTCAATGATAGAGCTGGTAAATAAGATTGAATTGAATTAGCTAATTTTCTAGAAACATTACGGAAAAAATAGATAAGTTAAATTTTGGTATTTTGACATGGGTGTGCAGAAGGTTAAACATATATTTCATCTGCAAACTACATGAACTCGGAGGATACTGTGCTACAGTGAGGCCGCCGTGGACTGGTCACTTTTCACGGGTGGGCCATATTTCCACGGACGCAATAATAATAAACTTCAAACACAAATTATAGAAATAATCATCAAAAAATTAATTAATGAAGTACCTGGTAAACCCATACGTGGACATCAATGCCAAACGTGGATTACGACCAGGCCATGGCGAATGTACTGTAAATTGTTTGGAGGACACGTGTTCTCTACTTAGTAATCTCTCCTCTCCCGTTTTCGCGTTTGCGTTCGCTTTTGCGTAGTGACCCTACAGTACTGTGATCACAGTTGTTCCACCCTATCGACAAGCCCATTTCCCCATGAGATTTTTAGCCATCGGAGCCTGAAACAAACTTTCATGCCTCACCTGCACAAAAAAAAAAAAAATTATAGTGATGTGTGATGACATCGTCAGTGTGTAATCTCAACGATTTGTATGCTTTTAATGTTTTGTCCCATGATTTGACTGTGGATTTTTTACATTGAATTTCCTGGAAGGTGGAAGTGTTAAGATGACGTGTAATCAATAGAAGTCTGTTAAAATTGTAGATCCCGTTCTAAATTGTCTAACTCTTGATCAATTACTGCCATGAACTGCTAAATTACTGCAAATCGAATTAACGATTTTTCTCTTGCGCGTCTCGTCCAGTTCGTCCATTATGACCATGAGAAGAAACTCTGCTCTTTGAATGGGTTTCAAAGAAACAAGTTTTTGAATGGAAATAAATGCAGTAATTTCAAATAATAATATTATGACTATTTTGTATGAATACAACATTTTAAAAACATTGATGATGTTTTGTAATCTATAATATGGTCTGCAACAAAATGTTGCCGCTTGCGTGCATCAAAACGTCATCTGTAGTGCTTTAACCTTGTTGAACTCAGGGGACGATATCCAGAAGCATGTTAGGTCCTGTCAGTGAGTACCAAGATCAATGTCACTTCACCAGTTTCACACCTCTGTACAACGAAATCAACAGTTAATTCAGTGTTGGTCTACGTTGTGCTGACGTTTTAGTTCTGGGTTGAGAGACCAAAATCCTGTGGTTATGATTGAGAAAAATAAGGAAATATGTAGAATCAGTGAACAGAAAGGGTAGAACGTTTTACGTATGCGGGGTGCTGACAGTGGTAAACATGAGAGGGTGGTTTTCTCTCTTATGTTCGTTGAAATGTTTTAGAAAAGGTTGCCTGACAGACACATGTTGTGATTATAAACATATACACTCTAAAGTCATTTGAGTCAAGAATCAACACAAATCAACTGGGTTGAATGAATATGAACCCAACTGATTTTAGAGTGTAACAGCTCCCCTCCATAGAAAGTCGAGGGTCTACAACAAGACACGGATATACGCTGTCGTCGCCTGTGTTACTGGGTGTAAAATAAATTTTTTGGGACGATTGATAGCGTTCAGATGTCCAAAGAGAATAATCTGCCCCATTCAAACGAGTTTAGTCACACAAATAACCTTTAAATGAAATGTGTTTCTGTTGCCCTATGTATTGTATGTAGATAATATCATGGGCACAATTGACAATCGTTGCACAAGCGACATAAAAGTCGTCTTTATATTGAAAGAATCTTTCCCATAGCTGACCCAAACATAATATTTGAATGTCGAAGAACACAAATATATGCGTAGGCTGAATAGAAGTATAAAGTGTCCAGCCTCCTATATTGTAGACTTTGTAAACAACATTTTTATATCACGAATGTTGTCTGTACTCAACCTTTCCAGATACAATACAGACATTGAGATGTATGCTAGGTTCATCACGGTTACGTGTAAGAACGTCATTAAGAACGCATCTGATTGGTCGTGACGCATCCCAGTGACGTTATTACGGGAATGAAATGCTTCGACACAAAACAAACAAGCAAGTATGCAAACAGACTGACGATGGTGGTATTTTAAAAATTGCCAGCTGCTTTCACTTAATTCAAGTTTAACTGGTAGAGCGCTAAATTATTTTTGGTCATCCATATTTGTCCATGTCTCTTTGCCTTGTTACAATTTATGGGAGAGTGCCTAGTGGCACTCTCCCATAAATTATAACAGGGCAAATACTCCCAGACTAAATAATTTCAATTCAAAAATAATATGAAGAACATCCACAGAATATGAAACCATAAAGTTGTACCACTTGCACTTCAGAATAAAGCCCAAATATGGGCTTCCAGCCTTCTACCAATTAAATCGTGATATAAATACAGACCTCAACACGTGTCTAGTACAAGGGACATGAGTCGGCAACCCTTCAGCGCTTGTGAAATGCGCAAAAACCTTCAACTCGGATCGTTGATCCTGTCCCTCAAACTCCACCTTCATTGATTTCTAATATATACCCTCGAGTTCTCCCGAGGTATTAGCTGTAAAGTTGGAATATTCAGAAAAAGCAAAAAAAACTATTCGATTTCAACATTGATATCACTAACTCATTCCTGACTTATGTCGTCATGAAAATCGACCTTCGATAAAGTTATCTCCCTTAGACGAGCGAAAAAAGTCCAATTTAGAAGGAAGTTATTGTTGAAAAAAAACTCATGTCATCACTAAGAAATAAAGAAGAGTTTCCTTTTGTTGCTTGTAGCAAATGAAAATGTCCGACGCTTCCGATTTTATGGAAAGCAAATTAGAAGCACCCAGTTCATAGATAAGCAGTCATTAAGAATATCTATCAGTATCACACCTACAGTTAAAACTAGAAGTCCTGTCACGAACTGCGCGCTTATCCAGGCTTAATTGCGCGTAGGAATTGCGTGCAGATGCCATATCGAATGGCATCCACAGCACGGCAGGTTCTCCTGGTTACTCATAGCAAACACAGGCAATTTTCTGCCAGTGGACCTCCGGGTTACCCGGAGGTCCATTGGCTGAAACATTGCTTGTGTGCAGGCCATATGTACAGAATTTGATAGCCTTCCTATGGTCATAACGCGTAGATTAACGCGCAGATCGACGTGCTATCTATGCGCATTTAATGACAGGGCTTCTAGTTTTAACTTAGCGTTCACTTTGGCAGTTTATTTATTGAATGTGTTTTTCAGTAATTATTATTTTTTTTATTTCCCCCAGAAATTAGCATATCTCATTTTATAGATATTTATATTAACGGAAATGACAATTTCTGTTTTATGTGTCACGATCCGTACACTGTTGATTTAATGAACAGACACATGTTACAGAACATCAAAGGATACCGAAAATGTCGTTTTCGTATTTTTAAATGAGTTTCTACTCAGTATAGTAGTCAAATGCTCAAACTGATTGGGGGGAAATAAAATTGATAAAAGCCAGCTTCGGTATTTTAATACCACTTTACAGGAAAATGCCTGAAGTGTGTGAAATGATCCGCACATCGATGATATAAATTGGCTTAGATTTCAAAATTTGAATTGTTATGTGAAATTTCCATATCCTTAGTGTTAAATGTGCTGACAGCTTTAGGAAATTAAGGAGAGCTAACTTTACGGTAAATCACTTCCAATGATGAAAATTGTCAGCCATGTGATAGTCCGAGAGTTGTGGTCATCTGGCAACTTTTAACCAGGGGCAATCCATATAATGCTTTTACAATTATAGTTTCAAGAATTGTATTTTCTCTCTGTGCGTATTAATGGTCGAAATGAATTATTAGCGTTTTAACCCTTTGGGCGCTCATGGTATATTCCCTGTCAGTTCCGAGACGTCAACTGATAAAGTCTATTTACGTCACTTGAAGGAAGACCAATGAATATTTTCAACATGCAGCCTTTCGGCTGCATGTTGAAAATCTTGATTAGACTACCACACAAATTCTTTGACCGACTATTTTCTTTATGAATTCAGGCCATATCACGAATCTGTACCGAAAAGCGTTTTTGTCGGTTTCAAGGGGTTAGGGTTATTAGTGGAGTCAATTATCCGGTAAGAAAATTGTCACGTCTTTAAAACTGCTGATGATTTGGTTCGCTCATTCACCACCACAGGTAGAAAATGCAATTTTGGAAAAATACAGTTGTAAAAGTTTCACAGCATTGGCCCAAGGATGCTTTTCCCTTCAACCAATCAATGTTGTGGTATTTTAGTTTATGTTAACTATTACAGTACAACTGACATTCTGAAATGCCCTGAATAATTCATTACCATTTGTCAAGTTTCTTGTTAATAATTGATCTGACATAATGGTAATATAAGTCCAATGCTATTCAAAGAAGAGGGGAAAAATACCTTCAATTGTTATCATTTGTTTTTCAGTTTTTACCTTGAAAGCAAGGAGTGCCCATGTGGGAGCACGATGGTGCTACGAACTAAGGCGTACTGCACGTCATTGATTGTGCACTTACCTTCGCTCGCTGCTAACTCTGTTGTGTAGGGTTAGTAAGCTTAAGAGTTTGACAGCTGCTCGCGGTAGTCCGGTGGTTCTTTTCTGATAATCCGGTTTCCTCCACCCGTAGAAAACTGTCCGCGACGATGTGACCCAGGCTGTTAAAAGTGTCGTTAAAGTCCCCCCCCCCCCAAAAAAAAAAAAACAAAAAAAAACAACACAAACAGGCAAACATCGAAAGCATAGCCAATGACCCCCGCCCCACAAGTGGAGCGGCTCTTTGAGATCGTTCCCAATAGGGGTAATAAGCTATGTTTTTGAGGCAAGACGTGAACATTTTTAGTTTAACACTTACGCTACCGAAAGCGACTGTAGTCACCAAATTTATAATAATTATCTGTACGTTCTGGACTGCGCAGATCAAGCCTACCATCTGATTAATTGTTGGAAAGGGCTCACATAGCCCTTTTCAACAATAATTCAGGTAATGGAATTTCAGGTATGTCATAAATTTCATTAAAGTTTCTCGCATACAGGCGTACATAGAGGTCCTCCATGTATGGCTAAGGTGGATGTGGCAGTAATAGGGTTAATTAAGAAATTATTTTGCAGTTGTTGTCCCCTCGTCGTGTTAGATTAGTGATCAGGTTGATTTATGTTGTCACGAGAGTCCTTTCCAACAGACCACCCCATAGCATCAATTTGTCGTCAAAAGTGTACGCAATTTTACTACCTCCGAGAATGGACCGTCGCTGAAATATGATTTTTTTAAAATCGATTACGATTCTTTATTTCCACACTCTGACATCTGCGGGTTCAGAATGTTAGAATAAATTGTACATACAAGTATAATAACTACACATACACATACACCCGCATGTTGATGACTGACCATATCAAACGCGGCTCAACAAGTATGGCCATTATATATATACCCAATTATATATCGCTATCTTTCGGTTAGTTGTTAGGTCTTACCTCCGCCTTATTGAGTGGGGTGGCTGATAGCCACGAGCAGAGGTCACGCGGAGAGCGGCTGTACACCGGAGAAACTACATTAAAACGGTTTACTTCTTACACACTGCTGTTCGCCCAATTGCATTTAAAGCTTTTAGATATTACTAAATATTTAACTGGTAGAGTGCTAATTTATTTTTACTTCTATGTTACCCATGCAACAAGTCTGGAATTTGGAGACTTTGCCGCCCATAAATATTAAATCGTTTCACTCTACTGGAGAATGCCTATAGTCAATCCAATACCCATTAACAATTGGCACCCTACACCGGCGAACCATCTAACAAATCAGTATATACACAAAACGACACGCGTGTGTGATTGAGTTGATCGATATGGCACGAGTGCCAGCGCAGAAGGATAGAACGAGAGGCTGCATTGCACAAGTGCCATATGGATTAACCCATTCACACACGCGTGTCGTTCTGTGTTTATTACATGCCTTCACGTCTATAAATACAATTATCAGGATACTCAGAAATTCATTTGACAACTATCAATAAAAGGAACACATTTTATCCCCAACCAAATTTGCGAGGGGAACCCGTGTTACTGTTTCGTCTCATGAGTTCCAATGTGTTCTATGTGCCTACTGGCACATAGAACACATTGGAGCTTAGGGGGCGATTTCGAGCTATCGCTAGGGATTCAAATTGTAAGTGCGTTCGCACATATGTGCGGAACAGATTTTCATTTTCCGCATGATTTAGTGTTGCTGTAGATGGAGAATTCATAAAACAGGCGTGCAATAAACATAGTTCACTGATATAAAGTGGTGAGCAGCTGACAATTTGAAGTTCAAGCTTCCAACTGCTCACCCTTTTCCTCTGCTAAGAGTAATACAATAATATATAACAACAACCCATTTAAATTATATAAGCTTATGGAAGCTGATGTCCCGATACCAGGCATTCCGGTTTCCTTTACCTTTTCAAATATTTTACGAACAAATTTAGCAAGTTTACGTACTACCTTCGTGATTTGCAGCTTAGCAACTGACACAACGTCCACATACTAATCCGATTATAGTAAAATGCTGATAGGTAATATTTACGCCCTGCTTCAAGGTAGGGACATTGTAGCAGGATATGATATTCAATATTCTTGAAAACCGACGAAACATTATCGATGAAACGTTTTTTTTATACCATGATTACCTATTCTACTATATATAAAAAGCCTATGACATAAATTTTAGCATTAAACACCAACCGTGGTGAACACGCCAGCAATGGGATTTTAGTAGTTAAAATTTACACTTACAGTGGAACTACATCCATGCTGACTTTTGGAGACCTCGCCTTGAATGCAAACTTGTGTAAATTTGTCACTCGTCGCCCCGTGGAGAGTGCAATGAAACCGGTAATTATTTATTACGTTTTTAAATAAGTTTACCTCATAAGATACCAAAAATTAACAAACAGGCGTTGTGTCATGTTAATAAAGCATCCATAACTCGATATAGTATGTTATTATGTTATTAAAATGAAACAGGTCCCGTAATTTGCGCGTTTCGTTTTCTATTTCGTTTCGGCCATAAAATTGCCATCATAAGTACAGCCCACCTTTGCTCATGGACACAGAGACAGAATCGCACGTGCGAATATTGATTTATTTTACATTTAAACTCATTTATCTGACGATCATGGTTTTAATAGAATATACCCAAAGTAGCTTCGTGTACCAAATGTTTACTTCTCGTGGTGAAGTGGTATTAACTGTGTGTAACAAATGTTAACTCGTGGTGAACATTTGTTACACCAAGCTACTGTGGGTATATTCTATATTGATACAATAATTACCTATTCTGCTATATGTAAAAAGTCTATGACATAAATTTTGACACGCCAGCAATGGGATTTCAATATTTAAAGTTTACACATATAGTGGAACGACATCCAAGTTGACCTTTGGTGACCTCGACTGGAATGCAAAATTAAATTTATCGCTCGTCGTCTCGCGAAGAGTGAAATGAAAGCGGCAATTATTTATTACGTTTTAAATGAGTTTACCAAAAATTAACAAACATGCGTTGTCTCGTATTAATAAAGCACCCATAACTCGAAATAGTATGTTATTATGTTATCAAAATGAAAAAGACTCCGTGATTTGCGCTTTTCTTTTCCCATTTCGTTTCGGCGATAAAATTGACAGCGGAAGTACCGCCCACCGGTGCTCATGTAACCAAAACCAGATTCGCACGTATGAACGTTTGCTGTTCAGTAAAATCGAGAAAAAATTATAGCGACTCTTAATAATCTAACGATCATGGTACAAATAAAATATACCCAAAGTAGCTTTGTGTACCAAATGTTCACCACTCGTGGTGAATATTTGTTGCATTAAGCTACTGTGAGTAATTTTGTAAACGTTTGAGATGACTGCTACGGTTACTTTGGGTGTAGTTGTGAGGTTTTTTCGGGCTTGATGGTATATATACATATACTAGCGTGGTGAGGATGGGTCCCCCACCCAAGGGCGGAAAAAGAGCTGCCTCGCAAATCCATGCAACCATGGAAAAATAGCCAATTGCATATCAACAAAAATAATCAAAACGGGACGTAATCACAGTATGTGTGTGTTTTTCAAATGACACAATCATGTTTTAGAGGAGTCGAACCCTCGGCAACACCGCCTGGCAATCAGGAGTCCAACGCCTAAACCACTAGACCATTGCACACCGTCAAAAAACGAAGGCTGGAATCTAGCTTTTTAGATGAAGTCCTCACGATTACTTGGTTCATATTCCTTTCGGCAGCAGCCTGAAAGTGTGGAACGCACTGGCTACAGTACGACGAAAGTACTGTGGATTGCCTCAGACGAAGACTGGCACGGGCTTGTGTGTGTTTTTCAAATGACACAGTCATATTTTAGAGGAATTTTGAATGTAGGTTTCTGATCCCCCGCCGGGAGTCGAAACCTCGGCAACACCGTCTGGCAATCGGGCGTCCAACGCCCAAACCGCTAGACCATTGCACACCATCAAAATATAATAATAATAATAATAATAATAATTTATAATAATTCATCATGAAACGTGTTTTTCTTTTAATATGCCGCCGAAAAATTGGTTGAATTGAATTCATCTTTTAATATTTTTGCTATTTCGATGTTCATTCTGTTGTATGTTAAAGTGAAAGGAATGATGGACCTCCTTTCGCATTCTCCCTCTGATATGTTCATACCAAATGGCCAGAGGGTTTGAAGCGTATTGATCCAAAAAGCTTCACGTTTTTTTCCTAAATTCATCTATTTCTACTAATTTGTCTTTAATTGGCGGTTGTTAAATAGGATGGATTTCGAAATCGTCTAAAGAATGGCCAGGAAGGTTAAAATGTTGTGCTACTGGGGCATCAGCATTATGATTTATATCCTGTTTGTGTCTAGTAGCACGTTCTCGGAAAGGATTCTGACTTTGACCAACATACTGTTTCCCACTGCGTTTATAAGTGAAAAGGTAAATAATATTTGGTGAATCACAATGGAGGGAGTTACGGATCTGGTAATGATTTTTCGTTTGTTCGGAGGAAAATTCCTCTTTCTGATCAGGCATAAAAGTATGCAATCTACAACGAGGCTTTTTACAATTAAATACCGCGTCACTACCATTCTGCAACGGTCTGCTGCGTTCAATTTTCAGTGGTTCAAAATCAGGAGTATCTGCTGAACTTTCGAGCTTTTTCAGAGTTTGAGATTTCAGGCTACGCAAAAAGCGCAGTGAGTACCCCCTCAATCTGAGGGCGTGCAACACTTGATGTGAATCACTTGGTTTAAAATATACTTTTCAATCTAAATGACCGGACGCCTGAAATTGCTTGTTTTTATACACGGTCACATCGAGAAAATCAACAGAATCGCCACTGATAATAGCTTTTAATCTTATGTTTGGATCATGATTGTTCAAAATTTCTAAAAATTCATCAAAATCAATCTCCTTCTGAATGTTCTCAAATAATAAAAATGTCATCTAAATATCTGAGATATACAAGAGGATGCTTTCACATTTGCTTAAGGCATTTTCCTCCCATTCCGCTACACAAATGCTTGCAAAATTAGGACTGAATCTTCTGCCCATAGGACAACCCATTATTTGTAGAAAATATTCTCCATTGAATTGAAAGTCATTACATTTGAAGCTCAGCTCTAAAAGATCCAAAATTTGTTCATTCGGACGTTTTGCATCCGGATATTTTTCAAATGCATTTTTAACCGATTTAACACCTTTATCAATATCAATGTTCGTATACATTCTGTCGATATACAAAGTAGCCAGAATTGCAATTTTCGATATTTTCAATTTCGGAATTTTAGACTGGAAATCCTGTGTACTTTTGAGATAGCTCGGATGTCTATTTGCTGTAGGTTTAAGATGATAATCACTTAGTTCCGAGATCGCATAAGATTCTGAGTTACAATAGTATTAGTTACACAGTTTGTTGGTGGCCTAATATGGTATTTATGGTGTCAGTTAATTTTATATTGGACGAGAGCGAAGCTCGAGTCCAATATGGAATTAACTGTCACCATATATACCATCTTAGGCCACCAACAAACTGTGTAACGATTATATCTTACCGACTGCTGCATCGATGCACAGAACTAATAACAACAACGATCAAAATTAAATGAGAGAATTCTCACAATGTGTTCACGTGTCTTTGCTTTGTTACAATTTATGGGAGAGTGCTACCGGCACTCTCCCATAAATTGTAACAAGGCATAGTCATACATACCAAACAGTTTCATTTCGAAGGTAACATGACACACATCCACAGAATATGAAGCCGTTTAAGTTGCCTAACCTGCACTTTAGACCAAATATGGGCTTCCAACACTCAATCTTTCAACTTGAAGCGTTTATCGGCTGCCGCCATTTTGAATAATCAATGAACAAAGGGGAGATTACCCATAGCTGTCAGTGTATATTGATGTTGACAGGCAGTATATGGTTTTATATGCAGTCTGCATGTGACGCCTTTGAACCAATGAAATTCCCAGATACTTGTAGGAGGTAAGATATGATACAATTGGCCTCCCAGGTGGTGTTAAGTCATCCGTCCACGAAGAAGGGTCCTTGTGGGTCTTTGGTAGGATGTAAAATTGTCTTGTTTGAGCAATGAGCTTAGCTGTTAAATATTTCGATTGTTTTTTGGTTATTTGACCTTCGTTGAGGAGAAATTTTAAGATCTTATTGAATTTTTCGACATTACTATGCCAAATAAGTGAATCTGTTTTCTTATAATGTTTGGTATTGCTGAGTTGTCTCATAGCTTCCTTTATATAATTATCCCGAGATAGAACGACTACCGAACCACCTTTGTCGGCTGGTTTAATTACTAATTTCTTATTTTTTCGAAGTTTCGTGAGGGCTTTCCGTTCAGCAGCTGTTAAATTGTCTTGATTGGAGAGTATGTTCATGCTGAATACCTTTTTGGAGGATTCGTTTGTTAGCCTCAATAATTTCTGGATTTACTTCACTATCTGGAGGTGACCAAGCAGATGATTCTGTAAAAGGAAGATTCCGACCGCTGGAGTTTCTAAAGCGGTCTGCTAATTACATTTGCCTAAGAAAATTATATACAGTTATATATATGATGGTATATTTGTTTGATTACCAGTTTTAGGCTTCGGTGCTGATAGAAAAGTTAAACCGCGATCTAAAAGAGACTTCTCTTGGGTTGTTAGGCCATTGGTGCCAGACAGGTTAACCACATTAGTTCCTAAACCCACATCTGTTAGGCGGTTGCTACCTTTGCCTTTACTTAGTTTAAATCTAGATGGTTCAACCAGTGATCGTACATAATATTGGCGGTTCTCGTGGTCCAATGTATTAAATCCACTCGTGGTGAACATTTGTTACATTAAGCTACTATGAGTAATTTTTTAGACGTTTGAGATGACTGCTAAAGCTACTTTGGGTGTAGTTGTGGGTTTTTTGGGGCTTGATGGTATATATATACATATACTAGGATGGTGGGGTGGGTCCCCACCCAAGGGCGGAAAAAGAGCTGCCTCGCAAATCGGTGCAACCATGGAAAAAATAGCCAATTGCATATCAACAAAGATAATGTTTCACAAGCAGCATTACCTGGAATAGTCATATCTGACGTGTCAGATCATTTTGGTGTTTTCTATATTGAGGAAAAACCCAAACCAAAAGATACACCACACTTTACACTAAAAAGAATAATAAATGCAGAAAGAATAGTTGAATTTAAAACACTTATCTCGCAAAGTGATTTTAATCCTGTAATGCAGTCGAATTGTCCCAATGAGTCATATGAAACCTTTCTAAACATCTACATGGAAGGCTATAAAAGAGCATTCCCTCTCAAACGTGTTAGCCAGAACAAAAAATTTATTAAAAAACAGCCATGGATGACAAGGGGGCTTGTAATATCCTCCAACAACAAAGAAAAATTCTACAAGAAAAAACTCCAAGCTCCCACCGAAAGGAACTCAGAAAACTATAAAAACTACTGTAGAATCTTCAACAAGGTAAAAAACAATGTAAAGCTACCTATTATAGAGATATCCTAAACGAAAACAAAAACAATATGCGAAGAACGTGGCAGATTTTAAACGAAGCCATCAATAAAGGAAAACCTGAAGCCAGATTGCCATCGTTCTTCATCCAGGACAACATCGAGTTAAGCGAGCCCCATGCCATCGCAGAAGAATTCAACAATTTCTTTATCAACATTGGAAAAAACACATCCGAACAGATTCAGAAAACTAATAAGTCCTGCACAGATTACATGGACAACAATGTCTCCAATAATCTCTATTTAATACCCACAAATCCCACAGAAGTCAACCGAGTAGTAAATAAAATGAAGCCAAAATTATCTAAAGACTGCGATGACATCACAACCTGTCTTCTTAAGCATACGATAACCGAAGTATTGGATCCTCTAACACATGTAATTAACAACTCTTTCCTAAACGGCAAAGTACCAGACAGGATGAAGATCGCGAAGGTGATACCCATATTTAAAGCGGGTGACGAGCACAGCTTTACAAATTACAGACCTATCAGTATACTTCCGGTATTCTCAAAAGTAATGGAAAAACTCATGGAAGTGAGGCTAGAGAGTTTCCTCAATAGGTTTAATATTTTATACCCTCACCAATATGGGTTCCGAAAGCGACATAGTACTATTCATCCAGTTCTTCAGCTCCTTAAAAGCATTGCAATAGAAAATAATAAAGAAGAAAAAAAACATCACCTTAGCACTGTTCCTGGATTTGTCAAAGGCTTTTGACACCATAAATCACGAAATACTATTAGGTAAACTGGAAAAATATGGCATCTGAGGTGTCACCAACAATTGGTTTAGAAGTTACTTGTCCAACAGGTCTCAATATGTCACGTACGGAGAACAGTCTGTTTGCAATCACCCCATCTTCTTCCAGGGGGTGGCAGGTAGACAGCCAATCTGGCTATGCCACTTCCTACGGTATACTTCACATTACATTTGTGCAATATGTTTATTTGTAACCATTTTACATGTATGTGTACCGTGAATAAAGAATCTGAATCTGAATCTGAAGATAATCAAAACTGGACACTATTCATTTATATAATAGATACATAGAGGATATGAAATGAGTATTTTTTTCATACAATATTTATGAAACGAGTTTAAGAATTTTCCGTTTTGGCGAGCCTCTGGCGAGCGTAAACGCAAAATTCGGACGAGTTTCATAAATATTATATGAGAAAAACACTCATTTCATATTCTATTTATCATATGACACACACACGCACAAATTAGCCACTTAGTATGACTTTTTAACTTATCACCTAACTTGAGTTGCAGACGGCACTTGGAAAAAACATCCTCGTATTACTAAAAATTTTCATTTTTTGCTTCCAAACATAGGTTATGATCCCTCATTGCAACGAGGTCGTCGAGCTCGTTCCAATGAGGGAACATAACCTATATTTTGGAAGCAAAAGTGAAAATATAAAAAAAATGAATGGCGTTTTTCTTGTAGGTAAAAGATTAATACAATATAACCCACCCTAAATAGGACAGATAACGTAAATTCTCCCTACTGAAATTATGCAAATGTAATCCAGTTTTGTTTAGCCAATCAAATTGTCCAGTTTTGAAATTGATGAATGAAATTAACGGATGGCTTTATTTATCACTGATTAATATGAAAACAAAATATCAAATGTTTTAAAGTGAACAAAACGGACGAGTCATATGATAAATATATATATATATATATATATATATATATATATATATATGTGTGTGTGTGTGTGTGTGTGTGTGTGTGTGTGTGTGTGTGTGTGTGTGTTTGTTTTGTTTTTGAAGGACACAATCATGTTTTGGAAGAATTTGGAATGTTGATTTATGATTCCCGACTGGGAATCGAACCGTCGGTAATCCCGCCTGGCATTCAGTAGTCCAACACCTAAATCATTGGCCTTTTGCACATCGTCAAAAAATGATGGCTGGAATCCAGCTTATTGGGTGATGTTGTCGTGAATACTTGGTTCTCTTTCCTTACTTAAGCTACAGGAGCCTCGCGGATTCGGAAATGGTTGAATCGTCGAGATGTTCTCAAACTCGAGCCAAGAGTACCTTCTTGAACTTTGTTTTCTATCATCATGTCTGCGGTACAGGACACCTGATAATATAACAATAACATGACTTTGGAGGGCATTGCGGTTATTAACGGCCCAACAGGTGTGAATAACAGCCCTTCGGCTTATTAATGGCCCTCGACGAGGGCCGTTAATAAGCTGAAGGGCTGTTATTCACACCTGTTGGGCCGTTAATAAACCACAAGGCTCGATAAAGTCATGTTATTACTATTATTACCACTGGGAGTCTGAGAACGTTTTGATTCGGTATTTTACATGACATTTTTAAAGTTTTCAATTTCGACAGATCGTCCCCTGAGTTCCAATGTGTTCTATGTGCCTACTGGCACATAGAACACATTGTAACTCCGGGGACGAGATGATAATATCGTCTGTTGTCAAAAAAACTGGTGTCACATGATTATGACATGATCGGCACTGGTACGCTTTCAGTTGCAACGAAGTTAGAAAACTTAAAAACCGACCCGATGTTTTCCGCTTTTAAGTTAAGAATAAAGGATTAAAATGTATCCATACTTACATAAATACAACTGCTTGTTCTTATGGGGCTAACTTTACTGGACATTGTACAAATTTAATAATTTAAATAAAATCACATTGTTTACAAGTTGAAACCATTTCTATTTCCGAGTGGACGACAGCAAGGAACAAAAATCACGTGACGTGTCGGGCTGTTAATGAGAGTTTCACTCATTAACGGCCCGACATGTCAAATCACTTTTTTGATGTTGAGTGTTACGTTCTTGTAATGCCCTGTTAAACTATGTCAATGTACTAGAGAACGCCCGCTAAAGTGGTAATAATAGAGGAAGAGTTCAAGGAGTTCAGATTCCGAAACTGCTTTGATTATGTTTAGAAATATTCCACATTGTTGAATGATTTTCCCATCTAACGAAATGAGTGGACGTTGCATACAATACTTTAACTGGTACTGACAATGTGTGTTAGAAGATGTAATATCCACAACTAGACCAGCGGTGATATTCGAATCGAAATTTTCTTCCAGATTTGATTCGCGATTCGCTTGGACCCGAACTTTGAGATTCGTGCGACCTTAAAAGTAAATCTAAAGATTATAACAGGACTGCACATTTTACTGAAAAAATCGCAAAATGCACGATTGTGCTGAGAAGTATGCGTCCAATAATAGGAAACTCTTAATGGAGGCGTGCTCCGGGACTGCTCCCGTTCGAATTCACCACCAGTAACAGCTCCACATATTTACGTAGAAATTTGCTATGTCTTAAACATCTAGATTCCGTCTCAATGCGTTTAGTTCATACTATTGAGAATGTCAGTAGGTTTTATCCGCAGGCGATTCATTTGGCCATTGTAATTAGAATGGTATTTTCTTCTTAATCAAGTTACTTTTTCACAAAAATGACGTGGCATTTCATCTATGGTCGATGTGTTTGAGAATGCCCAATATATTCGGAGGTCGATACTGAATGACGTAAGCTGACATTTGCAGATAGGTTTGAAAGATCGTGTATGGTTTTGGCTCCGCTATTTTACAAAATGTCAAGGTGATTAGCGTGATAATCAATATTGTGTTGTGGACTTCCTTTGACCTCATTGTGTTTACGCGTATCAGTAGTTTGTGATTTTCTCTTCTCTATGGGGTGGGGCATTCAGTTGCACAGATTTTATTTGGAGTTTATAAGGGAAAGGATAGGAACGTCTTCCCACTGCTTATTTATTTATTTATTTATTTATTTATTTATTTATTTATTTATTTGTGGGTCAAATTCTTATGCACAATGGCTGATCGTGACCGTGACAGTTTTACGGGTGGAGGAAGCCGGAGTACCACCGAGCATCGACGAGCAACTGTCAGCTCCTCAAAATTCTTTCCCCCAACTAAATTCAACTCTGTAATAATCAAGCCTTGTTTTAAGCAACGTGTATTAACCCTTTACCCAACGTAACGGCCAAAACCGGCCAGCGCTATTCACAAAAATCGCCAATTAATTTTCATTATTTTTTTTCATTTTTTGTCTAAAAAACATAGGTTATGACTCCTCTTTGGAACGAGCTCGTCGAGCTCGTTCCAATGAGAGGTCATAACCAATGTTTGTGAGACATAAAATGAAAACAATTGGATATTCAAGAATTTTGTTTGCAACTGGCGTCTGCTTTTCATGTTATGTAAAGGGGTAATCAGCATGTATTTTCCTAAGAACTCCCTAGCACCAACCTGAAGAAAAATGCCCAAAACAGACTTTAAATTCAGTATCGTAAGTAATTGTGATTTACCCCAAATGAGGTTCTTCCTCGACAATGATTTATTTTTTTGTTGAACAGCATTGGAAGTACAAGTAAAGTTTCTTTAAATATGGGTCATTTATCTGAAACGTAGCCTTTGTTTCTCAGTTTTACTTAACGTAACGGCCATATCGGACCAGAGATATTCTCGAAAATCTAAATTCAAACTTTATCATTTTTGAACATTTTTGCTTCCAAATCATAGCTGATAACACTTAATGACCACTGAAGTGATGTCATATCACGTTTCCAGTGACGTATGCGATTATCATGGTTGCTCGCGTGAGCGGCCATGTTGTGTCGCCATCACAATGGGGATACGTAGTGTCAGTGCACATGTGCAACGGGTGTTGTTGCGGTGACACATCATTCCATTTTGTTTACTGGGGGCCGCCATCTTGGTAAGTATGAGCCTGGGAGATTTTCAATAAGGCGACCATATGTTCGGAGAGTGTGTTCGATTCTATGAAGAGAGTATTGAATAAACGGAAACGACCCAACATATAGTGAAACCACCGAAGACTACATGAAAGTGCCAAAACTGACTTTATTCGGCTCACAATTCTCTAGAACTAAAATACTGATCAAAACTTGTCACAAAACATGTTGTTTTCGTTTATATCCGTGCCCTGCCCAGTTTTGGCTTGTACCATCCCGACTGACGATGAGCCACACCACAATTAAATCTAATCTCTACACCCAGCACTTCTGCCTGTCTCTGCTATTGTCTCGCACAACTCGTGCCCTGAGTTCCAATGTGTTCTATGCTGCGAGCCTAGTGGAAGCAGGGAAGGAAAGTGTAGGAAAGATTAGGGTGCTTACACGGGAACTTGGGTACAGAGTGAACGAAGAACTGAAAAGGGCCATAAAGGTTAGAAAAGCTAAATGTGCTGCATACAGGAGAAGTAGAAAACGTAAGGGGGTGGAGAGCAATGAGGCCATGGTAGCAAAGGAAGATTACCAACAAGCACGAAATAAAGTAAACAAGATTAAAGACGACAACCGGAGAGTGCGAAATAGCAGTCTTATTAGGACGATAAGAACGATAGGGGGGTCGAGTTCGAACGTATTTTGGAAATGGGTGAACAAACGTAACAAAGGGAATAACCCACAGAGCATTAAAGTAGATGGCAGAGTTACAGAAGAGCGAGATCAAATCGCATTAGAACTACTCAAGCACTGGGAAAAAGATAAACGATAAGCGATGGGGCATGGGGAACCCACCAGAGTGTCCGAACCAGGTCGAGGAAAATCTATCGAACCTCGTGTGCACCGAAATCAAAACTGAGGAGGTGCGAAGGATGATCTCAAAATTAAGGAATGGAAAAGCGGGAGGGGTGGATGAAATTCCTAACGAGTTTATCAAACAAGGGGGAGAGGAACTCTTGGAAAGCCCAACTGCCCTATTCAATTTAGCCATAAAAAAACAAGAGGGCGCAAAGGAGTGGAGGGAAAGTAAAGTGACATTTATTCACAAAAAGGGGGAAAAAGACGTCTTGGATAACTATCGAGGGATCTCTGTCAGCAGCAACATTGGAAAAGTCTTTTGTAAAGTCCTGTATGGGAGATTAGACGAGGTGATCGAAGAGAATGGTTTTTTGGGAGAAATCCAGAATGGCTTCAGGAAGGGAAGGAGAGTGACTGACCATCTTTTCACTCTATCCCAAATGATAGAATCCGCGAAAGCAAAAAAGAAAAAGATGTTCATGGCCTTTTTGGATGTTAAAAAGGCATATGATAGAGCATGAAGGGAGGGTAAGCTGGAGGCTCTGGGCTTGGGTGGCGAGTTTGTTGGGATTATGAAAGCATTATATAAAGATGTACAGAGTGAACTTAGCCTGGGAAACATTATAACAAAACGTGTGCCTATGGAGATAGGCCTAAAACAGAAAACAGGGGTGTATCCTTTCGCCAATTCTTTTTGCATTGTACATCAAAGGTTTAGGAGATGAACTCCTGCATAGCGACGAGGGGGTTGCAGTTGGTGACTTGAAGATCCCAGGGTTATTTTTTGCAGACGATATGTTGCTAGTGTCAGAAAGCGAAGAGGGGCTAGCGAAGATGCTGGGAATTGTTGGGAAATATGGGAGTAAATGGAGACTCGAACTTAATGAAAGCAAGAGCAAAGTTATACCCGTGGGCCGCAAAGTGGACCCCACTCGAAGGTGGAGAGTGGGGGAGTTCTGCATTCCGGAAGGTAGCAGTAGACTTCTTAGTGTAGGAGAGACTAGTGACTATGAGTACCTGGGGGTAAATATAAACATTACAGGAAGAGGTATCTTCCGAAACCACACAAATAAATTGATTCTGAAGGGGAAGCGAATCCTCAACCAAATGAAACTTATAGGGAGGAACAATTTCAATAATGTTTTCGTGGGGAAAACTATTTGGGAAATGGTGGGTCTGCCAAGTATAACATACGGTACGGAAGCTGTACCCCTAAACCACACAGCTGTTAAGAGCTTGGAAATCCTGCAGAACGATGCAGGCCGATGGATAACAGGCTCGAGTAATGCCGCAGCGCTAGAAGCGATCAGGGGTGAGCTTGGGTGGATGAGGATCAAGGACAGGATAGACCTATTGAATCTCGGTTATCTTAATTATTTGGTAAATCTCCCCGATAGCCGATGGTGTAAAGTAATGTTCCTGAGAACTTCCAACTCAAATATCAAGACGGGGTGGATGGCCCAAGTGAGGGAGCTAGTAGAAAACTACTCATTGGAGATCTCGGACCTTGACGTTGGGGCAAACCAAGGCAAAAAGATCGTCAAAGAAAGGGTCATAGAGGATTGTAACCGTAATTGGCGAGAGGGGGTCAAATCAAAGAGATCTTTGGGTGGCCTGCGTGATAAAGAGAAGCCTGGTTTTGAAGAGTACCTTGATTGCACCTTTGGGGGGTCACTGTTGTTCAAGCTGAGGTCGCGGTCCCTGGAGCTGAGGGGGAAAATTGGGAAAAACAGTGAAAAGGAGTGCCAGATGTGTAACTTGGGCGTGGTGGAGACCCTGGACCACTTTCTTATAGAATGCCCAAAATACCAGTCTAAAAGAACAAGATTCGCGGGGAGTATAATGGGGAAGTGGGATGGGAGAATGAAGGACATGTGGTTAGGGGGCGACTCAAAGGAGAGGGTTAATATACTAATCGAAGAGATTGGGAAGGATGGGGCAAGGGATATCATCAAGCAGATCGTCTCCGAGTGTTGGGAGGAGAGAAGAAGCGCGGGAATAGGAAGGCAGTTGGTAGAACATGGGTAACAAAGGCCTTCTCATACGAGAATCGCGACAAATCAGCGGCCGGCCGAAGTATTATTATTATTATTATTATTATTATTATTATTATTATTATTATTATTATTATTATGTACCCGTTGGCACATAGAACACATTGGAACTCAAGGGACGAACTGTTTTGAAGTAGTCCTACCATTGGCTTCTACTATGAATTCAACTGTCTGTCTTGTGAACACGATGACTTTCTAGATCAAAAATGGCTATCTGGGAGCGACACGCCAACATCAGTTGATCGAGATTTCCTGATTAAAGTATTTAGAAATGAAGACAGAGTCAGGGCAAATAAAAGAAAGTAGTACCTAAAGATTCCATGATTCTAGCAACGTCCTACATGTCTTTTTCAATAGGTGATACTATATACTGTAATGGGTAGGGAGGCGGACAGATAATTTCGACCAGATTGCGATCGGTCAGAATTCTCAGTTCGCGTTTGTAATCCGAGTACTATATTTTGTTGTTGTGCGTGTCATGGCTGACACATTGCCTTTCCGTTGATTACAGTGCCCGTTTGAATTTCCAACCCAAACCATTAATAGGGCGGAACCTTTCCAAACAAGATTGAAGAAGATACCATTTCCCCACACTGTTTCTATGAGTGTTATGGGAATGTGGTTAATGTACCATGTGGAGGAAAGCCAATAACTCGTTGAAAACCGAGAAAGACTCAATAAATAATTTAAGCCTCACATTTATTGAACAGAGCATGGAGATGTCATTTGATGTCATCTCTCTTATAACGTCATACGCTAGAAGACTAATAATGAATAATTCATTTGAACAACTGGGATTAACGTAAACAACTGTAAATTGCACCTCAACAAAGGCAAGGACACGCAGTGCTGTTTATTATATTGTTGCATAACTTTCCACCACCAACCAATTGTTTACGAAAAAATTCATTTCTGACTTCTTTGAAGATACTTTACTGCCGAAAATAAGTCGCCGTAAATTCTCTTTCTGTATAGTTTATTTTTATGCTTTCACCATTTTCACACAGAACACAAGTAAATTCTGTTTACCAAGTTATCCGATCATTTGTATGTAACTGGAGGCTACAAATTGCAGAAAGTGACTTGTGAACCTGAAACAAAAAGTAATGTAGTTCAAAAACAGTGGCGGCGTTGATTGTTTGCATAACATTTTATGATTGACTTGGGCTTGGGCTATAATTAAATATTCACTATATATTATTTTTATTTATTGTTATTCAGATTACATTTATTTGAAATTAAAGTAGTTTTCTCTGCATTCTGAACAGTAATTTATACTAAAATAAACGTAAACTGAGGAAAAGAGTCATAGAAAGTAGTATTTTTGTTTGAAAGGGGCCACATAAGATATTACCCGCGTGTGTGGAGGATAACCGCATTTACAAACATACCCTCTAACCCGGACTGAAAATATCGTACCGCGACTTTGGTATTAAAAAAAATTTGGAAGCTCAAATTTGGACTTTATTCTGAAGCACAAGGACTGCAGCTTGAGGGGCCATGGCCTGTAGATGTGCTTTATTCTGTAAACGACAGTTGCCTTGTTAAAATGTCTGAGTGAGGGCTTCACTCTCCCATAAAAGTAACAAGGCAAGCCATGTGTCGACCAAAAATAATTCAGCACTTTAAGAGTTAACAAGACAACAACAACCGGTTTCTATTTGCAAATTTTATTGAACAAGAAAATAAGGAAACTCCACGTGTATTGATACTGGAATCTTTCACTGGTCAGCCAGACAACCGAATGTACATTTTCACTTGCCCAAAACCAAAATCTACTCGTCAGGTAGAGAGGACAAGTGGGATTTTCCCGTCTTGTGACTGGAGCCTGTGAAGCTTCGAATTTTGATTCGTTTCGAAAGCGTGTCGATGAATCAATTCGATACGAGTCGCTCGTCGAGATGTCCTAAAAGTCCTACCAGGTGTCTCCACTTGATTTCTTCTTCTGTTATCAGGAGACCTGATGATAGATGAAGAGTTCAAGGAGGTTCCGTTTCCGAAGCTATTTTGATTTCGTCCTTGAATATTCCGGTTTTTTGATTGATTTCTCAATACAGGCGAGTCCCAGTTGAATACAATACTTTAGTTGAGACTGGAAATACTTACACTTGTAAAAGGTGCAATATTTGCAATTCGAAGACCAGGAGCCAATACTCTTATAATATTAGAACGTCTCTTTTCATGTTCTATCGGTCGACAGTACCTGAGTTTGTGTGATTTCTGAAATAAAACCTGAAGCAGTAAAGCTTTCTGATTATTTTATTATGCCGAACAAAAAATAGCTTTCATTGTTAAGCGTTAACTGCAACATGCCATCAATCTTGTAACAATGTAGTCGAATAAAAAAAACATGCTTTTTTTGATGTCATTTCGAACGAATGAGGTCTCTTCAGGAGTTTCCAGATCACCAAATTCGAAAATGACTTGTTACAAGTGCCGTCGCTTTGGGAGTTTCTATATCACCAAATGTCAGTGTTTACGATTGCATTGTGCTGTTCATGTTAAAATTCATTATTAATGCTTGTGTGATAAGTGGAATAATGGAATATAAATTCATGTTTCTTGGACAACGACAGTTGTCAGAATTAAGCGGAGTGAAACAATTTATTTTGAACTTGAGGCGGAGACTCAGTGAGGTCGAGGAGTAAAACTAAACTATATATAATTGATTGAAGTCACATTCATGATTCACTCACGTAAATTTGTGAACAACATGTGTGTAAAATTGAAAACACACCCACTGAAGATGACATATTTGTTGGTAAGTTTGTGCCTATCGGTGAAGTTATGGTGTTGAGAAATCCCAATCAGTGCGTGCGTAATCGACGCTGATCAATGGAAGTGGAGCTTACATTTTCTTCGTTCGCATGTCTCCAGGGAGGACCGTTCCAATAGTACCCGTGTTTTGTCAAAAAAACTCCAGTACTATGACTTTTAGAAGGTGTTAAATTAACCAATCACGGCTGATGTCACAGACGTGAGGCATAATGAAACTTTTACAATTGTATTTTCTATAATTGTATTTTCTGCCTATTCAAATAAGTGACTAAACTGAATCATTTGCATTTTAAAAGATATGGCAATTTGCCAACTGGTAAATTGCCACACCTTTGAAAATCCTAGCGGTTCATTTCAACCCGTTTAAAGTCATAACAAGAAAATACAATTCTATAAAATAAAATTGTAAAAGTTTTATACTACTGGCCCCAGGAGATTTGATTTGAACTTCGAAATACTCTGCCTGATTTGGGATTAGAAGCCATCCGATATTTGGGATTCGTAGAGTACCGTTTGTGAACTTACCTGAAAATGCTACCCAGAAACGGCGCAGATGGTATTCTGTACTGTTCAAAAAAGTAGGGGATATCCAAACTAATGTTGATATTTCCGGAAAATGGTATTGGATACGCGTGATTGGACACATCAATATGTTACTAAATTTGGTGTGGATTGTGAAATTCACCGACCCACGAAAACTTCGTGCAGGTTTTTCGCACGAACGCCGCGTTAATGTCTGTGGGGGTATGCTTTGAAATTTTTATTTGTCCTGCACGGGCTTTTTCGGAGGTCTCATCGTCGTTTTCTTGGTATAAGCTCGTTCATCAATAGATTCTGGTCGAAACGTAACTTTTGAGGTATGCGAAGACTGACACGTGACGTAGTGACTGTAGTTGCTCAAATTCTCAATTTTATTCAATCGGTGATTAGCATGTTGTGGTCACGCTACCGTCAGACAGGCAATGTTGATGAAAGACGTCGGCAAGGTTGTCCAAGGGCGACAACTGCTAACCAGGATCGTTCATCCGAACCACAGCATTATGTAACCGCCATCAAAGTGTCTCAGAAATTAGACAACATCTGCACCGAGCGATAGATGTGCGAGTCAGTGGTCAGACTATCCGAAATCGCCTTCACAGTTGGAATTTGAACGCTCGACGACCTCGAATAATTCCACGTTTGACTGAACGTCATACCGCAGCAAGGCGTAATTGGTGTGGAGACGAGAGCGCTGGGACTATCGTCGGTGGAGCAACGTCATGTTTTCCGATGAATGGAGGTTCACTCTCGACTTCCTCGACAGGCGAAATAGAGTGTGGCGACGGCGGTACGAACGATACCATGACGTAACCGTTAGGCAGCACGGTCGTTTTGGCGGTGGATCGGTTATGGTGTAGGGAGGCATAACCATGACAATCAGAACAACATTACATGTCATCCAAGGGCGTGGCACAGGGCAGTACTACCGCAACAACATGTTAGCAGCCCATGTGGTGACATTTGCGCGACGTCACTGCCGTCGATTCATTTTCCAAGATGACAATGCAATAGCACACAGGGCCTGTGTCGCCACAGAGTTCCTCCAGGAGCAGAACATCACTACACTGCCTTGGCCAGCAATAAGTCCAGACCTTTCACCAATCGAGCACGTCTGGGGTATGCTTGGCAGGCGCATACGACAACGCCAACAGACCCTACCAATGTCCAGGAACTCGCCGCTGCACTGCAGAAAGAATGGAATAACATCAGTCAAGCTGATATTGGATGTTTGGTGAGGAGTATGCCACGTCGGATCCGCGCTTGTCTCGCGAACCAAGGAGGATTTACAAGGTATTGAGGTCTTGGACTGATTGTGGTAAATGTGTGCTTGTCAGACATCCAACTATCGGTGAAATCATTCACCAGATGTCACAGTGCAATGCCTCAACTGTCTTTTTGATGAAAATATAAATATATTTCTCCATATATCTCACTTTTATCAAATATATCCCCTACTTTTTTGAATAGTATATTTGTCTACTAATTTTGAGTGAAATAAATATGGTATTGAGCGTTAATTTGTCTCTTCGTTCTCCGTTCACCGGTCTTAACAATTTGAATGATTTAGTTATCCAACGAAATTTAGTGTCTTTGTACTTCTAACCTAATTCATTTGCGGCTATATTACCTCTTGTTTGTGCAAACTAAAAACAGTTGCACTGATTCCTATTAATTTTTCCTATGGTATCTCCTGGAACAATCAAGACTATCAGTGTGGAAGTACAGCTAGGTCTGATTCGTGTGGAGAATATCTGTTGTTCGTTAAGGAATTATTCTGCAAAGAGAAAATGTAACAAATGTATGGGAAGCGTGTTGTTATGTAAGTGGTATAGATTTATTTGTTTAAACATTTACTTAACGCAACGGCTAAAGCCGTAGCTCACACTATTCACAAAAATCGTCATTCTAATTTTATTATTTTAAGAATTTTTTTTCGAAAAGACACATGATCTCTTAAGCTACGTTTATAGTCCAAAAAGAAAATATTAAGATTTTAAAGATTTGTTTTGCCTTTTTTGTGTTAAGATAAAGCTTCGTTCACATTTATCCTATTTTCGCTTCTGAAAATAACGTCACTGGCCATGAAATGTATATATATAGGCCAAAGACGCTTACCCAATCAAGGTCCCAAATATCATACCTACATTATATACAACATTAGATGCAACAGAAATCAGAGCCCGACAAAAAGAAGATTTTGCGGATGAATGAACATTGTAGATAGACTCGACGGCTTGGCTTACCATGGCTTACCATGTCCGCCCACCACCAGTAACTGATGCCCTTTCCAACAGCAATATCCCAGATCTCACAGGAGAAGCTTGCCTAAAACAAGGAGCTTGCCTAAAACAAAAGTGAGACAACAGACACAGTCATTCTAAACCCCATCGAGAATCGAAAGGCCAGAGGTAGGAAATGAGACACAAGTGGAAGATTTGGCTGAAAGAGTATCGATGGTAGCAGAGAGCTTACCTTAAAAATACTACCCATCTTACAAGGCACAGCACCACAACAAGAGATTGATGCATAGGCGCCAATGCCTGCGCCCATCCTTTTTGTAGCCCAATTGTATACAGTAATCCAGTATACCATGGAAATGGTCTGTTGTCTTATCATCTTAGATATTGGTTTCAGGGCTTAAGGGTGTGTTTAGCAAGGCGACCTTCACATTATGACATCGGTGGAAAAAAGCTAACCACTGACCCCCGAAATCTTCTACAGTACGGCCGCCATGGACTGGTCACTCTCCACGGGAGGAAAAATATTTCAACGGACGCAATAATATTAGATTCCAAATACTAATTAAAGGAATAATCGTCAAAAATTTTATCAACGAAAAACCGGGTACAATCCTGTGCTTAATTAATTAAAATTTTGCTGCTGATGATTTTTATTACCTGGTAAACGTATGCGTGAACATTACTGCCCAAGCGTGGATTACGACCACACCACGACGACTGTACTGTATGAGTCTGACTGAAATCGGACTCGCGATTGAAAGGTTTTATTCCACAACTGCAAAGTTATTGTATGATTTTTTCAAATGAACCCCACAACGACTTTACTGAGGCACGATCGTTAATTTCGAGTTTAGGCAGTGAAATTGGGTTCTGATGTTCGGAGTACTATATGAGTAGAACAATAATAACAGAAAACACTGATTTGGTATACGGACAAAGAATCGCTTATCGCATTGAAAAGTCATTTATAATAAAAGAGAAGCCGATCACTTCAGATAATTGTTTATCTGTAATACGTAATGCATCCCCATTAATTCGAATTTCAAGTCTCCAAGCACTAGAACTTTTGAAAGGCAAATACAAAGCGAAGTACAAATAGGTAATATATTCAAAGTAGGAATGTGGTCTGAGTGTAGAGTTTGTTGAATTTCTTCTCCTGTTTTCGACCAATTTTCATGTTATTAAGCGTCTTTGACTTATATCGTCACGAAAATCGACTTTCTATAAAGTTATCTCCCTTGAAATTATTAGACATGCAAGGAAGGTCGAATTATTTTGCTATTGGGGTTTAACGACACTTTCGACAGCTAGGCTTTTACGAGTGGGGGAAGCCGGAGTAGTCGGAGATAACCACAGAAAAGCGGCGAAAGACTGTCAAACTCCACATTGTACTAACTCCACACAGGGTTAGCATTAGTTGAAGACACGTGCACCATCGACGTGCAGTACGCCTTAATACACAACGCCACCATGCCCTCGTGTTGGCAATCGTGATTAAGTGCCTTGCCCAAGGACACAACGCAGTTACCCCTAACGAGCTCGAGCCGTGGACACAATGCAGTAACCACTGGGCCACGCGCTCCCTAAGTCCAATTAAGAAGCAAGTAATTGTTGAGAATACGCAAGTGACATCTGTAGACTATAAAGTGAAGTCTCGTTTTGTTACTTTTAACAATAAATAATTGTCCACTTTGGATCGTTGTTTAGAAATTGTGCCTGTACAGCAATTTGCAAGTTCTACCCGTGAAAGAATAGCAAAGCTCACCTCGTAGACTTTTTTATTATACGTTAAACGATAGATTATCGAAGAAATTGCGGAAAGATAGAAATCGAATCCGCTACTGTGAAGATATAGAAATTTTCACTTTCACGACATCAATCAAAATGGCGGCTTTCAAAGCATCACTTCAAAGTGATTGCGAGTCAAATTATCACTGGAAATGATCAATTTGTTCTGAAAACGTATATTTAAAAGAAAATCTAGTGTTTTTGAGTGGATGCCGATCATTTCCAGCAATAATTCAACACGTATTCACCTTGAATTGATGCATGAAACCCTCTGGTCCAGACATGGCCTGAAAGTCCGTAATATAAGTTTTTAGTTTGGTACGTCCTTTCAAAGGCCATGTTTGGACCAGAAATCCGCCAGCTGAATCAGATTGCAAGACGCTGTCTGTTCCGATTATCGATCAAATCACTTCCGCGTATCAATGATTCAATGCGCTGTTTACTTTCATCCATCATTTCAAGGTTGAAACGAGTGGAATTATCAGATTCTTATAAAAAGCGTATCATAAAAAGAAAATCTAGTGTTTTTGAGTGGATACCGAAAATTATCTCACTTGTGACCGAGGTAAATGGTTATTTTCGCTCGTGCAAGCGCTCGCGAAAAATAAACATTTGTCTCGGTCACTCATGAGATAATTTTCGATATCCACTCAAAAACACTAGATATCCTCTATATATTAATGGAAAGGATAGTACCTGTATTATATGTAACGATCCACCCACTGCTGACATAATGAAGAAGATACATGTTACAGGATATCAACAAATGGTGAAAGCGCCGTTTTCTTATTTTGAACTGAGTTTAAATCGAGAGTAATAGCCAAACGAAGGGGTGCGGTGGCTGAGTAGGTAGAGACGCAGGCTGCAAGCCGAGAGGTCTTCGGTTCGAATCCCACCTGCGGCAACCGCATTGTGTCCTTGGGCAAGACACTTAATCCCAATTGCCGACGTGGGGGTACGGTGACGTTTTGTACTAAGGCGTACTCACTTCGATGGTGCACTTGTCTTCAACCAGTGCTAACTCTGCTTGTATGGAGTTAGTATGTTTGGGGAGTCTGACAGTTGCTCGCTGTTTGCTCGGTGATTCTCTCCCGTAAACTGTCCCACACGAAGTGACCCTGGCTGTCGAAAGTGTCGTTAATCCCAAATAAATAAATAACTAAATAAATAAATAAATAAATAAATAGTCAAACGTTCAAACTGATTGGCAAAGAACCGATAAAAAGCCAGCCTTTGTACTTTTATACTACTCTTCTGGAATATGCCCGAAGTTTGCGAAATGTTGCACACATCAATGATACAACTTCGCTAACATTTCGAAATTTCAGTTTTTATATGAAATTCCCATACCCTTGGTGTTAAATTTACCGATAACTTTAGAAATTTAAGGAGAGCAATACAAAGACTATTCAAAGCAGCAAATCCATTTTATGTCTCCTGAGAGGGCGATATTCAGTTTCTTTACTACGATGCGGACACTTTTGATAAGGGTGACAGATAAAAAAACATGCAAACTGTTTAATAAGACTTAGTGCTGAAAGACTATTTTCCTTTTGAAAGAAATGTATAGATGCCAGCGCTCATATTTTCAAGTTATTCGAGAAAAGGCATTTTAAATATTTTTATAACGCTCAAGGAAATGTCTGTAGCTTGCCAAACGATGTGCACAATGTGGATCCTATTTTTATCACACGCCTGTTCTGTGTAATCCCCATCTACAGCAATACTAAACCATGCGGAAAATAAAAATCTGTTCCGCACATATGTGAGGAACAGAAATCATTGATGGCCTATTTTTAAATAGAAGCGAAATTTCCCTGGCATTTTCCACAAATCGTGCAACGCAATTACAATTTGAATGGCCAGCGATAGCTGAAATCGTCCCATGCGTTCCAATGTGTTCGATGTGCCAGTTGGGACATAGAACACATTGGAACTCGGGGGACGAAACAGTAACGCGGGTTCCCCTCGCAAATTTGGTTGGCGATAAAATGCGTTCTTTTTGTTGATAGTTGTCAAATGATTTGCTGAGCATCCTTCTAATAATTGTTTGTATAGACGTAAAGTCTATGTGTGTGTCGTTCTGTGTATGTTTAACATTCCGAGATCAGACGCTATACATAAAACAGAATATTATTAATTTTAGTTTCACTAACAAATTTCAGTGACATCTTTAAAATATTAAAGGGGGAGATAACTTTTCACAAAGTTTTCCAAATGACAAGAATAGTTGGCCATGCCTAAAATACATGTAAACTTGGCATATCGCGTGTTATATTTGCATGCCGCTTGTCGGTATGTGGTATATTATGGAAAGAGTTTCTTGTTCCCATTACAACCACACGTGACAGCACTTGGAATACAAAAGAGGATATTAGAAAATGTTTTGACCAAATAGCGGCCGGGACGCGATCGTTTCAAAATTATCTGTTTGTTATTCTATTCACAAGTTTGTAGAGTCTCTCTGGTCCAAAAAACAACAAAATATTACATATCCGATACAATTTTCATTTGTTTTTCAAAATTCAATCCTGATTTTTAAATATTTATTTTTGTTGAAATCCCTGTGCACCGGTGTGAAAGTGTCACAAGCAGATCGCAATACTATCGCGATCCAATCGAGAAAAGAGAAAGCTTTGGCGATCACAGTACTGAACATAATCATAATACTTTGGCCTTACGTTGATTTTCCACGACCTTTTAACGAAGAGGCCTGCATCAATTCCATTCCTCTCCATGTCAACCCCCCACTCTCCCTCCTAATCTCCAGTCATTCTTATACAAACTGTTATATAATTTTTCCACTGGCGATTTCTCAATATCCCCATCTCATTATTAACCCTTTCCCTAAACCTTTCTTCCATTAGTTTCTCGGGGAGTTTTATTCTCTACAAACGTTTGTGCATTTTGAAATGCAATAATATTCATAACAGCATATCGTCAACAGATATCTAATAAAATATGTACGTTACATCATCTGAAACATTTAATATTAAATTCGTTCAGTACAGAAAACTGGTTTATTTGAGCAAAATAATGGAGTAAAATGTGCAGATCTATTTTTCTTGGGGACACATCTGATTGGTAATATTTATTTTACATAATCAGTGAATTTGGGGAATTGACTGTTGATATAACATAAATTCGATATGTCATTGTTGCGAATAGTAGCGTTGATGAAATTTGTAATCCATTCTCTATGTTTTGCTACGATGTTCTGATTTGTTTTTTCAAGCTGTGTTTTGGAAAAGAGAGTAAGTATTGGGATGTTCTGATATGCATTTTTAGATGAGTTCATTGATTGGTCCGATAAAGTCAGACAGAGTCGGGGTATTAATACAAATATATTAACAAGAGTACTGGGTGAATATTGGTATTTGGAGTGGCAAATTGATTTTCGCTTCGAATGCTGTTTCTATCTGAGTTTTGGCACTTCTAATGCTGCGAGACTCATCTGTGGGTGTAATTGGATTTGTGTTGTCTTGTAATTAGAAACCACATGTCAATTTCCTTATTCAGTGGTATTATAGACTTGTCAAAATCGTTCACAGCGGCAGACACATATCTCCAGTGTTTTAACCACCTTTCTAGACTTCATTTGTTCCCGCGAGAATTCCTTTTTTGCGTGGTACAGCATGGCTGCCGTTGACTGGTCACTTTCCCCGGATGGGCAATATTTTCACGAACGCAAAAATCTTAGATTCCAAATACTAATTATAAGAATAATCATCAAAAATTTAATTAATGAAGCACCGAGTGCAACTCGGTGCTTCATTAATTAAAATTTTGATGATGAGGATGATGTTTATTACTTGGTGAACGCATGTGCTAGTCTCTGCCCTCGCGATGTTTACGACCAGTCCGCGTCGACTGTACTGCAGACAAGTTCTGATCCCCGTGGGTTGTAAAACTTAAAAGGTATGGCGACCTGCAAAAAAAACCCACCTAACATCCCTGACTGACCTCGTAATGAAAATCGACTCTCACAATAAAGTTATCTCCCCTGAAATTGGTGAAAAAATAAAGCGAAATTTCCTTGTGTTACGTTTAATAATCGAAAACAACAGAAGCCTTTGGAGCTGTCCAAATGTTACAGAAGGAAAGTTAACGAGGAGCAACTGAGCAACTGTCCACGTGTGCTCTTTGCTTAGCAAATGTGTTTTTACAGTAATTTGCAGGATTTTATTCTCCCCAGGAAAAAAGATTAGCAAATTTTACATCGCAGACTTTTATATTAATGGAAAGGGTAGTGTCTGTTATTTATTCCATAATGGCTCTTTATTCGCATAATAAAAGCCTTGGATAAATGTTTGCTTTATTCACGTAGTAGGGTTATAAATTTCCCCATAGGTTTAACATTGAAAGAATGTACCCTATAGTAGAGACGGACTTCTACTGCATTCATGAAGTATAATTAACAGTTCAATTGTTGTTTTCTTTAAACCTTTTTTGAAAGTATCACACAATGCCAGTAGAAAACACTACACATTGTTCATTTAATAAATTATTTTTGCAAGTTTAGCTCTAGTTTGTTGGGGAATTATTTTTAGACAGAAATGTATCACTGCGCCTTGTTTATTCTACGCAAGTTTGCTTGCCGATCAAATTGGACCAATGTGACCAATGTGAAAAAAAAAAATATCTACTCGTAGAATTGAGAATGAAACCGACTCACCAGAGGCTCGTCGGTTTCATTCGTAATCCTACTCTTAGAATATTTTTTTTTTATTTGAAAACACTTTTCGTTTATTTTATTTCTCTCACGACGCGCATAGTGTTGATATAATGAATAGACAAAAAGTTACAGAATACCAAAACATGGTGAAAGGTCCGTTTGAAATGAGTTTAAACAGAGAATAATACTCAATCTTACAAACTATTTGTGAAAAAATGTAAAAAGTCAAATTCTATATTTTTATGCTACTCTGCAGGAGAATGCCTGAAGTTTGTGAAATGATGCGCACATCTGCTATACAACTGTGAAATTCCCAATTTTTATATGAGATTTCTATAACCTTAGTGTTAAATTTACTGACGACTTTAGAAAATTAAGGGAAGCCAACTTTCATGTAAATATTTTCCAATGGCGAAAATTGTCAGCCATGGATTCGAGGTCGTCAAGCTCGTTGCAACGAGGTGTCAAAAGCTTTGAATTTGGAGTAAAAACTAAAAATGTTTAGTTTTTATAACAAAAGACAGCATTACTTCATTGCAAATTACTGTATAAATAACACCGAGAGCTGTCTGTTGTTTTCGTTTATTAAAAGAGACAAAAGGAAATTTCGCATTATTTTTCTCTGATGGCATATGTGTTTTCTCCACAATTACTTGCTTCTTAGCTGGACTTTCATCACCCGTCTAATAATTTCAGAGAAGATAACTTTATCGAAAGTCAACTTTAACCCTTTACCCAACGAATCGCCCGCATCCGCCCGCGTTATATGCAAATTCAGCAGCTGAAAAAATATTTTTCGAAAAATTTCAACAAAACCATATCATGTGACCCCTCTTTGGAACGAGCTCGTCGAGCTCGTTCCAAAGAGGGGTCACAAGATATGGTTTTGTTGAAATTTTTTGAGCTCGTCGAGCTCGTTCCAAAGAGGGGTCACAAGATATGGTTTTGTTGAAATTTTTTGAAAGAAATTAAAAAATGATATTTAAAATAATAAATTTTGATATCGTCTGCGTTGGGTAAAGGGTTAAGACGAGATCAGTCAGGGCGAATGATGTTCTGTAGGCTATGTTTTGGGCGCAAATTGTTTTTGAAAAAGCAAATTCTGCTGAGCAAATATGGTTGCTATCTAAGGTGAAGGTTTGACTGCTTTCAGGCTTCCCTTCATTTCTTGTAAGCCCTTCTCAGTTTTGTGTGGATTTTGGTATATCTACAAGCTTTAGCACAAAGGATGATATGGGCAATCAAGAAGCTGGAGCCTCTTTCATAGTATTTCCATTTTTAAGCTGATTACATTTTATAATTTCACCGTTAAACGTGCCAAGAGAGCCCTTTTCATGAGTGTGTTGCATCACAGTATTTCATTCTTAGAGTCAAAGAACACCAAAGATATTTTCTCGATGTGTGGAAGACTGCCAACGTCAGTCCAGTTCTGAAAAATGCCGTGACCGACCTTGTCCTGAAAAACTGTAGACCAGTTAGTAACTTGCTTCTCATCTCCAAGTTATGTGAACGGCCCGCTATAGACCAGCTCATTCCACACAGTGAAAAATCGGTGCCACTACCAACTTAGACATCAGCTTTCAGAAAAATTCCACCGAAAGGGCCGTCAACAGAGAAAAATCTGTCCCCATGTTATGGATTTAGCTAAATCCCAAAACTGTTTTAAAACTGCACGCATATGAAGACTAATGACAAAAGTCACTTGTGGTTCTTTTTATGTAAAGCGTCGGGAGCGCGGAGTCTCAGTAGTTACGGCATTAAACTTCAAACCGAAAGGTCGAATGTTCGATGCCGCCAGGGGTAACTGCGATGTGTCCTCGGGCAAGATACAGTACGTGGAGAGTGTATTATCACTAAATCACCCACAGAGTGGAGATTCCATCCACCCAAGCAATAATTGCAAATTTGTTGCAAAGCATAACAAGCGCAAGCAATGTTTCAGCCAATGGACCTCCGATATAAACCCGGGGGTCCATTGGCTGAAACATTGCTTGTGTTTTTAGTCGATATATACAAAATTTGAAAGTTATAGTTTGGGTGATAACTCCACTCCGCGGGTGATTTAGTTACAATCCACTCTCCACGTACTGTACTTAATCCCGATTGACAACGTGGGGGCACGGTGGCGCTGAGCACTTAGGCTTACTGCACGTCGATGGTGCACTTGTATTCAACCAGGGCTAGCCCTGCTTACGCGGAGTTAGTGAGTTAGTACGTTGGGGAGTCTGACAGTTGATCGCCCATGCGCGATGGTTCTCTGCGGGCACTCCGGCTTCCTCCACACGTAAAACTGTCTGACACGAGGTAACCGTGGCTGTCGAAAGTGTCGATAAATCCCAATAAATTAATAAATGCAAAGCGCCTTAGAAAAAGTACGGTTTCAGTTTTCACTTCTGCATTATTATTATTATTATTATTATTGTTATTATTATTATGGTTATTATTATTATTATTAAGTTTTACCACATTATAAAGTAGATTATGGTTCTGGAAGAGTCGAGAGATGGATGAATTCCAAATCTAACTTGAGGTAAAATATCTTAGTATATGTCTTATGTCGAGAAGGCCTTGTGGCAGACGAACTAAAAAACTGATTTTGTTTTCCTTTAGGCGAAGGATAAGGATAGGTGAACAAAAGCATCGTTCGTTCAAATTGTTCAGACTCGTTTTGTGGTGTACTATGACATGGTAAATAACGGTTGGAGGGAGGAAATCTTTGAAATGTGTTAGTTTTAATCCCATAGGCCAAGAACCTCCCTGTGACTTTACTGAGCATAATAAATTATCACGACTTGCGATCTCGCAGTTGTTTCCAGCCATTGTTGTCTGCCTATTTAGGCAGACGACACTTGACTAGAAACAGCTGCTCAGGTTAAATATAACGTTTTCGTCAAATGAATCCATACCGCTACGTCATAGCAATTGCTGTACAGCATTGATGGTGAGCCAACTCGATAGCAGGCATCCAAGTGAAACCTCACTTTTTACTTTATGTTGCTGCCGCGGAGTTGGCATCGTTGCTAGCAGTTTCATCAAACCTCAATGAATAAACTTACCTTTTGGATAAATTATTTATTTATTTATTGGTGTTTAAGGTCACATATTTCTGTACAATTGCTAATCATGACATCGACGGTTTTACGAGTGGAGAAAGCCGGAGTACCCAGAGAGAATCACCGAACAACGGTGAGCAAATATCAGCTCCCTAACATACTAACTCCACACAAACAGGGTTAACATTGGTTGAAGACAAGTGCACCGTCGACGTGCAGTACGCCTTAGTACACAACGTCACTGTGCCCCCACGTGGGCAATTGGGGTGAAGTGTCTTGCCAAAGTACACAACGCGGTTGCCGCAGGTGGGATTCGAACCGAGGACCTCTCGGCTTGCAGCCTGCACCTCTACGTACTGAGCCACCGCAACAATTCTGGATAAATACAGAAAGTGATTACAGACTGACATAGGAAGGGAATTAACAAATTTCTCGAAGGTCCGGAATTGTCATTACCATTCATTTGAAAAACAATGGAAGAATTAATTGCTCAATTATGATCTTTTCTATCATCAGGGGTATATAATATTATTGGTTTTCAGTTTCCTTATTTGCATATTCCATTATCATTAACTTCCCGGCTGTTGAAATACTAAATAGAGCAAACAATCAACAATATACTAGGTAAATATTTTAAATTACGTGTCTGAGTGAAGCATGTGACCCGTTTTTATTATGCCCCCGAAAAGCTTAGAGTTAGGAGGCCAGGTCGGGCCTAAGCCTCTTTATCATCCAATTATGTTTCCTTATTTCCACTCCCAATTTCTTGTGACTTCCACTGCACTTTTCAAATATTGAATAGATTAAGCATTCAGGTATATATTCGGTAAATTGCTCAAATTGCTGTTTTGGGCAAAATGTCCCGATGGCAAAATGTGAGGCGTTTGGGGGGGGGGTGGCATGCAAAAAGCGTAGAGGTAGGGAGGTGGGTGGCGTTAAGTGCTTCAGTCCTATTCCAGTTCTTTTTGTCGGAAATTGGGAGTTCTGACGGTTATTTTACTTACACGAGGGCCCGTTTACCGTAAAAAGTAATAGATGAGCTCTGTCGTTATATCTAATTTTCCTTTCACTATTGTTTGTTATTTTGTTGCAGCCATCAGTAAAGAGTTTAAGTTGAAAGTATTTATAAATTTATTTGATTTGAAATAAATACTGTTTAAACAGAACTCGTTCCATCTCATGGACAAGATTAGAACCAGTTTCGGTTCTGAAGAGAACCTATATTTTTTGCAGTGTATAAGTCATTTAGAGTTAGAGAAAAATGCTCTTTGTCCAGAAACAATATGTTTCAAAACAAACCACAACATACTTTGTTTTCAGATGTTCTATCTCCAAATCATCCTCCCCATTTGGCATAGAAAGGGTGGTCAATATTAACCCTTTGAACCCTAGCGGCCGTTTTTTCGGCCAGGAACATGATACGTCATTACGTCATTAAATAGGATGGCTGTTCAGTAAATGTGTGGAGCAGACCAATCAATATTTTTAACGTGCAGCCTCGAGGCTGCGCGTTGAAGATATTGATTGGTCTACCCCAAATAATGAATATGGACTCTTCTAATTGAACTGCCACGGAAGATACCACTAGAGTTCAAAGGTTTAATAATATTTCAGAAGAGCGTAGAATATGTACACATAAAATGACATTGAAAATTTCATTATTCTACGCCAAATGCTGTACAAAATGCCAGATGCCCAAATCTTTGACCCACGTTTTCTCGAAAAATCAAACATGGCACTTAGAACACTGTAATTCTTAGGCGCCGATTTTGTGCATCCTCAAAGTATCATATGTGGATTTCAGGCTCTAAAAGTATCATTATTTTAATGTTATAATTATAAGCTATAACGACATTGCTATAGTCACACGTGTAATCAGCTGTAATCAGCTGAAAGCCACATGAGACAAGCATACAGATGGGCGCTCATTAAGCCTCGTGGCTCCTGCAACCTTTTCATCACTCTTCATGACTATACTTGTCACATTTAAGATACCAGATAGCTAACAAACGCAACTACCTGTCAGCACATGCTGGGCCTTCGATCCACTTGGCTCATAGGTGTCGTAGTCGCATTTACTACGACGCATGTCGTGTTCGCACTCTGTATGTGGTTTGTATTAAAGCACAGATGTCCTTAAATACCGGTTGATTAAATCTGCTTCCTCTAGAAGTAGCTTTATAGTTGTACTCCATAATGATTGCAGCTGGTTTACAACTAACGCTCTCTAGCAGTGGTAATTAACCAATAATCAGTATTGTCCATCACCAGAGAACGACCAGAAATCACCAAAAACATATGGCGGTTAACTTCCAAATTTTCTTTCCATAATGTTCTCAGCGGATGAGCAATTACATTTTTGTATCGGAAAAAGAAATCGAAACCTTTGTCTTTTTCGCGTATACTGAGAGCACAAACTGGAGTACATTATAGCCTGACGTTTCGATCGTGACGAAAATTGATACAAGAAATAATTCAACAATTGTGCATGTAAGCATATTAGTGTATTTTATACCACGCTCGCCTATCTTACTACCTGTGAAAAGCTTGTATGTTAGCTTTTAACCCCACAACCGGTGTAAAGCATCTACTGGGGTTAAAATGTTTTTACACCTACAGTAGGACGTTCATTCATGACGTGACATGACGTAATTTGCTAACTTCGATACATTCACACTTCGCGAAGTCTCATACAAACATACGAATTTTGCGGTACTATCTCCTACGTGTAAATGACTTATTAAGTTTAAAATACCTACAATTAGATATTTAAAATAAAATTTAAGAATTGTTAATAATAATTTGACTGAAAAAGCAAGGTAAATTCAATCAACTTAGACGATGTGTCTAGCTGTCAATCAAGCATCCACGTACAGCCAGTAGTACTGCCCACGGGCGCAGATGTAAACGAACGAAACCCATGTGTGTACGATAGAAAGTGTCGTTTTTTCTCTATTTTAAGTGACGAAGTCGATTATTTATTAAGAGCATGGTATAAATAAAACAAAAGGAATTAGGGCCGGCAATCAGATATAAACCACTCGTAGAATAAGGGTTTTAACCACTCGGCAAGCTGAGTGGTTAAAACCCTTATCCTACTCGTGGTTTAAATCTGATTACCGGTCCTAGTACCTATTTATTCTATATATTTACAAACCTCAGCACAATTTAAATATTAAAAAAAATCTATCTGTTCTATAAAGAGGTAAACGCGGAATGCTGTAGAGGAAACACAAAGTTTCAGCGAAGAAACCACCGGGCTATTGGCTGGATCTATTGGCTGAAACTTTGCTTGTGTTTCCCATCCTTTGAGACTTACTGTCTCGCTGGAAACGCGCATCAATCATTATTTTGGCAATAATCCAACCTACACGTACTGAATGTTATCACATGGAAATTCAACTTTGTGGGTGTCTTGCTGCTGTTCTATACCACGCGTGCTGCATATTGTCACCTTCGATATCGATCCATATCAAAGGTTAATAAGAATTGTCGATATTGTTGCATAATTATCTTTCAGCGATTTATGAAAAGACTCTCTTCCTTTTATTCATTCGGTTATAAAGATCGCGCGAACGTATTGTCCTTGTCCTTTCACTGTTGTTGAATGAGTTACTATGGTATTTAGTTTATTTTTATGTTAATGGGACAGTAAAAAACCAACAAACAAAACGACATTCTTCTCTGAATCCATTGTTTTGTATGTTTACAAAATTGCATATCCTGACACAAGTAATAGTTTTATACCATGAACTCCTATAAGCCTAGAAGATAATAGTGGTCTTAAAAAATATCGAGACTTCTTATTCAGTGCTTGTATATAGTCAAGCGGTGTATGCGATATTATTTGTATACTTCTATTTGCTTATTCGTTACCTTCCACCCCAACAGGTCGTTAATTAGATGACTGATGGAGGAGGGATTGGAACCCAATTTGTCCCTACCGTCATGACTAAGTAACGACTGAAGAAATATTCCAATCTACACCATCAAGGCATGCCTTATTCGAAGGCATGCCTTGATGGTGTAGTTGTTACATGTTTGTCAATGCAGACTATATTATATAGGTAAAAAATTCAGGATATTTGTTTATGGTTAAATACTAGTAGTAGTCGTGATGCAAGGTTATTCCCAATTTCTCATTATGCTCCCGACCTCCGAATGAGGATTTGGGGTATCTGGTGAAGCCCAATGCCCGTCCGTCCGTCCGTCGGTCCGTCCGTCCGCCCGCTCTATAATACGGGAGTTGCGAGTTTTGTTTTGTCCAGACTGGCATTATGAGCTTACCGAAATATTATGAGCTTATTTGATAAATTATGAGCTTAATTACTAAGATATGAGACTTATGAGGCAAATTGCGAATTTTCGGAGTTTATATTAAGGGTTAGGGTCAGTTCAGGGTTGGGGTTAGCGTTAGTTTTTCTTCAATATTAGTTTGGGGGATGTAACCATGTCTATACCCCCCCCCCCCCCCCCCCACCGAAATCTGAAATTTTTCCAAAAACTAGGTTTTAACCGTTGTCCGAACCAATTAAAATGATCATTTTTTTCGTAATTTATTAAGTCCACAACTCCCATTTTTAAGACCGTCCGTCCGTCCGGGCTGTAATACGGGAAGTATTTTTTTGTCCGGACAGGCATTATGAGCTTACCGAAATATTTTGAGCTTATTTGATATATTATGAGCTTAATCACTCGGATTTGGATCTCCTTTGATGTGCTGATAGACCTGCATGGGGGAACGGATATGCACAAGGAACAGGTTCCGCCCAATAATTTTTCCCAGAGTTATGGCCCTTTTCGACTACAAATTTTTTTCTGTTTTCACTCTTTCCACTAAGAAAATGTTTCTATCCCACAATACCTTCAAGGCTACTTCGAATTTGCATAAGGTTCGCGGGCAGTGGCCCACGCTGTGCGTTGTCCTTGTTTAATTAGTACGGACTGAAGTCGAAATTGGTCATGCAAGGACCTACCATCTCCAATCGGCCACATACCTCCATTTGCATGAGACTGACTGCGTGTGTGACATAAGTCCAGACGTACATCTTGTCGCTAAGGAACGTACATGATTACCAACAGGAGCGCATCGATATCTAAGACTCCATCTAGATGAAAACGTCTCGACTGAAAACTTATTGGCGGAGGGAGGGGGGTTACACTCCCATACCTTTCATAGTTATAGTTACGCCCTTGCACACAAACATTCGTTTAACCTTAAAGCTGGAAAGCCAGTACGCAAAAATGTTTGCGTCAAAGAAAATTAGGTGAGGGATTAGCAAACAACATACTGGACCACCAGTAATAAAGCAGTGTCAGTACTAATTCAATCTAACAACCTTACAAGGATGTTGAATTAAATTGTTACTGAACATTCCTACAAATACAAAATGGATTCGCTCAATCGGTGAATCCAGTGTTGTATTCGGCAATCCCATTCAAGAACTCTGTGTTGAAAGGGTAATTTTACTCATCCATCTACCAACCATGTGCTTGTTCAGGGTAAAAATGGATAACAATATAAAATGATTTTCGAGGGCGTTACGCTCCATCAGCTGCCCAACAGAAATGATTAACAGTCTGAAGTCTAATGAGCGGCCCGAGATGGAATCGATGGCTGCTAATAAGATAGAGGGCTGTTAATCCTTTGAACACCGAAGGCGGCTTGTCCCGGTCCAAGATGATGCGTCGTAATTTCATTAAGGAGTATGACTGCTCAGTGAATGTGTGGGGTAACCAATCTATATTTCCAACGCGCAGCCCAATTGAAAATATTGAATAGTCTACCCCAGGTAATGAATATGGACTCTTCAAATTGCTGACTTTGAAACGACTTGTAAGACACCATTGGGGTGCAAATGGTTAATTATTTTTCTTGGGGACCATTAATAGAACCGTAACATTGGACAAAGCTATGTTATCCCTATTGTTATCGCTAACTGTCTTTCGTTCTGTTGCCCATTAAATTTAGAATGTCCGGAATGAAGTATAAATGTCATTCCGTTGATCATGAGTTTGTTGAATACCCAATTTCGTTCAGAGGACTGATAATTTCAAAAGTTCTCAATCAGCAATTTCGATGACTCGGATGTACAAGAACCTTAGTAGTCCGGCTGTAAGAGGATTGAACCTGAAAAAAACTTAATAACAAGCTAAATTTGGTACCAATGGATGCAAGATTGATCCCTGATGAACATATCCCACATCCGTTAAAATACGCCTTGGGACATTTTTTACAGCGACTTTTCAAAATGGCACCCAATTCGGCTGCTGAAATTGAGTAAATCCAACTTAAAAATGAATGTAATCAATTTCTATGTATAAATGTCACCGAAACCGTTGATATTTGGTCAATAGAAGACTTCCAAGGTCAATCGAAGATTTCCAAAGGTACGCAACATGAAACTGCTCGAGGGCGACGAAGATATACCCGGATGGCAGTCAATATGCCCGACAAGGTACACAAAATCGATTTTTCTATGGATATCCAATTGTGAACAAATATAAGAAGAGAATGTGGATTTACACATGGCACCATTTGGTCAAATGTCGAGTAATATACAGATCAAATCTACACAAATATACAAGAGGCCGACCGAAAACACAAAATATCAGACTGACTGGAGTGTCGAGAAGCAGGTTAAGCGTCGTTGTCGTCTATGGATGGCCCATCGACGTTGTGACAGCTTTCTCCGCGGCAATCTCCACAAGCTTTCGCACTTTTCAACCCATATTTTACATGAACACTGATTTGTTGTTAGATGCCAATTTGCACTTGCAACGGACACACGTCAGAAGACTATGTGGTAGGAGGTGGGCACAAACTGTTATCTCTGCCATTATTTGGGGTATATGAGGTTCGAACCTCCATAATAACTTATGATGTAACCATATTAAAGTTGCCCACTTTGTCTAATTTTCTTTGGAACTTACAAGGGTTCGTTATAAAAAGTAAATTATTGATAGATGAAACTAATTCGGAACTCAGTGACCAGAAGTGAAGTCCTGTTATTCGGGGTTTTTTTTAGGCGTCTACTTTCGCTTACGGTGCACCTTCGCCTACGAAACAGTTTTTTGTGAAAGTGTTGGCGAAAGTGCACTGATTTAGCTTGGGGGATTGACGGTTATTACCAGTTTTAGGCATCGAAAATGGATTTAACCTCAGCAGTTTGAACATGTGTACTATTAAGAACAAGAAAGTTATCATTTGAACACCAGCGGCCGTTTTTCCGGCCAGGAACATGATACGTCACAATTTCATTAACCCTTTACCTAACATGAAAAGCAGACGACACTTGCAAAAAAAATTCGTGAATAACTAATTTTTTTAATTTTTTGTCTCAAAAACATAGGATATGACCCCTCGTTGGAACGAGCTCGACGAGCTCGTTCCAACGAGGGGTCATAACCTATGTTTTTGAGACAAATAATGAAAATTAACTGACGGTTTCTGAGAATAGCGCTGGCCGGTTTTGGCCGTTACGTTGGGTAAAGAGTTAAAAAGGATGGATGCTAAGTGCATGTGTGTGGTAGACCAATCAATATTTTCACGTTGAAAATATTAATTGGTCTACCCCTAAATAATGAACATGGACTCTTCCAGTTGCTGTCATTGAACTCATATGGAAGATACAACCAGGGTTCAAAGGGTTAAATATGAAAACATACATCTTATAATCTGTCACATCATTTACTTTTGCAAACAATCGCACATACCCGTATTCAATGTGAGTAGATCATCATACAAGGTACAGTGCACAACTGTAGACGATTACATCAGAAATGTAACGTCACATAACCATCCAAGAGAAAATGAGGATGCAAATAAGTTCCTGTTCAACTGACGGCAACGTGTGGAGTCTGAGACGTCTCCAGTTCAAGCCTTTTTTTGTGTATAAACGACGGTGGTGATGACATAATTTTGTGACTTGCGACGAATGACTGTCTTGAAATAATGCAACAATTATCTCAACTGTATATGGATGGAACTTTTTATTCTTGACCACCTTTATGGGACCAAGTGTGCGTTTTTAATGGACTCCTTGGGACTAAAATATCTCAGCATTCTTTTCACTTCCTAAGAGGCAGCGTGACATGTATGTACGTTTATTTACAAAACTTAAGACTGTAGTGTTCCAAGTGACTGGCCGTGAATTGCACCCTGAGATTATCGAAACTGTCTTTAAATTGGCAGCAATCAGGGCAGATGAAGAGAGCTTTCCAAACTGTGGCACGCGTGCAAAAACTTGAAATGGTGAATCAATACAAAGACAGTGAAGGTGTTCACCAGTTGGTGCGTCGTGCTGTTGCGTTTCCATTGTTACCCACTGGACACGTACAGGATGTATGGGGGCAAGTAATGAACGAAACACCTGGTATTCCACAAGCTACAGCTTTTAATGACTTTGTGCAAAACTAGGTTGATGATAATGCACGCTTTCCTCCAGCCATTCGGAATCATCACAAAAATAGAGGACCAAGAACTAACAACCATCTTGAGGGGTGGCATTGTCACTTAAACTAGACTGTTCAGCGTGCTCACGTCGACATATTTGCATTTATGAGTATTCTCTAAAAGCTGGAAAAGGTGCAGAGAAACAAACTTAATCAGTATATGCATGGGGCGCGGCCCCCACCTCGGAAGAAAGTTTATCGTGAACTTGACCAAAAACTTCAAAGACAAAGGATCAGTTAACTGATGGGTAAACCAGGTAATAACTGTTAATCATCCAAGCTAAATTAGTGCACTTTCGTCTACACTTTTACAAAAACTGTAGTTGGTGAAAGTAGACCTAACCGTTTTTTTTATATTCTTCGTATTCAGTCAAATGTTATTTACTTCATACAGACTTATGTTACCGCAAATTTCAAATTCCAACTAAACAATGACAGGTAGGAAGCCATTACTACAAAAAGAAATTCATCTTTTGTTAATTAATTTGCATCAAATGGCAAATCTTTTTTATTGAACTGCATTGACTGCGATGTTACCAAACTATGCTATTTTAACATAATTGGTTGATAACCAAACGGTTTAGCACATTTTTAGTTTTATGTTTGTCATATACCTCTCTTTGATGCTAGAGAGGGGCATTTGAGACATACAACTTCAATCCCTCTTAATATATTTCATTTTCAATTTCGCCCCAGAATGTCCTTTTTGATGTAGAGCCATTCTGCCACAAGTGGTGAAATTTAATACACAAAATTCACAAATTTAAAAGTTTTGGTAGACGTTACAAAAATATCGTCTGTGTGTTCAGTTGTGATAAAAATGAGAATAAAGTCGGAACCGAATTTCAGAGATTGGTCTAGTCGCCACCAATATGCAATGATGAATATGGATTTCATAAATGAAATATTACAAAATTATAACTTAACTGCCACCAACTTACGTAAAGGGCAAGTGAAATGCAACGCGTTTGCGTTTCTTCATCAATATAGGCGAGACTAATGCCACACAAACTACTTGGAAAACAGGAGGGCCACATTTTAACAACGGGTTAATAAAACCAGTTTGCAGACAAGTTTACCCAATACTTGAAACGACATTCACCATCACACAAAACAATATGATAGAACAGCAATTTTGGTGCAAAGACATCCACTACGAAGATGTCACGATGTTCTGATTGCTGATTTGACCTTTATGAGATCTCTTCATACAGGTGAAAGCAGAACAAATTTTGTTCTATAAGGGAAACCAAGCGCATGCACGCACAGGACGGGACGTTTCATTGTTTAGAGTACGTTGTTGCGAGATTTCACTTTTTACAGTGTCTCTTTTCTTTACAGGCCGTTCATCTTCTGAGTCAGTTCATCATTCAAACCCTTGTCAAAAATTATTGGAAATTTCATTTTGATTCAACTCAAAGTATATGTATTAGCTCCTAACTGGTAGAGTGCTGAATCAAATTTTTGTCATCAAAATATATTTACATGCCTATGCCTTTTTACAGTTTAAGGGGGAGTGCCTCAAGGCACTCTTCCATAAACGGTAACAAGATAAATCCATACAGAGTAAATTATTCCACTTCAAAGATAATATGACGCACATCCACAGAATATGAATCCTTTAAGTTGCGACATCTACACTTTTAATTGAGCCCAAATAAAGCATCCGGCAACTAAACAGTTAGCCCAACGTAATAGCTCTAACCTATCAGTGCTATTGACAAAACTCGACATTCAAATTTTATAATTTTTTCAACATTTATCTCCGCTTTATAGGTTATGAAGCTCGTTCCAATGAGGGGGTCAAAAGCAATGTTTTTGATGCAAACTTATTTTTTTTTTGTAGTTATTTAGGAACAACTTCTTGTAGTTGTAGTTGATAAAGTGTTAGACTTGTCCCGAATAGAAGCACTGATTTTTTCATTTTCGTACAATACTGTACTTAATCACCACAAAGTACACAATACGGAAATTATGTCCGTTTAAATCTTTCAGATAACTTTGTATCAGCCCAATTTCGAACGATCAATACAATTCAAAGTGAATTTTTGCTATTAAGTAACCAGTTACATGCATCACACAATAACAGCTTTGCGTGTAAGTACCACTTTACACTTTTGCTGTATATTCCTGTACGTCACGCCATTATTGTTTAACACTTCGCTGTGAGAGCTGGCACAAGACAGTATCTGGGTAAAATTTTTCGTGCCACCGGCACGGAGGGTCCAAATGAGTGACGCACCTCTACCCCCCCCCCCCCCAAATATTCGTGTAACGCGATTTTTTTTCATAATCACCGAGACCAGGGAACATCGTATTATCCACAAAAACACAATGACATCTATTAACCATGCATGCAACTATAGCTCCTTTGCAGGTCTCATGTGAGTCGTTATAAATTGTCTTTCCTTTTTCAAAATTTAAATGAGTCTATATAAAGTGGAGGAAACCATTTGGCTTGAAAGCATTTTGGTAATGTTTAAAGAGCCCACCGGAGGTTCAGGCAGAACTCTTCCAAAGAGAGACCTCCGGACCCTGTCGACGATAGAAGAATATCCTTTTTGCGTTCATCACCAAATCATTAATTGCTACGCGCGTTGTTTGATACTTCGCATCATGGCCCATGCTTGAAATGTGGTGCCCCACCCAAATTCAGAGTCCTGGATCCGTCACTCGCCGGATGGTACAATCTGCAGTCAAGACTTGACTAGAAAGCATTTTCAAGATTATATGACTATAATTCGTCCCCTGGGTTCCAATGTGCTGTATGTGCCTACTGGCACATAGAGCACATTGAAACTCAGGGGACGTATTGTCCACAGCACTTCTTCTTAAGTTATGTTAAAGTATCTATTTTGAGGTCACAAAGTTTGGCAAAGACTGACAAAGGACAGTTAACAGCTTGGATGATTTTGAAAAAGAACTATGGTGCAAGTTTTCCAATATATTAAAATGACTGTTATGCAATCACTCTCCTAAAACCGTTCACAGGAAGACGTTATTCGCCCTCCTATAATAATAACACTTTGGCCGGCCGCTGATTTGTCGCGGTTCTGGGGTGCGAAGGCCTTGGTTACCCATGAACTGCTTCCGTATTCCCACGCTTCTCCTCTCCTCCCAACACTTTGAGACGAACTTCTTGATGACATCCCTGTCCCATTCTTCCCAATCTCTCTGATTAGCATATTAGCCCTCTCCTTTGGGTCTCTCACTAACCACATGTCATTCATTCTCCCATCCCACTTCCCCATTATACTACCCGTGAATCTTATTCTTTTAGGCTGGTATTTTGGGCATTCTAGAAGAAAGTGTTCCAGGGTCTCCACCACGCCCAAATTACACATCTGGCACTCTTTTTCACTGTTTTTCCCAATTTTTCCCCTCGGCTCCAGGGACCGCGACCTCAGCTTGAACAACAGTGCCCCCCCCCCCCCCACCCAAGGTGCCATCAAGGTACTTTTCAAAAACAAGCTTCTCTTTATCACGCAGGCCACCCAAAAACCTTTTTTTGATTTAACCCCCTCTCGCCAATTAAAGTTACCATCCTCCCTGACCCTTTCTCTGACGATTTTTTTTTACCCTCGTTTGCCCCTTCGTCTAAGTCCGAGATCTCCAATGAATAGTTCTCTATTAGCTCCCTTCCTGTGATTTTAGAAACGACATGCGCCCTTGGCGGTATAAGACAGAACAGAACGAGGGTGTAGTACGGGGGACTGGAAACGATGACCCGATGTGGAGGTTTTCTTGTATTTTTCGGACGCCGAAGGTACGCGTGGAATACAGGGAAGAAACTCCAACAAGGATTGTCGATTCCTACTCTCCGTACTCTATCTGAGTTTTGTTCTGTATTTATATCACTATTAAACTTGAATTAAGTGGTTGAAGCTGATAGTTTAAAAAATATTTCCTTCCGTGATCTGATAACTTTCTTGCTTGGCACTGTTGTGTGTCGAAGCATTTCATTCACGTCATAACGTCACTCAAAAGCGTAACGTCCAATCAGATGCGTTCTTATGGATACCACGCGTGGTGAAAAAGAGTATTTCCCAGTGTCTGTATTGTATCGCGTAACGGTGAATACGCACAGCAATCGCGATATAATCTTGATGACTTTATACCACAAGCATGGAAAAGCTTGAAACGCTTGTGCTATTGTGAAACAGACTCTCCGTATCTCCTACTCGAGAGATATTTCGTTTTACAAGATTAACATTTTCTCCATAATTTACAGCTGAGCGGGTAATAAATTTGATTTCTTTCTTTAAAAATGAATCACATCTAAGTTTGTTTTTTTCTTCAAATTCACAGCCCCTTCCGCTCCTTATTGTAACGAGCTCGTCGCGTTGCCTGTTCCAGCCACGTGGCCAAGCTAACGTTAGTACGGATAAAAGGAGGGAAGTAACCAATCTATGAATAATCTTTATGGGTACGGCTCTAGGCGGATTTGATCGATTCATTTGGTGAAAGGTTCACGAGAAAGACCTGTACAAAATTCGTGTCCAGCAGCTCTGGGCCTCACGTATCAAAACAACTTCATTCTGAACTTAGTCCCAGAGTGGCCCCAAGTCTGTGTTTGACTTAAGTCAGATATTTGAAAAAAACGTTCATAATCGAATTCAGACTTTACTCAAGATCTTGAGTCATCAAACACAATACTAATTTAACTCTTAAGCCGCTGAATAATTTTAAAATATTTTTCCTCAAATCGTGCCATGGCTGATGTGCATGGCTGGATTTGATAAAAAAAGCTAGTGAAAATTTGACACAAAAAATCATTAATTAAAAAGTCTATACAGCACAAAAACAGAGGAAAAATTGGGTAAATATCCTCAAATGTTACTTATTATAATGGTAAGGGATTTCCTGTCCTGGGTGGGAATATCTGCCAGAAGCTTGCAAGAGTTTATCCCACTGTCTTTTAGGGCCGTAGTATTGATTTTTAGTGACCCTCTCAAGCTACCTGTTGTTTATCATGCTGTTCGCTAACCTATGAACGAATTTTTGTAAAGCAAAACTTTTCTGTACCGATTGAGGGTTAAAAGCCATCTTAAATCAGGAAACTGTCGATTTTTATCGGAAAAAAGTACAGACGGTGACGAAAACGTTGAGCTCGGGAAACTCTTTACTTTTGATTGTTTCAAAATATTAATTCGAGTCAAAATCGCAGCTAAGGCCAGAGTTGAACTTCTGATCTTAAGTTTTATTTCGAAATATGGAACCCAGGTTACTGTGGAATACGATCTGAAGACGGCCGTACCAAAATCTATTTCCACAAAGTTTACAAAAATGGTTGCTTCCATATGTTACCTTTGTCCCTCATATTGGGGCAAGATTGGTTCATTCGTTACAGAAAAAGTTGCGTACTATGACAAAATCGGAAATGTCTAAACATTACAAAAACGGCAGTAGTCTCTATAACTTTGCAGTTTTGGACGGCAACATGTTGCAGGTTTTATCTTTTAAAATTCCTCAACACGAACCGCAGCTAATAGCTCCGGCACTTATTGATAAATAACATAAGATTTCTTTTCTCACGAGTGTTCTGCGAACCCGTCACTGAGGCCTCAAGGTTTGGGAATCCTCAGAGCATTCTTGAAGCGCAGACACCGCCATCTGGTGGCAGTGGAGTGAATGATTTATTACTTGTCGATTTATTTGGTCATAGGAAGCATCTACATTCTAAAATCAGTTGGGTTAAGAATTAACCCAAATCAAATTGGTCGAGTGAATATGAACTCAAGTGATTTTAGAGTGCGGGCCCTTTTTAAAGGACTAATCGCGTCAAAGGATACATATGAGGCGAACATTGATCAAACGCGGCATAACAAATCGGTTTAAAAGGCGGCTGCATCCTCCTTCAAACCCGTTGGTTCAGATTCGCCCTTTGGTTTCTTCCGTTTGGATGAGAAACTTGGAAAGATTACTTCGGATAAGCACCAATGGGTAGGCGAAGCGCAGTAAAGAGAGCTGAACAAGTACATTGTGTCGAAGCAACGTTCGGAAAGAAATAAAAACTATAAACAATTTATGGTTGTGTTTGTGTGTTTGTTTGCTGCATAAATGTTGTTTTTCTGAAAGCTTGGTATTTTGACATCAGTGTTAGGGTGTTAAAGAACTTGTTATAGAAGCAACAACACACTTCTTTCAAAGGTTTCCGACAACGTTTAAGTGTTTTAATCAAGTTTCCTGTTGTTACAGGGCTGTTTGACGTGATTTTAACATTCATTTAAGCACATTCAGTACACGCCGTCTTGTTCGCATTTCAGCTTGTGTTTCACGAAAATAGGACGATTTTGCTTGCTGCACGTTGTTTTTTTAATTAGGGATTTAACCCATTTTACAAAGACAGGAGCGATTTAAAACGAGATGTTTAGTTGAGAGGCTTTTTCACTGTTCTACCTGATTTGAAAAAGCACTAACTTGCATCAACAAAAAAGAAACATAATAGGTATATATATATATATATATATATTTTTTTTATTTCAGTTTCATTGTTGCCTCTGTTGTTTATTCTTTCTTTTTTCATATTTTGTTTTTATTTGTTTCGAGCAATCAAGACCGTTATTTTTATCTGTTAATCGCAAATCAGCTCAGTGGCGGATAGGGAATTTTTTAATGAGGGCGGATCAATATTTTAACCCTTTACCCAACGCAGACGATATCAAAATTTATTATTTTAAATATAATTTTTTCAAATTTTTCAAAACATTTCAACAAAACCATATCATGTGACCCTCGTTGGAACGAGCTCGACGAGCTCGTTCCAACGAGGGGTCACATGATATGGTTTTGTTGAAATGTTTTGAAAAATAATATCTTTTCAACTGCTGAATTTGTATATTACGTGGGCGGATGCCCCCGATTCGTTGGGTAAAGGGTTTAGTAGAGGATGGATGCTCCCATCGTGTTAACACACAAGCCCAGGACAGGCATCAATGTGAAGACCTCGTTTGCTTAAATGGAAAATATTCTCACAGCATCGGAAGTGTGACGCATCTGCACAAACGGAGAAGCAGGAAAATACAGTAGCTGTATTCCACATCACGAAATACAATGACAGTATCCTTCTTCTGGTTTTCATTTTAATTTTATCATATAATCTGCCCACAATGTCCCTTATCCTTAATGACTATCACACGAAGGCTGCCACGTATCTGGTACACGCATAGTCATATTACAAGAAAGAATGGAATGCATTATTTCAATAAATGACACAGCCCACAGTTAATATTATTTTCTCACGTTTGAAAGTATAGCGAGAAAAATTTGTATTGTAGGTACGGAAATGTTTTTCTAAGTGTGTTTGTATGCTTAAGGGGTTAACGTATTAACGGTTGTAGGCTGGATGGGATCACGGGATAATTGATTAGCAGTGGTCAGTACTGACGTCATATCAGTGATAGATTGGCTTAAGCGCCATTCTGGTCAATTCTTTCGAGGCGGTTGGTATAAAATTTTCTCCCACCGGGTGAGGGTTAAGGGACGGAAGGCGGCGTCTCGTAAGTGCAGATCAACTTTACATTGCTCCGACTACAGGTTTCCAGAGCTTTTTGTCATTAATTTTTATCTCTTGTTCTTCCTGGGCGGTAAGGTTGGTTCAAATGTATTTACTTGAGCCCACGAACAAATAGTATGTGTTTTGTACATGTAAAATATTGTATAAATGTTATTTAATAAATATGCCTAGTCATGCCAACCGACTCTAGTGTGCACTTGGCTGGTTGCAGAATATTTTTGTAAATTCTTTCGAAAAAGTGAGTTCATACAATACTACCACTTTTTGTGCCAGCGCTGAAGGATAAAACTCGAGGCCTGCGGCCTCTCGTTCTATCCTTCCGCGCCGACACTCGTGCTAAATCGATTAATCCATTCACACACGCGTGTCCTTCTGTGTATATTAGTAATACTGGTCAGTCGTCATTGTTGCCTTTGTTTTGAGTGGTTTTGATAGCAAGCTGGACTTATGGGTCATTTATTTGAACTAAGATTTTCTTTCCTTGGTGTCTACATGCTGGGGTAATAGTAACGGGGCGAAAATCCATTACCGTATTCAAAAACAGACGCAGAAATTAAACAGAAGTAGTCATAAAAGAGAACGAAATGAAAGTGAAAAAGTATGAGAAGAAATATTGATCAATTTCATTGAAGTGAACAGAAGCACACAACAAGCAATGTGTGAAAGGCAATTCTCTTACGTCAGTGTTCCACGCCTGTTATCATTCAAGAGAATACACATATATAGGTATACTGTAGATGATAAATCAATTGCCAACCCAAGTATAACAGTACTGCATAACAGTTTCCAATATTAAAAATCACTCTTAAACCTTTACCCTACGCAGACGATATCAAAATTTATTATTTAAAATATTATTTTTTCAGATTTTTCAACAACAAAAAAAAAAAATCAACAAAACCTCTGTGTTCCCTCACTGGAACGAGCATCGCGAGTTCGTTCCATTGAGTGATCACTTGATATGGTTTTGTTGAAATTTTTGGAAAAATAAATGTTTTCAAATGGGTCATTTTGTAAATGACGCTGGAGAATGCGGCCTATTCGTCGAGTAAAGGGTTAAAGCGACCTAATATCCAGGTATGCTATATGTGAGATGCATACATGCGCATTGGAGTTGATACTCCATTTCACCTGCCTGAGTAGGTCAGATAATGACGCAGCCTGTAACAGGGTATTCAGACGAGTGACAACATAAGACATATGCATATAGGCTGGGCCCAACGTGGGGTCTGCTTACTTTTTAACCCCATGAACCCTAGAGGCCGTTTTTCCGACCAGGAACATGATACGTCATAACGTCATTACATATGATGGCAACATGATACGTCATAACGTCATTAAATATGATGGCTGTTCAGTAAATGTGTGGGGGTTAACCAATCAATATTTTCAACGTGCAGCCTCGGGGCTGCACGTTGAAACTAACGATTGGTCTACCCCAAGTAACGAATAGGGTTTCCTCTAATTACTGCCATCGAACCGAGGCTGCACGTGGAAACTAAGGATTGGTCTACCCCAAGTAACGAATATGGTTTCCTCTAATTGCTGCCATCGAACTGGCATGAAAGATACCCCGAGAGTTCAAAGGGATAAATAATATTTCCTCACCTTTTTGCAGTGAAAATAATTATATGATACTTCATTTACAAGTTGACACAATTCTCCTTCTTTGGTACATGTGAATGTTGGCAACTTCGTGGAACAGGTGAGCAGTATATTTATTTTTATTAGTGATATTAGTCTGGCATACCAGTAAGTCTGACATTAAATTTGAATGAGAAAACAGCAAGCACTGTTCATCGTAGATGAATTTCACAGTAGCAGTGCTTTGCTATTTCACAACACACAACATCGTGGAATTTGGACTAAACGCCATTTTATTTCACAAACGCACGCCCATATACTGCCATAACAGCTACAATTCTGATATCTATCAGTGTCCACTAAAAACAATGATAATATTGAGTTTGGTTTCAACCATGTACCTGCGGTCTACGGACCGGGACAGTGTCGGAACATTTAACTCTCGCACCACAGATCCAAGCTTCGGGTGCGATCATAGCATAATCAAAAGAGCATTTCTTATGTTCTTCTCTATAGAATATTATAGTTCATAATATTATTTCAAAAACGTTTGAACGTATGTAACTCAACGAAATCATGTCAGAAATGATATTGTCAGAAAAGGAGAATTTTGTCTTTGTATTCTACGCCGATTATTTTGCAAAGTCTCTTCATTGGACTCATGCTTTTGAGCTGAACGTGTGCACTCCATCATTTTTGAAGTTGTAACTTTTTATCCAAGAATGCCCCTGGAATGCTAACAACTTTGATCATTTTCGACACGTATCACCCCAGCATTCATAGTATACAGATTTTGATGACTGAGCCACACCAGAAGGGACAGCAGTTGAGCGTCATTTACAGAGCCAGTGCAGATATGTCCGGCCATTCCCCATGTTTCCGATGATTAATATAATGCCTCGCCTTTTGAGATTGAAAAACTGTACAACACTTGTAATTGCGTGTGTTTGTGAACTTTTCTATCACGAATGTTTCCTACCGACGCGGCAACCGTTACTTATTCTCAGCTCCTTAATCGACATTCGTATATACCAACCAACCGGTTGATAGTGAATGTCCAATGACGAACTGGGAATAAGTAACGGTTGTCACATCCCCCTGTTTACAGATATCACACTTTGTGCAGGCTGTAAACGAAGTTCAGATGTTTAAAGAATGAAAATGGACGTACCGTTTTTTTCTTTTCGATGACTCTTATACAGCCTTTTTTCATCAACTATTGAGAATGTGTCACATCCCGATGGGGCAGGTATGTGAGATTTATGATTACTCTAGAGCTCGGCCGTACTCGGAGGGGACTGCGGGCTTTTGAGTGAACATACGTCTCTCCACCTCGCGGTGTTGTGGTTGTGTTGGGGCAGATTCGTCATCTTAAGGTGTCAGTGACTTTAAAAATCTAACCGACTGGCATCATCTGAATATAATTTAATGAAAATAAAACACTATTATGTACTCACGTGTACGCATCAAGACCAATCCATGAAAATATATACACAACAAAAAACAAATCACAGATGAATTTTCCCCACCCCGAAAGTTCGAGCTCTTTCCCGGGTATCCCGTGTTCAGTGCTGTCGCCTGGTTGTCTCTTGTTGTTCCTCAGCTCCTGGTGGTCCTCTCACTTCCATGCAATTGTGCACATATCGTACAGTTTATTTATAGTAGTTTCCACCTTTAAGTACGCTCAGGTTGTCCGTCAACTCCTCTAACCAACTCAATCTATCTCACTTTACACGCGTGATAATATATTGTCACTCCACTTTACAGTTTTGTACCGCCTAACCCACTCTCCGTGTACCGTTTAAACCAATAATGTTCATGCATGGGTTTGCCTGTCTTCCACTAAGCTCACTCCGAGCTCCTAACTTAAGTCAAATGTTCGAGCTCTCGATGGCTCCAATTAAGTCAACCTTTGGAGCTATCGCTAGTTCCCTCCAATTTAGTAAAATGTTCGAGCTCTCGATAGCTCCCTCCAACTTACCTTACTTCACGTTACAGGTTAAACTCAAAGCCCTGCCGCGCCACTTAGCCTAATAACTTCTCGCCTATTCTAAACTATATGTTGGACCCGCTAGTCCCATAACTCATTAACACGTACATAGCCAAAAACAGCCACCTTGGCTGGAGTTTGAATCTTACGATCAACACTGCTTTTTTAAATCTTGCTACTCCTTTTTATATTATCAATGAATAGCCCGGGGGAACCTGAGCGGTATCTCCTTGGAGATCTCGGCATTGATTCATGGAGACCTTTGACTCTATTGAGTTCGCAGGCAGCGTGACAGCGCCATGCTGTGTTACTGTGCGTTCTCAGCGAGGTTGATTATCTTTGCCCGTTTTCCTATCGCGGGATAAAAATAAGTACATGTTCACCTGTTTTCATGGATAATGGTGATGTCCGATTAATTAAGAGTTTAACAGCTGGCTTCTGCTAACCACGGGTCAAAGAATAAGTTATTTTACATAATATACACGCTACCAATTCGAGTTGACCTTGACAACCCCCTACCAAGGAACATTCTTCCAGTTGTTCCAAAACACACAAGATCGAGTCGCTTTCACTCTTAAATAATAATTAACAATTTATACAACTTTTGCGAATGATACGCACATATGCATATATACAACTTACATTCCCCATTATGTACACGGCCCCCTCTGCACTCATACAGATACAAACTCACGTCCCGACACACAAGAACAGACAGCACACCATACTGAGTATGGCTCCACCCTTGGACCCATAACACTTCTTTTACCCCTCGGCGTTTAAGGCAATAAAATATGCGCTAATAATTGCAGGGCTCACGACTGGGCTCATGCGTCGGACATGCAAATCTCCACTAGTAACTCCCACGGTACACACTCCACCACATGCTCCCGTCTTGTGGGTTTACATACGGAGTATATCCCCACCGGGAACTTGTGCCACTAATAATCGATGTAAGGTCCCTATTGGTCCCCCATTGGTGACCGACCCCTGGTCCCTTATACCACGTTGTATGACTCCACACTCCCTCCAACACAGATGTCCCGTCCATCAGTGTATTTCTGTAGCAACTCGGCCTCCACTCCCGTGACCGATGCATCGGTTTGCACCAGGAAGGGCCTGGCAAAGTCCGGTAGTCGAAGGATGGGCGACCTGCACAACAAGTCTTTCAACGTCTTAAAGGACCTCTCTTGATGAGGTCCCCATTTCACCTTATTCGGTTGGCCCTTCTTTGTCAGGTCGTTAAGGGGTACCGCCACCTCCACGAAATTTGGAACAAACTTGCGGTAATATCCCACCAAACCCAGAAATGACCTAAACTATCGCTTCGTCTGGGGAGGGTCCGCGTCGCCGATCCACTCAAGTTTGTCATCGTCCATTTCTACCTTTCCCTCTCCCACCTTATGCCTAAGGAATTCAACGCTGCTGAACCCGAGTTGACATTTGGAGGGCTTGATGTAAAATTAATTGCCAAATCTGTCAAGAACAACGGTCGAACGAGTAGTTTTCCTGTTCCCCAACGCAGCTTCTCTTGAGAGTTTGCTTAGATTTAACACATATTGTACCCCTGTCCCAGCTGTGTGCGGACTTTCCTCAATCTTAGATTTCGGATGGAATCGAAACCCAAATCGAATAAAGTAGAGTATTTGGAATCGAGTCGAATCTCGAATCAAGTCTCTTGGTTCTTAAATTGTGAATATTACCCCTTCTTACAGCCGCAGATATTACCAGTCTCCACTCAAGTATTGAAAGCAACGTCAACTTGTCTGTTTTGGCAAGTCAATCAAAAAAGTGGAATATTTGAGGGCAGAATCAAAGTAGTTTCTGAAGCGAAATCTTGTTCTCTTTTTCTCTCACCAGGTCTCCTGTACAGGAGAATCCCCACAAGAGTGGCCTCTTGAACTCTACTGCTATCACCAGGTCTCCTTTACAGGAGAATCCCCGTAATTGTCGCCTCTTGAACTCTACTTCTATCACTCGGTCTCCTATACTGTCGCCTCCTGAAATCTACTTCTATCAGAAGGTCTCCTGTACGCCTCTAGAACCCCCCTTCTATGACGACGGCTCCTGAACTGTGGCCTCTTGAACTCTACTTCTGTCACCAGATCTCATGTACAGGAGAATCCACATAAGTGTTGCCTCTTGAACTCTACTTCTATCACCAGGTCTCCTGTAAGGAGTCCTGGTGATAGAAGCAGAGGTCAAGACGCGTCACTTGTGGGGAATTTGAGAAGATTTATACGATTCGAAAAGTTTCAAATCAGTGCGAGAAACGATTTCGATTCGAATCTATTTCGAAGTGTCTCTGGGCTTTCCTTTCCTGTCCAGTAGGGGGCGCTGGGGCTCATTGGTTACGGAACTGGACTTCAAACCGAAAGGTCCACGGTTCGATCCCCACCGGGTGTAAAAGCTTTGTGTCCTTTGACAAGGCAATTAATCCCAATTGCAAACGTGTTGTCACGGTGGCGCTGTGTACCAAGGCGTAATGCACGCCGATGGGGTATTTGTCTTCAACTAGTGCAAACACTGCTTGCGTGGAGTTATCATGTTGGGGTCTGGAAGTTGCTCGTCGTTGCTCAGTGGTTCTCTTCGGGTACTCCAGCTTCCTCCACCCGGAAAACTATCCGACGCGAGGTGACCCTGTATGTCGAAAGTGTCGTTAAACCACAATAAATAAATAAATAAATAAATAAATAAATAAATAAATAAATAAATAAATAAATAAATAAATAAATAAATCTCCTGTCCAGTACAAAAATACTCTGTTATCCAATGGAATAGGAGTCGTTCTCCAAAAATTGATTTTTTGACGCCAGATTCTTCACAGCAGGCTAGGCTTCATTTTACAAAACATTCAAGAAAACACTCATCAGATTAAATGTTAATTGCTAAAAAATATGAACTAATTATAAATATTTATAACGAAGATTGGAAGATGTATGAAATAAATATAAAAAATACCCAACAACAACACAACCAAATTGATTTACTTGCATATATATAACGTGAAGACGTAGTAAGAGTTCGTTCTTGAAAAAAATATTTTGTCCGCAGATTAAATTTTCCGTATCAGAGAAAACGCTTGGTGGAGATCCTATAATTTGTTTACGACTGAGGAAGAAATAATCGAAAATAACAGAATAGTGTACCCTGATTCCCTTGTATCTCATCAACGTCTCCCCTGGTGCAGTTCTGCACAATTTAACATATGCTGCGGCTTTGTAAAACCCAAACAACTGTCTCGCGTTCGGCATAATTATCTCTTTTCTTGGTCACGCACTTATTTTCTGCCTGATGTTTCTAAATGATCGGATGTCGATACTTGCAGCATGTTGGTGGGTTCAGCATTCGAAGGTGACTTTCAATTGTTTTCAGCTTCTATCCACACATATTTACAACTCTTCGCATTTTTGAGAACTGCCACAAATGGGGAGGGCTTGGGAATAGAACAAGAAAAATGCCCCCAATACGTTGTACGTTCTTCTGCTCTTTTTATTCCAGTAGAATTGTTCTGTATTTAAAATGTCGGTTGTTATCATTTTCTGATAATGATTATCGTTCACTAATGTCTACGCTCATTCTGTTGCAGTTTCGTCTTTAACCCTTTACCTAACATGAAAAGCAGACGACACTTGCAAAAAAAATTCTTGAACAACTAATTTTTTTCATTTTTTGTCTCAAAAACATTGGTTATGACCCCTCATTGGAACGAGCTCGACGAGCTCGTTCCAATGAGGGGTCATAACCTATGTTTTTGAGACAAAAAAATGAAAAAAATAATGAAGATTAACTGACGATATTTGAGAATAGCGCTGGCCGGTTTTGGCCGTTACGTTGGGTAAAGGGTTAGTTGGTACAGGCCCCTTTATGTCCTGGCGCGCATCTTTCAAAATGGTGACACCCGGGCACATTATGTTCAAGTACTCTGTAAAATTACCGTTAAAATACGATAAAAGGACCAGTAAGCTAGTTTTGAAACGTTAAAATTTACGATGAAAATATCGTATTTAAATACCCTTGCCAATGCCGAACTTGTTTTGTTCGATCTTCAGCAAAAATCGGAGGAATTGATATTTCGTTTGACTTCAGTATATAAGAAGACTATTGTTTTTTCATACAGTGGAGACCAATTAATATCTTTAACCTGCAGACGTGTAATTAGTCTACCTTAAAAAAACTAAGTCTTCTAAAGCAAGGTATCTTTTGTCATGAAGGACCGTATTTTGTAAACGCAGGAATTACAGGTTGAATGAGTTCGTTCTGAAAAAGACTATATTCCACTGCATGAGCTCCACTCGATTAGTTTTTATGTGATGAAACCTTGAGCAGTAACAGTCATTACACTACAATTTAGTGTAAAAGTCGTGGCAATTGGTTCCATCATTTCTTTTGTAATTTCAACGATGATGTGTTTACAGTGTAGGCACCACAAGACAGATAGAAATTTTCACAATATTGATAAAATTCAGTTAAAGTTGTTGAATGGCATATATACACAGAACGACACGCGCATGTGAATGGGTTAATCGACATAGCACGACTGCCAGCGCGGAAGGATAAAACGAGAGGCCGTAGGCGTGTTTATTACACGCCTTCGCGTCTATAAAAATCAATTATTAGAAGAACACTGAGCAATTCATTTAACAACTATCAACACAAAGAACACATTTTATCGCCAACCATAATTGCGGGGAGAATCTGTGTTACTATTTCATCCCCTGAGTCCCAATGTGTTTTATGTGCCTACTGGCACATAAAACACATTGAAACTCAGGGGACGATTTATAGCTATCGCTGGGAATTCAAATTGTAATTGCGGCGCACGATTTGTACGAAACTCCAATTAAATTTCGCTTCTGTGTAAAAATTGTCCGTCAACGATTTCTGTTTCACACATGTGTGCGGAACGGATTTTCATTTTCCACGTCGTTTAGTGTTGCTGTAGATGGGGATTTCATAGAAAAGGCGTGTGATAAAAATCGGAGTGCCACACCAAAATAATTTGCCAATGGACAAATTTAGTTTGGATTTGTTGGAAAGTATAAACAGTAAAATAACGTCAATGCACTTACTACTATGGCTACCAGTATAACGTAGCGAACAAAGCCGGCCAACGGTGTTCACAAAAGTCGCCATTCAAAATTCGTTATTGTCTCAATTTTCACCGCAGAAGCAGACCACATGCCCCCCCCCCCCCCCCCCCCCCCATTGGGGCGAGATCAACTGGCTGGCTCCACTGTGTGGCGTAATGTATGTTTTGAAGCAAAAGGAATGAACATTTTTCGTTATTCAAGAAATATTTTAAAAGTGTCTTCTGCTATTTTTGTTGTGTAAAGGGTTAAATTATTACTAATTATTCTTATAGACTCACTTTTACAGGCGCCATCTGCCCACTGTCACCAGTCTTGTACGGATCTTTTCCCTTTCTCAACTAAACTGGGTGGGTCACGCTTGTTTGATACCAAACTACCTTGCCAAGATGGCCACCCAAACCACTGAAAGATAGGCCAACGTTTGCCATCTTTACATCATTGACACGAGTCTCGTCTGCTATTCTTTTTAGTTAGGGAGTTGAACTAAAACTGAGATAAACAGTCTTTTTGTAGAAATGCGTTTCGAACTATCTTTACTTCCTCATCTTTTTCAAAACCTTGGGTGGAGATGAGAGATTTATGGTCACCCAAGAGCTTGACCTTTCTTAGAGACTACCACCTGACATTCAAGTGAATATACATCTCATCACCGTTTGCGTGGTAGATTCGTCACCTGGTGGTGTCACTGACTTGATATTTGAAAAGATAACCGATGGTATCATCTGAATATAATTTAATGATAATAAAACTAAGATTTACTTACTTGCCTGCATCAAGAATGGCCCATGAAAATATATTGAATACAACACAAATAAGAATGAATTTATCCCTCACCCGAATGTTAAGTTTCTAGAGTACATGCCTCTTACACGAAGACCATCCCAAATTCTCCTCGGGCGTTCTCCAGATGATATTGTCTCCAATCGCTCCAAGCATCATGCGCATAACAGCTTCTACTCATAACACTAGTTCTTCTGTTCACTATCACGGTCCTTCAACTCATCACACTCGCATTACTTGCCTTAACACTATTAACACTTCATCAACAGCTTACCCACTTGTGGGTGCACATTATAGTTTCCTTCCGATTAACCATGTGAACTCTAATGGTATCTCCCACTCCAGTTCAATGGCAGCAATTAGAAGAGTCCATATTCATTATTTGGGGGTAGACCAATCAATATTTTCAACGTGCTAACGTCATTATATAGGATGGCTGTTCAGTAAATGTGTGGGGTAGACCAATCAATATTTTCAACGTGCAGCCTCGGGGCTGCACGTTGAAAATATTGATTGGTCTACCCCACACATTTACTGAACAGCCATCCTATATAATGACGTTATGACGTATCATTTTCCTGGACGGAAAATCGGCCGCTAGAGTTTAAAGGGTTAAACTACTCTTCGTCAACCATTTAAACATACAATGTCTATGCATTAGATTTGCCTGGCCTCCACACAGCTCACTCCACGTTTCTAGCTTGAGTCGAATCTATGAGCTCTCGATAGCTCCCTCCAACTAACTTTACTTCTGCGTTATATGGCCCTGTCAAGCTCCATCAATCATTTTGCCAAATAATTTATTCTACAGTCCTAAACGTTCTCTCGTCAAATAAAACAACTTTTGGGTTCACTTAGCCCAGTAACATTCGCTAATGCACAAAAAAGTCTGTAGCCAAATAAAACTACTTTTGGGTCACTCAGCCCCAAGACTCATTCCGGCAATCATCATCAAAACAGCCCCGGGCTGTTGTTTCTTCAAGCGGATACTGACTACCCAATATCCTCATAATCGTTAAATATTATAAAGGGAATTTTAAGAGTCAGTTGTGCGGTCCCTCGCTGAAGAACGTAATAATTATTAATGGGTTCTTTGAGTTTTACTGAAATCTCTAGTGTGATACAATATCACCATGCTCTTCCTAGCGTTTTTGGCAATGTTGATATAGCCGATTTGCTCCGCCTAATTTGTATCTCTGCGGGGTTTTAGGATGGTCACCAGTTGCACAGACGCACATATCCCGGAGTGGATAAAATGCCGATCGTCCGAGGCAATGTTTGATTAATAGCTTGCCTGAACTATCTACAACCCCAACTTTTACACATGTTAATTCCGAATCGATCTTGACAGTCTTCAGTCACTTTTGATCTGATGACGAAGGATAAAAAATCCAGGACCTGCGGGAGGATTTCCGGGCCCCGATGTGTATTCTGTCACGGGGCCTAGCTCTTTTTGATTAGCGGAGGATCGTGGTGTCGAATATATGGTCCGGGTCTTGAAACGACGAGAGAGAGAGAGAGAGAGAGAGAGAGAGAGAGAGAGAGAGAGAGAGAGAGAGAGAGAGAGAGAGTTTGTGTGTGTTGGGAGGGTGTGTAGCTGGGGACAAAAAGAGCATCCGCGATCTTTGCGCTTGCACCCCAAATTTGTAAAACTTTCCCGGGAGGTCATATTGGACTGCCAAAGCCTCTATTTCCTCGAATCCCTACACAAAATGAAAGTACAAGATCAAGCCCCCCCCCCCCCCCCCCCGCCACCTGTCCTCAAATTTCGACTGTAAATGCCTGGTTGGTTTTATTCCATTCCATTGTGCCAATTCTGGCCAGACTCGGACTTTTTGAATCCTTGGTTCCGTTCCCCGTGGTTCCCGCCCCGACTGCTTCGCCTTCCCTCCGACCCTGGAAATATCGCTCAAAACGCTTGTCCACATAAGACCTATTTCAGAATGTTTCCATCCATATAATGAAAGTAAAGTAAAGTATAATTACATGTTACGCTGTTAATCGCTTTTAATATCAGTAGTAGTTTATGTACAAGGGCGTTGCGAAGATAACCGATTACGAGGGAACGTAAACCCGATTTGTCCCGACTATGATGGCTAAAGTCCCGACTGATAAAATATTCCAATTACATCATCAAGGCAGGCTTTCGTCCAAGGTCTAGATGTTGTAGTTGGAATATTAGTCAGTCGGTATTATACAGCACAGGCGTGTGGGCTGGTTTCCACGGGTGGGTAATATTTCTACGGGTGTAATACTATTAGATTACAAACACTAACAATAACCCGGTGCTTCATCAATTAAAATTTTGCTGATGATGACTTTTATTACCTGGTAAAAGCATGCGTGGGCATTACTGGCCACGCATGGATTGCGAACAGTCCACGGTGACTCTACCGGAGTTCAAAACCTAAAACTAAAGACTTCTTAAAAATTTATTATTTGCGGATAAATAAAATATACATGTAGTAGTCGACGCAGTTAACGTACTCCAAATTGGTCATGCTGCCCACCCCCAACAGCTCAAATCGGGTACCAGAGTACATCCGTAATTTGTGTGAGCGGGGAGTATGTGGCGTTAGTCTGAAAATCCAGTCTCGAAAGTTAGTGTATGGGTGCTTGCAAACGCGAATCTGAACCGATTAGGCTCCAATTCAGACACAAATCTCCCGACTTGAAAAAAAGTTATTGTAGGTGCCACCCCTCTCCAAAGTCTCATCCCCATTCTCTGCGGCCCTGTTTATGTAAAAAATTATTCTTTAAAAATGGTACATTAATTTTATACAACTCTTTGTTCTTTCAACCAAATATTGTATGCATGTTTAGAAATTTAGAAACGCTTCTTACAGTACAGTCGCCATGGACTGGTCATAATCCACGCGTGTGCTGTGATATCCACATATGCGTTTACCAAGTAATAAATATCGTCTTCAGCAAAATTTTAATTAATAAAGAACCGGGTTGTGCCCGGTGCTTCTTTAATTAAATTTTTGATGATTATTCCAGTAATTAGTGTTAGTAATCTAACATTATTGCGTTCGTGGGAATACTACCACCCCATAGAAAGTAACAGTCCACGGCCGCCGTACTGTAACTGCTTCGTTAATGAATATGATGCTAATAGCCTGAAAATGGGAACACAATATAAAGTACATGATAAATGAAATTGGTTGGGAGGCTTTGCACAAGATTCTGCCCCAGCCTAATTTTGCTTTACAGATGAAAATATGACAATGTGATCAGTTTAGGGCTTTGTGTGTGTCTGGTTCATTTAGTGGGAAGATAAAACGGAGCGGTGCTTAAAGTTTACTTTACTCTTTTGTTATCCGGGCCTGCATATTGGTTGAGCAGGAAAACAATGTGTGTAATGCAATTTCACCAATACTTTGGCCCCTTACCTAGCGCAATAGTCGTGTCTGGCCTGCACTGTTCGCAAAGATCGCACTGTGTGGGTATTATTCGTTTCTGTTCTTGCCTCCGGAACAGGGCCCATGGTTTATCACTGGAGTAAGCTCATTTAGTCATTACGCTGAGTGCCATGTCGTTGTCCCTGAGGCTAGAATTGAAAGTCAAAGGACTGATAAGAAAATAAATGGAAATCCTATCTAAGAGTGTTTCTTGTGAAAACAGTGTTCTGTTTGCGCTGGGCTAGGGGTTAAATAATTATGTATTAACAGTTCCCCTCATGAATCCCGTAAGGATGCGAATTGTTTACAATTTTGATGTCAGGACTAATTATCTTTTAATATGGGAATGGCAGGAAGACAGCCCCCAGGGCTATGCTGTTCCCATGCAGTTTTACATTTATTTCTGTACATTTCTGCAAGTTGTTTATTATACTTCATGTAAACGTATACTGCAAATAAACTTCATTTCATTTCCACAAAAGTAGGTAAGAAACAACAACACAAAGAAATTGAAAAAGTCAACATAATAATGCAGATATAACCCTTTATTATACGCCAAATGATAGATTATCGAAGAAATTGCGGAAAGATAGAAATCGTATCCCCCACTGTGAAGATATAGAAATTTTCACTTTCACGGTATCAATCAAAAATGGCAGCTTTCAAAGCATCACTTCAAGGTGAATACGAGTCAAATTATCACTGGAAACGATCAGTTTGTTCTTAAAACATATAATGAAAAGTAAATCTAGTGTTTTTCAGTAGATACCGATCATTTCCAGCAATAATTCAACACGTATTCACCTTGAATTGATGCATGAAATCCGCTAGTCCACACATGGCCTGAAAGTCCGTAATTTTCGTTTTCAAAGGACGTACCAAACCACAAATTTATATTACGGATTTTCAGGCCATGTTTGGACTAGAAACCCGCCAGCTGAATCAGATTGCAAGACGCTATCTGTTCCGAGTATCAGTCAAATCACTTCTGCGTTTCAATGATTCAATGCGCTCTTTACTTATATGCATCAATTCAAGGTTGAAACGAGTGGAATGATCAGATTCTTATAAAAAGCGTATAATAAAAAGAAAATCTAGTGTTTTTGAGTGTGTCGCCGAATGTGCCACCTCGTGGGACGGTTGGAAGAAATAGGCTCAATCGCACTCAGCCCCGACTCTGGGAGTGCAGCCTGACTCTGCGCGTGAACCTATGTCTCACCGCCTCGGAACCCTGTGGTGTTATTCGCTATTTAGGGGATTCTAGTCCTGTAGGTGTCAATGACTTTTCCTCGGAACGAAAATCATCGTGATTTATGAAAATGACAAGTTCATTACATAAAACAAAAAATAAATTTCATACATACTTTGGCTCTCAACACAAAATCAATGTCACTATAGCGTCTTCTTCTCATCCCAAATGCTAGCATTAGTTTGGTCGCCGTTCTCCTTGTGCACTTTTAGATATTTGAGTGCCACTTATGTACACACTATTCGTCCAGAAATTCACCAACACTTCTCCGACTATAGAGTCGCATTAAGTTAACACGTTTCCGCTCTGCACCACTTGCTATCTCATCACCACTCTCAATCGCCACTTAAATTACCGAAAATGTTCATACGGCAGCTCACTCGCTAGCCGTCCCTTATCCAGCGTAGTTCCACTACCTGGCCACCAATCTTTGAACTCCCACAAAAACTTCTCAAACTTTTACTGGCCATACTGTCGACGAGGCGCCTCTAACCGCTAATTTTATAGCCTAACACTTAGCCCCGACTCATGGTCTGGCTCCGATAAATGAGATCTACTCTCTGTCAATCAGAGGAAATATCTCGCTTCAGCTCTCTCTCCGAGACACCAAACACTGTCTGCCCGACATCTCGCTTGGTCGGGTATTTACGCAGATGCATTTTTAATGACTTTATTTAAAGTTTCCGACACCACAGCGCAAATAAAAATTGGTTATTTTGGATTCATAGCCTATTCCTTAGATGTGCCACTAAAAATTCGCAACGCTAGCTAGCATCGAGAATGTCTGAGATGATTATCTAAGCTCCCTGACCGAATTGCAGATTAATTAGTCTCTTAGTTCGCGAACAGCTGTCTTTTAACCCTTTACCTAACATGAAAAGCAGACGACACTTGCAAAAATAATTCTTGAATAACTATTTGTTTTCATTTTTTGTCTCAAAAACATAGGTTATGACCCCTCGTTGGAACGAGCTCGACGAGCTCGTTCCAACGAGGGGTCATAACCTATGTTTTTGAGACAAAAAATGAAAAAAATAATGAAAATTAATTGGCGATTTTTGAGAATAGCGCTGGGCGGTTTTTGTCGTTACGTTAGGTAAAGGGTTAACGCGTTCCAAATTAAGCGAACCCGATATCTTTGAATTTAACGGGCGTGATAGTCCGTTGTGTGATATGATACTATCGTAAAGAAAAACTTGCGTTAATGAAAAAGGAATTATTTAAACAAGTGATAATAAATATTATTTTCTTTTCTACTGCTACAACTAGTACCATTATTATTATATTGCTATAATTATACTTATCATCATTATTATTATATTATTATTTACATGTTTATACCAACAACGGAGAAAACAGGCCATCTCCCTAACAGAGTGGATACCGAAAATTATCTCATGAGTGACCGAGACAAATGTTTATTTTTCGCAAGCGCTTGCGCGAGTAAAAATGACCATTTTTCTCGGTCACAAGTGAGATAATTTTCGGTCCACTCAAAAACACCAGACATCCTCTATTTACCTTCACATCCCCCGCGTAATTTACAAATTAAGCAACTGAGTGCGTTCCAATGAGGGGTCACGTGATATGGTTTTGTTCAAATTTTTTGAAAAATTTAAAAAGACATAAATTAAATTAATAATCTCTGATATCGTCTGCGTTGGGTAAAGGGATAAATTACATGTATCTGTGAACAAATACTAATCAATCTCGATCTGTAATGATGAGCCAGAAATGTAAGATAAAAGGGACAATTCAAAAGTAACAAAATTATTCAACATTTAACGAAACTCCAAACCTGTGAGACACAAATAAAAAAGTACCCGCAGCCATCAATAATGACGTCTGAAGGTAGGGATGGAAAATTAATCGAAACTATTACCAGCATAAACATAGAACTTTCAACTCAAATATCAAGACGGGGTGGATGGTCCAAGTGAGGGAGCGAGTAGAAAACTACTCATTGGAGATTTCGGTCCTTGACGTTGGGGCAAACCAGGGCAAAAAGATCGTCAGAGAAAGGGTCATGGAGGATTGTAACCGTAATTGGCGAGAGGGGGGTCAAATCCAAGAGATCTTTGGGTGGCCTGCGTGATAAAGAGAAGCCTGGTTTTGAAGAGTACCTTGATGGCACCTTTGCGGGGAGGGGGGGGGGGGCAACTGTTCTTCAAGCTGAGGTCGCGGTCCCTGGAGCTGAGGGGAAAAATTGGGAAAAACAGTGAAAAGGAGTGCCAGATGTGTAACTTGGGCGTGGTGGAGACCCTGGAACACTTTCTTATAGAATGCCCAAAATACCAGTCTAAAAGAACAAGATTCACGGGGAGTATAATGGGGAAGTGGGATGGGAGAATGAAGGACATGTGGTTAGGGGGCGACTCAAAGGAGAGGGTTAATATACTAATCGAAGAGATTGGGAAGAATGGGGCAAGGGATGTCATCAAGCAGTTCGACTCCGAGTGTTGGGAGGAGAGAAGAAACGCGGGAATAGGGAGGCAGTTGGTAGAAATGGGTAACCAAGGCCTTCTCATACGAGAACCGCGACAAATCAGCGGCCGGCCGAAGTGTTATTATTATTATTATTATATAAATATGTACATTGCTACAGCCAACAAGACAAATGACTCAGAAGCACTGTTACATATTTATAATTACTATCAATAATAATTCCAGTTAAACCAATGAACTGTTTCGTGTGGTACCGAATCTATCTTGAGGTTGTGAATAATATATTATCTATGAGATGTGAGAGGAGTAAAACTGAAACGGTTAAGAGGTTTTCTTGATCGATTAATCACATGGATTAACCTTGGTTAACCGATTAATCACTTGTCCAAATAGATATCTGAATAATTGCCATACCGTTGATGATTTACAGCATGAACCCTTTACTCAACGTAACAAACAAAACCGACTAGGCCTATATACAAAAATCTCCATTCAAATTTATTATGTTTTCAATTTTTCTCTCAAAAACATAGCTTATGACCCCTCATTGGAACGAGCTTAGCTCGTTCCAATGAGGGGTCATAAGCTATGTTTTTGAGAGAAAAATTGAAAATTTTTTAGTAATTCATCAATTTATTGTCCAAGTATCGTCTGCTACCCGCAGTGGTAAAGAGATAAGAATGACCATTTCCAGCTACTGATACAGTATGATGATCATGCAAATAAACAAGTATGTCAGCAAGTAACTTGCATGCTTTACTTTGTCTCATATAATTGATGTGAGTCAGTGTGACAATGTTTGCATGTTTTGGAGCAATTTTGTTCCTTTGTTGACCAATATAATACAGTAGTTCAAAAGTAACCTTTAATCGATCAATTACCTTTTGGATCGATCAAGATGTTGATCATTGATTAATCGATTAATCGGTCAATCGTTTCAGCTGCAGAGGGGAGCGCGGTGGATCAGTGGTAGACTGTTGGACTTCTATGCTAGAGGTCCCGAGTTTGATCCCCGTCCGGGACGACCCGCGTTGTGTCGTTGGGCAAGGGACTTTATTCCGGTTGCCTACATGGGGGCACGATGGTGCCGTGTACTAAGGCGTACTGCTTGTCGATGGTGCACATGTTCAACCGCTGTAACCCTGCTTGCGAGGAGCCTGAACAGAGCTAGAATGTTGAGGAGCTGACAGTTGCTCGTCGATGCTACGTGGTTCTCTCCGAGCACTCCGGCTTCCTCCACCCGTAAACCTGCCACGGTCACGATTAGCCATTGTGATGTGACCTTAAACATAAATAAATAAATAAATAAATAAATAAATAAATAAATAAATAAATAAATAAATAAATACTATGAGATGTGAACATGCTCGTAGCTATCCTCAGATATGGAGAGGGTACATGTATGGCCGGCCAAACCATGAATTTTCCCAATTACCTCATGTACACACACCTACGCTGTTGGCATTAGACATGGTCATCGACCATGAAAACGCGGCAGAATGCCTGGGCTTTTACAACGTCAATATCGGTCTTCATTACTAAGTTCGAGAACTGGGCAGACTCATGCATCACCCACAGTAAAGTCGCCGTGGACTGTTCGTAATCCACGCGTGGACAATGATGTCCGCGCATGCATTTACCGGGTAATAAAAATCAACATCAGCAAAATTTTAATTAATGAACAGGATTGTACCCTGTGCTTCATAAGTTAATTTTTTGATGATTATTCCAATAATTAGTTGGTTACATAAGGTGCAGATAAAGGGACCAAAGTATTAAATGGAGAAATTGTTCTATTCCTATAATTAGTGTTTGCAATTTAATATTATTGCGTCCGCGGAAATATGGCCCACCCCGTGGAAAGTGGCCAGTCCACAGCGGCCGTTCTGTAACTATCAACTGTCTGTGACAGCTTTATTCTACATGAAAATCCCGAACAAGCCAAGCTGTCACATTCTTTCAGTCGTGCTGGATACCCAGGCTTTCCGCGAGGCTATCTAGGGCCACGTGTTCTAACATTGAGTACTCGTCCATTTTTTTTGGCAATTAAGAGAAACATGCCATTTGTATTGAATTCTGTACAATAGTACACCTGCTTGACGAGAAAATACTCCCCACTGTCACCGAGAATTTACACTTCTGCATGTTAATTTTTTATTTCTCGCAGGTGTCAAGACGTGAACAATGCCCCATTCTGTAGAACACAAGTGACATGCAACTAGAACACAACAACAGAAGTTCTCTTTGCGTCTGTTTACAAAGTTGGATTTCATAAGGTATTACCATTTGTTTGAAGATGAAAACTGCTATCTTTTAAGAATGCCCAGGCGAGGATGTTCATAGGGTATTATTTCTTGGAAGAAAAAGAGTTGAGAAAAGGTTTTATTGTGAGACAACTGTTTTTTAACACTACCCAGTCGAACTTTGTAATGGATAACAAATCTTTGTGTATTATTCCCGTTGCTTGTGAATTGTATTACATTCTGTTAGAATAGACCATCTGATCGTTGTATAATATATCACACACCATAACCCTTTCAATGGTGTTCCTAAATAGAATCACCTAACGTCATTCAGTTTTTGGTAAATTGGTGAATCATTTTGGATTAAATTACTACCGAACCTCCAGTCTGATTTTGTGGTCATTATGTCGTCTACTCGATGGCACTCGATGTTTCCTTTACGTAATAAACCCCTGTGTTGAGTGGCTTAATAATCCTACAGAGATTCCATTTTCGAAAAAACAGAACAATTATCTTTCTGTTACAATTATCGATTTGTTAAAACTTCCTATGTTGAAAATTATATATAGAATGTAACGATATCAGGGTACTATTTATTATTGTCGAGTATTAAACGGCGTTTATCTTTATTTGTAGGTTTAGAGATTACATAATGACGCACACACATTCCAAAGTATTTCAACAACACATGCTCATTCCTTAGCTATAGAAGCTAATTTCTAAGTGTTCCGTTTTCACCAAAGTATTGTTTTCCAAAATGGAAAATGACTTCCCGTCGTTGACATCGGAGGTTGTAGAGAAGTGGCTGGATCTGAATCCGTCATTTCTGGTAGATTATGTACAGCGGAAGGCAGACACGGCACTCATAAACAAATGGTTATCTAAGCGTGGTTATACAAGCATAAAGGAACCATCAAGTCCCCGGTTAGAATCCAGCCAAGAGGGATGCAGTCCGATGTCTCCACTGGATGCAGAAAAATTCAATTTTGAAAACAAACACAGCAGGTCGAACTCTAAGAAGTACCTAAGAAAAGATTATGCAAAGTCGAGGTTCAAAAATATGTTTCGCACTTATGAACCGATGTCTGCGAGAGAGTCGAGTATTGAATCTCGCAGAAGTAGTTTAAAGGAGATGAGACAATTCAAATCTCTCCCAACTACATCTATCACAATGCTCAGTATATTGATACAGTCAAAGGTGAGACTTCCTAGATATCCGAGCAAGGACGTTGACCACAAAAGAGAGTTACGTAGAACCAATGAACGTGAATTCTTCTTGGAAATTGTTAAAGATATTTCGAACGACTTGAGTGTTAAAAGTTTGAGCGAAAAAATCACGGAAAATATTGGAATTCTAGTAGATGCTGATAAAAGTTCATTATTTCTTGTTCAAGGAAAGCCAAATGGAAAGTTTGAGCTTGTGTCTAAGTTGTTCGATTTGCACTCCGGTGCTCATATTTTGCCATCAACATCGACAGGTGACGGAAGTGTTCGGATTCCTTGGGGAAAAGGAATTATAGGATGGGTAGCTGAGAATGGCCAGGTGGTCAATATACTACACGCTCGCGAGGTAAGTGTTAAACAATATACATATACAGTACGTGGAGAGTGGATTGTAACTGAAACACCCGCGGAGTGGCGTATCACCCAAAGTATTACTTTCAAATTCTGTACATATGGACAAAAAACACAGGCAAAGTTTCTGCCAATGGACCTCCGGGTTCAACCCGGAGGTCCATTGGCTGGAACTATGCTTGTGATGGTTATGCTTTGCAACAAATTTGCAATTATTACTCGGGTGGAATCTCCTCTCTGCGGGTGATTTAATGATAATACACTCTCCACGTACTGTATATTCGACCAATACTAAACTCGCTGCCAATGTTGATAAGACAAAAGCTTTGATATTTCACTAACGCAAATTTACAACCCTGCCAATTCTCTATTTAGGTGCAGATAAAATTAGTTACGCTTGTCAATACACATATCTAGGCCTGTTCTGCACAAGTGACGGGAAACTGAAACCTGCGCAACAAGTATTGGCAACTAAAAGAGCCAAAGTCCTTTGCAGTCTACATAATACTTTCAAGAGGAAGTGTACCCCTTCGGTAACGATTTTCATGAAATGGTTCGATTCCCCCATGAAGCCAATTTTGCTCTATGACAGTGATATATGGGCGTCTGAACTCAGTAATTCTCAAGGCGACGTGGCGCCGTGCGACGTAATTCTCAAGGCGACGTGGCGCCGTGCGAACAAGTTCATCTCAAATTCTGCAAACTCCTACTTGGTGTGAATACGAAGTCGTCCAATCACGCTGCTAGAGCCGAACTTGGACGCTATCCTATCTACACAGCAACTGCAATACAAATGATGAAATATGTAATAAAATTATATGTGGACTCATCTTCGTTACTACTTACTGCATCTAGAATTGAATCTGAAAAGTATACTATGCCAAATTCAATGATAGCAAAGTATCATGATATTGCAGCTGATTGCAACGCACATACCCCCTGGGAACAAGTACCAAGTCAAAGTTTTTTTGAATTCGGGCAAAATCCACAGAAGCTTTAAAAGTAAACATTTTAATACCTTCATTACGGATATATTTTATGACGAGAAAAAAGTTGGAAAAAACAAATTACGGAAAGTTTAAAGAAACGTTCAACTTGGCCCCATCCTTTGCATTTAATCCTATAAGGTGCCAGGGCAAGAAGTTGACTGGTCGTATACCACACATTTATGAAATGCAATAACCAGGCGGAACCCGAAGTCCAGCCAGGACGAGATTACAGACAAAGTTACATGGAAAATAACTAATCTAAATATGGTCTTCAGCACACCTTGTCTGTTATTTTGCCATATTATGATGTCATGGTATAATCGTTGTTTGGTATATTTCTTATACTACAACCATCTTTCAACCTGTGGGCTCGCTTTCTGGGTAGACGTTGTTTCATATATACAGAGTCAAAAAAAGAAAGTATAAAAAACTTCGAGGAGCAATTTTTTAGTATTATCGACTTTAATCCCAAACAAATTATTGTAAGTTCATATTTCGAGTCTAGCTGTATGAATTGGCATAATTTCATGTTCTTACTGTTGCCAGCGTCACGTCAGAACATCGCAATTCAGACATGGAGTGAAATGAAAAGTTCACACATGCAGTCAATAGCGTGTACGTCCACCGTTTGCCTCTTGGGTGACAAGACATCGACGGCGCATGGACCTGATAAGTCTCTGGATGTCACCCTGTGGTATTGCGTTCCACTCCTGCCTTAGAACCTTACGTAAATCGCCTAACGTCTGAAGATCATAAGTCGTACCCGACGGTCCAGTTGATCCCAAAGATGCTCGATTGCCGACAAATATGGCGAAAGTGTGGCCAGGGAAGAAGTTCGATGCTCTGCTCCTCAATAAAGTCACGACAGATACGTGCCACGTGACATCGGGCATTGTCTTGCTGGAATAACTGCAATCCGACGTTAGCGTTAAACGACGGAACAACAACAGCGTTACGAATTTTGTCCCTATATCGCTGTCCATTCAGATTACCATCGATGAAAATCAACTGCGTTCGATGGTGCAAGAGAATTCCTGCCCAAACCATTACACTACCCCTCTCTGAAACGGTCGCATTCCCACACGCAAGCATCAGAAAACCGTTCTCCTCGTCGGCGATACACTCTTGCCCTACCATCAGCGCACCGTAGACAAAATCGTGATTCATCACTGACGTACCATGCCATTCTGACAGTACGATGGCGTTGGGTAAGGATTGGTCCGTGGTATGGACGCCTACTTCGGATGCCGTTTCAGCGAGTCTGTTGCGGACAGTTTGTGCACTGATTGTATTGTTAGTTCTACCAGGAGTAATTGCTGCTGTCCTTCTCGCCGGAAGGAAGCGATCCCGCAAGTGAGACGTCCTGATGTGTCGGTCTTGTGCGGGGGTCATAACTCTTGGTCGAGCGGAACGCGAACGGTCGGCAGTAGATCCAGTGGTTCTATACCTTCCAATGAGACGGTAAATAGTGGCCACAGTGACTCCGAACTGGAGGTATCCCAGCCTCATGCATAGCAATGGCACGCAACCTATGATTTTCGGTTAACCTTGGCATTTTTTAAAATGTCGGAAGACAAAAACTAGCGTGTTTTCTCAATAACCCAGGCTCTCAAGCACAACATAACACAAAGAAAATCATCGGTCACCCATTCAATTTGACATTCTCGGGTAGCACGCGCTATTTTGAAATCCGTAGCAAAATTGTATATCGTTGGGTGGACGACAACAACATGTCGGTAAACTCTTTGCACGACTTCTTGTCCACAAACATGTAACATTAAAACTATAATATTTCATCCTTTATGCTATTTTTCACATTTGTTTCTATTATACTTTCTTTTTTGACTCAGTGGAGATGAAACAGATCGAACCGACTGAGAATGAAATTCAATGACGAAATGCAATTAAATTTGCGTTCGCACAAAATGTCTTACAGTAATGCCTGTATATTGACACCTTTGCATGCATAATGCTGGCGGATATTCTTGCCCAGAACAGAATTTTGCTTGCCAATAAAATAAGTATAATATGAACGCCATATTAAATTCCATTTTCCCCTGTTAACTGAATGGATGTTTTCTCTTGAGTTATATTAAGATGAATCTTTCGTCAAATCTAGTCATGGCTGCTTCATAACAGACATGACTAGATTTGGTGAAAAATATGTTGAGTTTTATTAATAAAAATCATGTATTGTCATTTGAGGTGTCTGTGCAAAAAAGTGTGTGTGTGTGTGTATTGGATGGGTGGGGGGGGGGGGGGGGGTCCTTACCCTGGTTCCACCGCCTCTGATTATACAGGCAATAATTTGACTTTCTTTTAAAGAAATCGAGTATCCAAATGATAAAAATTTGACTTTCATGGATGTAGCCGTAAAGGGAGAACGTGGCTTGGGATCAAAATAAAAATAAAAAATGAAGAGGCGGCTACCTTCGTTCCTGTACTTCGACAGTTAGGTGTATCCAATGAGGCAGTACATAAAATATGTATTCACTCTCTAATCTAAATAAATAACTTGTTCCTGAATCATTATTCTCTTTTCCATTTTTTTGGTGTTCTTCTCCGATCTTACTATATTTGAAATTGATAAGACAAACAGGGGCACTGTCTAAAACTAATATAGGTGAAGAAATAGACGATATCTTGAACTCTGAGAAAATTGGAATTCCCCACTCGAAGTCGCGTCACAAGGGCATAAATACGGTCACACTTTCCCGTACTGTTAAAATAAAATCAGAATATAATAATAATATAATTTTAATTACAAAAATATCACATAAAAGGCAAACAATGGGGAAGGAAAAAAAATTAAACAAACAAAAACCTCAATATAATAACGTAGAAATGTAGAGAAAGTGCCCCCCCCCCCCCCCCCCCATGAAAGTTCAATTTCTGAAAAAAATTCAAGGAGCACAGAGTTTCATGCAATGGATCTCTTCCTATCGGTCTTTTTCCTTTAATACCCTCCATTTCTGTGTCGCCACGCCACGAAGTGGGGAGCGACATATAGGGATTACTTTTGTCGTCTTGCGTCGTCCGCGTCACACTTTCTCTTATCCGCCACTCCTCTTTAACCTATGAATGGATTTTGATGAAACTTTCAGTGATTCTTTATCACATAATGGCATTGTGCACCTCCTATTTTATTTTTTGATCCGCTTTATTTTTTCCAGAGTTATGCCCCTTTTCCACTTAGAATTCTGTCTGAAACGCCAGGCGACACACGTCTTCCATGGAAGACTCACATCTAAGTTATGAAATAACAGTTTACTAGTATATGAAAAATCTGTGATCATACAATGCAAATGTCACTTAACCCTTTACCCAACATGAAAAGCAGACGACACTTGCAAAAAAAATTCTTGAATAACTAATTTTTTTCATTTTTTGTCTCAAAAACATAGGTTATGACCCCTCGTTGGAACGAGCTCGACGAGCTCGTTCCAACGAGGGGTCATAACCTATGTTTTTGAGACAAAAAATGAAAAAATAATAAAAATTCATTGGCGATTTTTGAGAATCGCGCTGGCCGGTTTTGGCCGTTACGTTGGGTAAAGGGTTAACCCGATTATGTCTTCATTAGCATACTAAGAAATTTATGTTATTTCATCCAGCTTGCCCGGGGTCGTAAACTAACATCTCTCTCTCTCTCTCTTGTGTGGGAACTCTTTTTACTCTCTACTTAGTAACTTGCTAAAACAAACGAGAACGTGCTTGTTGGTTTGTTCTCATCTGGATAATTTCATTATCAGTTCATCAGATATGACGTGTTTAAAATTATTGTTTGCCCTTTCCCCACCTTGGAAAAATCCCTGCGAACACCGATATCTGGAAACGACAGGTACTGAACACCCATATGCGGAAACGACAGGTACTATTCTCTTCTTCTTTGGTAAGTAATGATAATTTCAACTCACGGTATGTCATAAAAAACTTGTCAATGGCGAATATTCACAGGAGTGGGTCGAACAGTTGATATATCTCGAAGTCAAGGAAATACACAGAACGACACGCGCATGCGAATGCTTAATCGATATGGCACGGATGCCAGCGCGGAAGGACAGAACGAGAGGTTGCAGGTGTGTGAGACATATTTGTAGAGACAAATCGAATTCATGTTTTAAACCATGCCGACTTGATTCCAGTCTCGTTAGCAAATCTCACATAACTGGAACAAATTGACTTTTTTCAATTCAAATGCACTCTACAATGCTGTAAATGCATTGTTGGTGTTTGACCGTTGATTTTGAGCAGACCTTTTCATTGAAACAATTTGAAATACGTGAAAATTATGACGCTGTTCTACACACTGACAAGCATTATCTAGTATTGGTTGTACTCTCATGTCAGTTCAAGTAGGAAATTCGAGCTCTCTAAGAGTTTCGGGATGAATCTATGAAGACGTCTTTTACCATATCGCTTAGAATACTTCGTTGATAGCTTCTGTTTCCATGGACAACGAATGATAGCACCAACATTCTTCGCTCTGTAAAATTTGTTCAAGGATCCAGCTTCAATTTCTTTCTCTCATTGGTGATGTGGTTAATAGACTTTCTCAGCAAAGGTTGAAACATGGGGATACACTCATTTAAGGCCCCAATAAGCCGCTGAAATCTCATGGAAATGATTTCAATCAGTTTTGTTGATTACCATTATTTTTATACTCGCGGCATCTGCACACGCCAGCTGTCTGTCCGTGTCTTATTTCAGTCTTCATTGTTACAATGGCGGGTAGTATGTCCTCACCACTTACAAATGTATGCCTATCTGTATGATACATGTTTTTTAATAGGATTGGTTTTTCTTGTTCTTGTAACATCTTAGACTACGGACGTATTGATTTTAGTTTTCTGTTTCTCACAAATCAAGAGTTGTGTATTACGTATTATTTCAGTCGATATGAGCTGAGCGCCCGGCTGCGAGTACAATAGCTTTTGTTCGTCACGTGTGCGTATCCTTCTAAATTATCTAAATAATTGTCCATGATTCCGTACTGCTTCTCATTCAAGCTTTCAAATATTGCTTTCAACCCACCGGAGGAAAAATGTCCACACATCAAGCTGTTATGCCTTTCTACTTCAATCGAGCGTATTTATTGTAGACATGAAATAACTGCACATTTCAGTCAATTATAGGCCTTCCCACGCTTTTGATTATAACAGTATTATCAATGTGCGACCAGCTATCGGTGGCGTTAATCGACCGTGTTGTTTCTTTTATATCCGCTGGCCAGATGGCGTGATGAGTGTCACTGGTACGCTTTAACATCGCACGCATACATGTGCACGCGAAGGACAAGGTTGTGTTTACATGCAGTGATCTGCCTACAAACAAAATATGAATTAAAATGCGGGTCCTAAGGCCGAAAAAATATTTTTTGGCGTGGTGCATCCTTTGGGCGTACCACACCAAAGGATTACTTTACGGCTTTAGGGTCCAAGATTAGTCTGATGATACAGAGGAATTATGTACAAAATTCGCATTCAGCTGTTGAAATTACCAAAATTGAAAGAATTGGTCCACATGAAACTCAGGTTATTTTAGACATTTAATGACTGCAAATAATAAAGAGTTAATTATTAACCCTTTGATTTCTGGTGGTATCTTCCATGCCAGTTCAATGGCAGCAATTAGAAGAGTGCATATTCTTTATTTGGGGTAGACCAATCAATATGTTCAACGTGCAGCCTTGGGGCTGCACGTTGAACATATTGATTGGTCTACCCCACACATTTACCGAACAGCTATCCAACTTAATGACGTTATGACGTATCATGTTCCTGTCCGAAAAGCGGCCGTTCGGGTTTAAAGGGTTAACGCGTTTCGGACTTGCCAATCCGAACCAATGCTTGACGTAAAACACAGTATTTATTGGGTTTAACGACACTTCGTCAGTCAGGGTCACCTCGTGTCGGATAATTTTACAGGTGAAGGAAGCCGGAGTATCCCGAGAGACCCACCGAGCAGGGGCGAGCAGCTGTCAGACTCCCCAATGTACTAAATCCGCACAGAGTTAGCATTGGTTGCAGACAAGTGCACCACCGACGGGCAGTACGACTTAATACACAGTGTCACCCTGCCCCATGTGAGCACTCGGAATTTCGTGTATTGTTGTTACCGCTGGTTACGACTGAATGTTGGACATTTCTGTTTGAAGTGCAATGCTGTAACCACAAAGTTTATTTATATATTCATTTATTTATTGGTGTTTAAGGTCATACTAATCGTGACGGTGACAGTTTTACGGGTGGAGGAAGCCGGAGTACTCGGAGAGAACCACCGAACATCGACGAGCAACTGTCAGCTCCTCAACATTCTAACTCTGTTCAAGCTCCGCTCAAGCAGGGTTACGGTTGCGGTTGAAGACATGTGCACCATCGACGTGCAGTACGCCTTAGTACACGGCGTCATCATGCCCCCATGTAGGCAACCGGAATAAAGTGTCTTGCCCAAGGACACAACGCGAGTCGCCCCACAAAGTTTATTATGCCCCAGACTTGAAAAGTCGAAAGGGTATCTAGTGGAGACGTCCGTCCGTCCGTCCTTACGTCCGTCCGTCCGCCCGTCCGTCCATCCGACCGTGCGTGCGTGCGTGCGTGCGCCCGTCCGTGCGTGCGCGCGTCCGTCCGTCCGTCCGTCCGTCCGTCGGAGCGTCCGTCCGTCCGCGCTATAATACGGGAGTTACATGTTTTCTTTGTCCGGACAGACATTATGAGCTTACCGAAATATTATGAGCTTATTTGATATATTATGAGCTTAATTACTAAGATATAACACTTATGAGGCAAACTAAGATTTTTCGGACTTTATATTAAGGGTTAGGATCAGTTAAGGGTTGGGGTTTGCCTTAATTTCTATCAAGTATTACGTTGGGGGGGATGTAACCATGACTATACCCCCCCCCCCCGAAAAATTTCCCCCAGAAGAGGTTTATCCGTTGTCCGAACGAATTAAGATAATCAATTTTTTGGTAAATAATTAAGCCCACAACTCCCATTTTTAAGAACATCCGCCCGTCCGTCCGTCCGGCCGACCGTCCGTCCGTTCGTTCTTTCGTTCACAAAATTGTGGTGACAGTTGTTGGAGCAGCGACTCCCAAGTTTACAGCATCTGTTCTAGGAGCTCTGCCTAACTCGACCATGTCATTTAAAAACGCAAAACCGAGCACGTGATCCGTGGGCACCCCACGCGCATGCACGTACACTCTTTTCGAATTCGACATGACCAAATGCGCAATTCGTATCGCTCGTCATGGGAAATGATGCAGCAACAATTCATGAACAATGAGTGATAATTTCATTGAAATCCGCAGAGAATTGGCTGAGATATACCGTTTTGATGAGAGGAGATAATTGTTTAAATTTGGTCTTTTTCAAGCCGGTGCGAAAGAAGCCGGCGGGAATGTACGCAGACAATTGTGGTGCCCCCTCTGGGCTAGGTCCACTTAAAAGTAATAACTGACTGTGACTGATGGAGAGATGGCTGTTAATCGAAGTTGTTTCTTTAAGAACGCCGCCCAGGGATCCCTACACTAACTTTAAACCTTAGAGAATCGTCAGAAGTTAAAAGTCGAAAGAAATCGACGGCGAGAAGGTTTTTGGCGGGAAAAGATTGACAAAGAACTTACCAATTAGACATTAAAATAGCACTTCAGACAAACACAAACTGTTGCCAGACAGGGGGCGCGGTGGCTCTGTAGGTAGAGGTGCAGGTTGCAAGCCGAGAGGTCCTTGGTTCGAATCCCACCTGCGGCAACCGCGTTGTATCCTTGGGCAAGACACTTCACCCCCATTGCCCACGCCTTAGTACACGTGGCGCTGTGTACTAAGGCGTACTGCACGTCGATGGTGCACTTGTCTTCAACCAATGCTAATCCTGCTTGTGTGGAGTTAGTATGTTGGAGAGCTGACAGTTGCTCGACGTTGCTCGGTGGTTCTCTCCGGGTACTCCGGCTTCCTCCACCCGTAAAACTATCATGGTCATGATTAGCCATTGTGCAGAAGTATGTGACATTAAACACCAATAATTAAATAAATAAATAATGCTGTTTCTAGACCGCTGAAGGCAGCGGCTTGAAATTTTCAGAACTTGTTCTACGAGCCCTCGCCCACATTTTGGCATCTGCGTCGAGTGTCCGGACCGCGAGGAAACACCACGCATCGAGAGTATGATTCATCCCGACTCTATCAGTTTGGTATGGACTTGGCAAGTGTTGTTGGCTACTGTAGAGCAGCGATTGAGCATAAAGGCCCTGTTTTCGGTGCCAAATTGCCCAACCGACTCCAAGATATACTTTTTTGTCTGTATATCGTCCATGCCACCTTCCGTTCGTGCCGTTGCCATACGATAAAGTAGCATTTTCGCCAGTTTCGACCCAGATTTGAGGGTACCTTCTTTCACCACTAATTTACCGCTAAATCTAGTCATGATGTGTTTTCAGATTTTTACATTTTTTTAGGGTATAAAATGAACTATCAATTGCTGACCTTTATTTTAAAAATCGCTCCTGGGATTCCGACATACAAGTGATTTGAAATAAGGTGTTTTTTGGTCCATCTTCGATTGTTGGTGCCATGGTAACACAACGATCGACGGAATATTCTGCGAAAATTTATCGTAACTTTTATGGCCACGGTACATACTGTGTACTTCCAAACTGTCAGCCTGCTAGACTGAATAGTTATTGACATATTGCGCCAAATGCCTTAACTGGCCATCTTTTGGAAAATTAGCCTCGTTCTGAAATGCACGATAATACCTGCAGAAAAACCTTTTATCCCCCAAACACGCAGACTCTGTTGTTTCACAACTTTTGTTAATGTCAGCCTTATAGACCTATTGACTGCAGAATTATGAAGGAAAATGTGCTAAGAAAGTAGTTTTTTTTTTACAAATCAGAACTTCGAGCCTCGTTTTGACCTGGATCCTGGGAATATGTCAATTTGGGTTTTTTTTTCGTTGTTATAAAGACCCTTCTTTTTTCTAACACCTCCCACACTTTTCAGAAAAAAGTACAACTCGGTTTAGACGTTATTAATGTATTCCAAAACTCCCTATTTTTGCGTTTCCATGGTTACCAACGAAATTTATCAAAAATGACATAGTCGAGGTCATAGATGACTTTGAGCCTATACCCCTGTTCATATTCCATCATGCTGCTGTATAGAGTTTCTGAGAACATTCGCCGACTCATTTGGGTGGAAGAATAATAATGGGTGGAAGAATAATAATGAGAAGAAGAATAATAATAAACATGAATTTTTTGCATTTAACCCTTTACCTAACATGAAAAGCAGACGACACTTGCAAAAAAAATTATTGAATAACTAAATTTTTTCATTTTTTGTCTCAAAAACATAGGTTATGACCCCTCGTTGGAACGAGCTCGACGAGCTCGTTCCAACGAGGGGTCATAACCTATGTTTTTGAGACAAAAAATGAAAATATTTTGAAAATTAATTGGCGATTTTTGAGAATAGCGCTGGCCGGTTTTGGCCGTTACGTTGGGTAAAGGGTTAACAATAACAATAAGTTTATACTGAATGTAAACTTAATAAACTGCATAACTAATTTTAGCGGTCATGTTTTCGGTATATTTATTTATTGGTGTTTAAGGTCACATATTTCTGCACAATGGCTAATCATGAGCACGACTGTTTTACGGGTGGAGGAAGTCGGAGTACCCGGAGGGAACCACCGAGCAACGGCGAGAAACTGTCTGCTCACCAACATACTAACTCCACACAAGTAGGGTTATCATTGGTTGAAGACAGGGGCATCATTGACGTGCCCTACGTCTTACTGCACAGCGTCACCGTGCTCCCTCGTGGACAATGGACGTGAAGTGTTTTGCCCAAGAATACAACGCAGTTGCCGCAGGTGGGATTCGAACCGAGCAACTTGCAGCTTGCAGCCTGGACCTCTACCTATTGAGCCACCGCACCCCCCCCCCCCCCCCATGTTGTCGGCACAAACTTCAGGAGAGAAATATGTAAATTCATATAAATTAAGGCTTTTATACACTAATTTCAATGCTAGCGTTCAGAGCGCTGTTATAAAATAACAAAAAAACTTATTCAAGTTTTGTTTGTTTGTTATACAAGGGTCACATTGGAGGAGTCACAAAATATCAAAATTTGTAGACTGAGAAGAAATGTCAGTATCGTCACATCCAACATTTAACCCTTTACCTAATATGAAAAGCAGACGACACTTGCAAAACAAATTCTTGAATAACTATTATTTTCATTTTTTGTCTCAAAAACATACGTTATGACCCCTCGTTGGGACGAGCTCGTTCCAACGAGGAGTCATAGCCTATGTTTTTTAGACAAAAACTGAAAATATATTGTAAATTAATTGGCGATTTTTGAGAATAAGGCTGGACGGATTTGGCCGTTACGTTGGGTAAAGGGTTAAAAAACGACAGATGTTTTTTGTTTGCTAGATTCCCAATAACTGCTTTGTCTGTGAAATGAAGATAATAATGATAAAAAACTTCAATTTTCAAATACCTTTTTTCCACTGATCCCCTCCCCCCCCCCCCCCTCCAGAAAGGAAGTAGAAAGACGCAAGGCTTTAAACTATTGAGCTCAACTTTCGGCATGCAACAAAATATGTTGAATAATTGATTTAAAAGTCGTCTGCTTTCAGGGCATTTTGCAAGTTTTGTACTCATTTAACAAACAGAAAAGCAAAATAGCAATGCTTTGCACATCTTGAGTTCGGTGATAGCTGGAGAACAACGTTTCTATTATCTAACGCGATGTAAATGTCACCGAATTACCCATATTGTAGGGTTTTTACAGATGGGTATGTGCTTGGGGTCATCCTGACCAGTGGTAACTTCGTTGTGTCCTTGGGCAAGGCACTTAATCCCGATTACTCACGTGGAGTCAACATGCCGCTGTGAAATAATGCTTAATGCACGTCGATGGTGTACTTACAAAGAACCAATGATAATCGTGCTTGTGCGTTAGGGAGTTGGGAAGTTGCCCGCCGTTGTTCGATGGTTCTCTCCGGGTGGGTACTCCAGCTTCCTTTGCCCGCAAAACTGTCCGACAGGACTTGACCATGGCTGTCGAAATTTCCATTAAACCCAAATAAATAAATCCCCCCCCCCCCCCGTGTTCATACATGCAGTTGTTAGTCATTTCTGCTGACCCCTACCCCCATACGTTCACAATGGTTTGTTATAGTTTTCGGACAATTACACTCTGCAGACTTCTAAAATGATTTATGACACTAATTTGTTTGCACCCGCAAAAGCACAGATAGCATAGAGAATCCGGTTTAGTTGTGATTAAAGTATGGATTTATTCCAAGACATGCATAATGTATGAGACGATAAGCAAGAAATCCACTGAATTGTTAAAGCATTGGAATTGTTACGTTTTCTTCCACGGATTCGTCAAACTGATAAGAGTAATTCTGTCAAAGGTTTTCGATAATTAAGATCATTTCTTGACTTCCGTCTTGAAACAGTGTGGGGTTTGGCCTCTGAACGTTATCGGGGATACCAGAAGCGGACTGGTAGACAGACAAAATTAGAGAATTCCAGAAGAATTGATTGCCATCGGCGAACGAAATACAAAAAAAAAATATTATATGCTTCCGCTAAAAATATAAAGAAACAGCGAAACGTGGACATGATATTTTTTTATTGACCGACTCAAGACACATGAGTACGTTATTTAAAAATCCTATTTTCACTGTAGGGACAACCGACGAATGATATAGCCATGCAGCACAGCCGCCGTAGACTGGTCACTATTCCATGGGTGGTCAATATTTCCACGGACGTAATAATGTTAGATTACACGCACTAATTATAGGAATAATCAACAACAATTTAATTAATGAAGTACCGGGTTGTGCCCGGTGCTTCATTAATTAAACTTTTGCTGCTGATGATTTTATTACCTGGTAAACGCCTTCGTGAACATCACTGTCCGCGCATGGATTACGACCAGTCCACGGCGACTGCACTGCAGCACAATTTGTTTTCAGTTTAAAAAAGCAGAGAGAGAGAGTGAAGTCTATATATTGTTTTGGTATTATTAGCAAATACCTATGTGGGTACCAGGCAACCAGTTGCCTGGGAAAAGGTCAATTTTATTTCGAGACATCGGCATTTACGATCTTGATGTTTTACTTCTCAACTTTCATTTCCCAAATCATCCTTTTTCTATAATTCTGTAAGTGAGACCTGTTCTTCATAAATGTCGAATTCACACCAAGATCTGAACTCCTCATTTCAACTTGAAAAGTTAAAGTTTCGAGATTTTAGTTCCGGTATGCGACTTTTTAGTTTCCCTCTGACAAATCCGGTGTGCTTTTTTTAATGAAGATTTGTCCGTCGTCCGTTTGTCGTCAGTCGATTTTTCGTCTGGCGTCCGTTTGTCGTCCGCCCATCGCCATTTTGTTAGCCTGAAGTTCATTTTCTTAACGATTGCATATTTTCCACCAGAAACATATCAAAATGTACAATAAATAGTCTGTATGTCGTGTATCGTAATAAGGTCTGAACCTCTAAGGTAAACGTCGCAGGACAATAGTTTGTTTCTCTGACCAAAAATCCAATATTCTGTTTGTCCAGGGCATAATTTATTAACCACTGGATATTTGTCCAGGTAAACTTTATGTTTTTGACGAGCAGACGATGTGCCATTTACCATAAGGTATTACGCCAAAGGTCATGGTCAAGTTTGTTTCGCTGGACTAGAAGAATTCAACATTTTGTTTGTCCAAGGCATAATGTCTTGACCACTAAATATAAAATTATCAACATGCGTACGATAGGAGATGGTGTGTCGTATATCATAATAACTGTGTGTTAAAGAAATCAATTCAGCTTCACAACTTGGGAGACAACAGGCAGACAGCCAATCTGGTTATGTTGTCTCCCTGCATTATACACTGATATTGTCATGATTGAGTAATGTTAATTTACATATCTTTTTTGCATCCTTAAAACACTCTTTACTACCGTATGTATCATTTCTGTTTGTATCATGTATACTGCAAAATAAAGAAATCAATAACCCTGATAAGTTGACACGAATATCGAACACTCAAAGTTTGGTTTAATATGCATCTTCCCTATACCCTTGCACTGTTTAAAATATTGTGACATAAGCTGGACTATCTTTTAAAGTCCACCTTTTTTATTTAACCGTTATAATGGTCTTCCTGCTGCTGTGTGCTGGGAGTACAGTACGCCGACCTGATACTCGTCAAACCAGACTCATTGAATTAAAGCTTTTTATACACCAGTGTGGCCAATACTATAATAAATTTATAATTGCATTTTCTAGAATTGTGTTTTCTAGTTATGACTTGAAATGGGTTGAAATGAACCATTAGCATTTTCAAAGATGTGGCAATTTGCCAGTTGGCAAATTGCCATATCTTTTAAGATGCTAATGATTCATTTTAGTCAGTTATATTAACAAGTAGAAAATACAATTCTAGAAAATACAATTGTAGAAGTTTTATAGTATTGGATCCAGAACGGTGCAAGCGCTGGGTGTGACGCGACAAAGTGATCATTAACAATATTCCTTTATCTTGAAAGAGCCTGGTACCTCAGGTTTGAATATTTCCGTAAACAACAAACAAATATTAACTGCACTGACACCAATGTGTAAATAGATGATCTCCATCGAGTCGCCGTATTAAATGGACATTTATAAAACGAGTTCAGTAAATTAGGCCTGGACCGACTATTAGCGAGCTCCAGAGTAATTTAATGGACGAATTTTGTAAATTTTGATACAAACCGGGGACGAGTTGAAGAATCAATTTATTAAAACACCACAAAAGTCACTTAAATACATTAATGTATTCCCGCTGCTATTTCTGTTAATGCATGGCGGTGCATTACCATTTTTATTGAATGGACTTAATAATAACCGTAAGAAGGTTTAGATCATATAATAAACTGAAATATAAATCAGTGATTTTCGTTTTGTCGCGAAGAATTGTCCAGTCAAAATTATTTTCAGTCAGGACATAATACGAAGTTTAATTTATTGCTGTTGCTAACTTAGTGTCCGTTTTGTTGCCTTTGTTATACGGTAAGGCACAAATTATAGGCATCACACTATGCTGAAATTCCAAACCAAGAAGGCAAATCGCTATTAATTTGGAGCACCGTGCGCAACGCTCACATTGCATTGCAGACATGAGATTGTATTGTTTTACGAATGAACTCACAATCGCCTCGACCCGAGTTATGTGACACGAATGAAGAACTGACAAATATAAGAGTTATTTATTCTACACATGTGAATCACAGCGGAGATTCTGGGGGTGTTTGATACTTTTCTATGGAATCCAAATGCTCATTCTTTAACTCTTTACAGTCTTCATCGATCTGTGTAAACGTGTCTGTGCATACGCTAGAGTAAATACAATGGTATCGTCTGTAAAGCGTTTTATTTACTCCATGTTATAAAATCGAAGATTTAAGTAATTGTAGAATATCTGTTATCTGTTTCCTCTTGACTTTTAACCATTCGTGTGCTAGAATAATTTCGATACTAAGTTTTGGTCGCAAGGATTTGTATTGTTGCAATTTACTGAAGAGTGCCTAGCGGCACTCTTCGGTAAATTGCAACAACAAGAATCTGTCTGAAGAAAATGGGCCTGCTTCCGAGTGAATTTAAAGCACATACACAAAATGTGACGAATATTCAATAACGATAGTGGAGCCCGTGTATGGGTTTCTAGCACGCAATCTGTTAACATTTACAGTCATGGGCATCTTACACAATAGTAGTCATACTGAGACAAACCACATTCTGTGCCCCTTCAGTTGTTTCTATTCATGTCTTGGTTGCCAGTATGTGCAGCCATGAACTGACTAGAAAATACTATCGGGCTATTTTGTATGTAACTTGCAAGTTCTCGCAAATCTGCATTCCAAGGTTCTCGTTGTGAGGCAATAAAATTCAGCAAAGTAGAAAGCAGGCCCTTCAATTTTGAATTCCTTCAACGCTATTGGCTCTCAAATGCAATCCTAAGCGAAAGCTCGTTTCCACTGCTGTAAATGCAGTCGTAACTATTGATGCATATTCAAATTACTATTGGAATAGATGTCTAATGACTCAATAATATCTGGTCAATTTATAGTTTTATTGTCGCAGGTGTCTCCGTCTGTAAGAAGAAAAAAAAAACAAAAGACAAAACCTATTCAAATTTTCACTTTGGACCTGAAAGATTAAAAAAGTGATTGCACAAATATAACCCAAACCGAATGCCTTTACTACGGTAGTGAATACTGTACCACGCGCTGCTGTATGTTTAAAGTTGTTTTTTGTTTTTTGTTTTTTTTTTGGGGGGGGGGGGGGGGGGCTGACTAATAATATTACAACCGTAGTCGGCAAAATACTGTGGTGATAAGAGGCAACGCATAAAACCGCAGCTTGGTAATGCTGATTATGTATCAACTGTCGTCACAGCGCGACCAACACTTCCGGTGATCTCGTCTGTGAGGAGATCGTGATCCGATCGCGACATTTACACCAGTAGGGAGCCAATACTATTAAACTTTTTATAATTGTATTTTCTATACTTGTATTTTCTAGCTATGATTTTAAATGGGTTAAAATGAACCATTAGCATTTTCCAAGATCTGACAATTTGCCAGTTGGCAAATTGCCATACCTTTTAAAATGCTGATGATTCATTTTAGTTAGTTATATTAATAGGTAGAAAATACAATTCTAGAAAATACAATTGTAAAAGTTTTATAGCATTGGCTTCAGCTGGTCGAGATTTCTTTTGTAAAATCAAACTGGCATCAAGAAAAATAAAGGAAAATAGAATCTCAGATTCATTGGTCTCGCAATTCTTCTCAGAAGGTGAATTCTACAGTTTTGTGTTCGCGAACACGGGCGAATGGTTTGGATCGGGTCGCGATTCAGTCACGGTCCGGTGGAATTTCCCTGTCAGCTTTTGTGATCATAGAACTGTCGGTGGATAATTTCAGAAAAAACAGATCATGCCACGAAAATAGGAGAGTGCACTTCGGGCAAGGGAAAATAAACTTTACAACCAATATGAGCTCAGCAACAAACATCTCCATCTCAGACATTGCCACGCAAATAATTTTTAGGGCTCATACATTGGTACATTAAAATAGTGATGGGCTGATATAATCCCCAGTAAAGTTGTGTTATTATTGTTTTACCTCTTCGATTTCACAAATTTACCTGTATTTTAAAATATTGCGGCATCTGTAGGTATTTTATAAAATCTCTGAACTCACATTCAGGGATTGCTCGAAGTCTCAAATTAATACCTCATATGAAGATCAAGTTATTGAAAAACAATCCACATTAATCTAATATTTTTTTTTTCAAATAAACCTTATTTTGGGAGCGCAAAATTGATGCCACATCTATCATATACATTCATTGAAATTCCTTATTTCATTTTAGCATTATTATTTGTTTTTCTTTTGGGTTGGGGGACATCATATTCACATCAATCCCTTTCCTCTTCGCGGGAAAGCGTTCTGCAAATGGCATTTGATACAAAGGTTCCTCTTAGATTTAGAGCTCTGGTGGATCCTCGTATGCGTCATACACGCAGTTCGCAAAGATGAATGGATGTAAACTAAATTTTCACGACGGTGATGGATCAAGTCCCGACTGACTAATATTCCAACAACATAATCAAGGCATGCCTTCGTCGAAGGCATGCCTTGATGACGTAGTTGTAATATTAGTCAGTTGGGATTTTAGATAAAAACTTAAGATTTCTTGTAAATATACTACTCGAAGTTTGCTTAGCACCATGTATATCCAACTACCTGTTTTACGTTTTAGTTGAAATATTGTTATAAAAAGTGTATATATTTTATATTTAATTATATCTTTTAATGATGATTTAAGCGCAGAAATTGAGATTTTGTTTGTGTTTGACATTATTTTTTAGCTTCTGAACACGATAACCATGGCAAATGGATATTATTGGAAAGTGAGGAAATTTTTCAGTTTTGCCAAAAAGTTGACGGAGCGATCTGATATGGGTTCAATATCGAGTATGAGACCCATTATTGTTAATTACAGCTTGACAACGCCTTCTCATGCTCCAAATCAGGTTTCAGATGGTCCTTTGTGGGATGTTGTTCCATTCTTGGACCAGCATGGCACCAAGCTCCTGGACACTTCTTTGTTGGAGTGGACGGACTGAAATTGCAAGCTGCAACTCATTCCAGACATGTTCGATTGCATTGAGATCAGGGGATCTTGCTGGTCAGTCCATACGCTCAATCCCCTCCCTCTGTCGGTACTACCGGGCAGCATGGGCAACATGAGGACGGGCATTATCGTCCATCAGAATGAATCTATCACCCACTGCACCTGCATACAATCTGACGTGGGCATCCAGGATCTCATCAACATACCGCTGTGCAGTCAATGTACCACGATCAAGGACATAGAGCTCTGTACGTCCATCCCAGCTGATGCCGCCACAGACCATTATTGACCCTTACCGTGGCAGTCATGCTCAGCAATGTCGGCTGCATGGAATCGCTCTCCTGGTCTTCTCCATACCATGGAACGCCTATCTGTGTTGTCTAGCCGTACCTTGACTCATCTGTAAAAAGGACAAGTCGCCAATCTTCTCTGGTCCATCCATCGTGATCCATGGCCCTCTCATATTGTGCCTGGCGGTGGTTCTGGGACAGCTAAATGCGAATACATGGTCTTCTTGATCGGCGACCACCTTCGTGCAACCTTGTCCGGATTGTCTACGTCGAAACATTTACCCCGGATGCATTCTAAAGATCACTGCGAAGCTGGGTTGCTGTGTCAAAGCGGTTCCTACGGGCCTGAATGATCACAAACCGGTCTTCAGGTGATGATGCTGCCCTGTATCTGTCACACCATGTCGTCTGACTGTTGTGCCATACTGCTGAAATCTTGCCCAGGCTCTGGTGATCACGGTATGGTGCACACCAAGGGCTTCACCAACCTGACGATGGGTAGCCCCTTGTTCCACCATCTCTACAGCCCACCACATTTCTGCTTCAGACAAATGTCTTCTTACATTTGCTTTCGCCATATTCAATCATTAAATCACAAGCGTTTGTGTTGAAATGAAGACTGAATAAGCTACACATGTCATGTACATGTAGACAGTACACGAAAACATCATGGAAGTCAAGGGGTACATGCTTTCCATGACTGTCACGAAACGTCTGCCTGTCAAGAGAGCTAATGTAAACACTGGGGGCCATCTCAATACATTCCTCAGTCATATCCACCAAAAATATGCCAAATGTGTCACACGAAAATTTCATAATGATGTGTCAAATATGTGGTGCTTAGCAAACTTTGAGTAGTATATATGGTGAATGAATACAATATACTTGTAGCTGTCGTGACGAAACTTCTTATTATTTAATACGTTCCGTACCGGTATACTAAATCGGTCTTGCTGGCATCCCAACAGTTTGAATCGGTTGCTACAGACCTCCATTTGTATGGCCGACTGTGTGTGTGAAACAAGTCCAAACATCTTATGTAGTCTTTTAAGAAAGTACATGATTGCAAGCAAGAGAGAATTAATATCTTAGACTCAATCCTCACGAAATTGCCCCGACTGGAAAAATTATTGGGGATGTTACCCCCCCCCCACCCCCCCCCCCCCCCACACCAAAAAAAAAAAAAATCCCCCTTAACGACGTCCCTTGAGCAGTTCGTTTCAATCTAGCCGAGAAGTTAATTTTCCCGCTTCAGATTTGCGTTTGGATCATCATGCCTGCCTGACAAGAGAGTAGCTTGTGTGAAATATAAGTGCATTTGGTACATCCTTCATCCTTTGTTCTGTCAGTCGGTACTTGATATTTGACCATCGAAAATCTGTCACTTACATGGCGTAGGTTAAATGATTCAGCGCACTTCAGTTTTCAAGCTAAGATCGTATATCATGTGCAGTTTTTCTCATTCATTGCGAGCTGTTTACAGTTTGGTCACTTTATACAATCAATACATTAAAGGCAATTTTCCAAGTGCAGTCCTTCAACTATAAAGTATAAATAAAACAGTTAGAAAAAATCAAGGACTAGAGGACCTAGAGGACTCGAATTTAACCCCATACATAACAAATCTGTATAATCTACCAATCGTTATACGCATATATATATTTTATTTAACCCTTTACCCAGCGTAACGGCCAAAGCCGGCCAGTGCTATTCACAAAAATCGCTAATTAATTTTCATTATTTTTTCATTTTTTTTTTTGTCTCAAAAACATAGGATATGGCCCCTCTTTGGAACGGTGCCTGATTGGATGTAATCGATACAGGAAGTGACATCCACGCTCCCGTGAATATGCCATGATCCACTTATATGATGATAATATGTGTTTTTATTCACTCATTTTAGTTGAGAATATATATTAAAAATATGTTAGGGTAATGTCCATACACACCCTATTTTCGAAACAGAAAACCGGGTGCAAGAAGTATCAGGCACAAAAATTTCGTTTTGTTTATCAACAGCAAATCTTGTCAAAGCGTGAGTACTGTTTCGCCAGTGTCTGTGTAACCTTTTCACTCTAAACAAACAAACAAACGAAACAAAAACCCAACTTTGAACAGGCGTGGTGCCTGATTGGATTTGAATGTTCCTTGTTTTAGAGGTCAAAGTTTAAAGACCAATGACACCGCTCTTTGTTCTCTTGGGAAGACACGAGAACGTATTATTTTTTGAGGTCAAAGTCCAAGGAAACATGTTCCCAAAACACGTGAATGTATTTGTCTGCACTCTAAATACGGCACTGCATTACTGTATCTTTCACATACACTTGTTATTTCATTCCACCCGCCTGGTAGATTATAATTTGATCCATTAGAGAGCTAAACTGATGTAGTATCGAATTAATTCAAATATTCCTTTTTAGTTTCCAATAGGGCGAGGGATTTGCGTATCCCATACAGCGTTCGGATCTCTCTTATTCCGAATCACAGTTGGAAAAGGTTAACGCAACGAGAGAATGTACCTTTGTCAAGACTTCAAGAGATTTGTCAATATTTTATACCAATGCCTATAAACCGCTGCAGAATTCAATCTTAAAACCACTGATGAGGAAATTAACTTCAACCTGGGGGTACCAAGCAACAAATATGTCACGATACAATATTGTGATATTGAAGAACGCAAAAGAAAATAAATTAAAACTCGCATTTGGGTGCTGACTGTGGAAAAAGAAACCTCTAATACAATATAACAGTAACATGGTGTTCAATGGAGTTACATTTAATTAGCGGCACAACAGAAATAATTACCAGCTCGGGGTCTTATGAGCTGTTCGAGACGGAGTCGAGGGCTACAAGTAAGACAGATGGCTGTTATAATTTCTGAAGGACCGCTAATAGAACCAAAGTCATGTTTCTATTTGATATCATGCTCACCAATGTTACTCCCTTTGAAAAGCCCTATGTTAAATTTTAGTTTTTAACCCCAATAAGGGTGCAAAGCTTCTGCGGCGGTTAAAACGTTTTCAGTGGGAATTCCATTACAAAAATTTACCCCAATAGTAGGAACTACATCAAACTTGACCTTTGACATGACCTAACATATATAAATAATGACACATCGCGATGTTTCATTCACACATACGACGTTGTGTGGTACTATTTACAACGTGCAATAACGTGAGTTTAAAATACCTATAATTAAATATTTAAAATAAAATTTAAGAAGTGTTAATAACAATTTTATTGAAAAAGCAACGAAAATTCAATCAACATTGACGATGTATCTCTCTGTCAATCAAACATTAACGTACACCCGGAAGTACTGCCCACCGGTGCAGATGCAAATAAAACAAACCCATGTGTTTACAATAGAAAGATTCGTTTTTTCTCCATTTTAACTGACAAAATCGATTATTTATTAAGAGCATGGTATAAATAAAACAAATAGGTACTAAGGCCTCGTGGTTAAAACCCTTATCCTACTCGTGTTCTAAATCTGATTACCGGCCCTAGTACCCCCTATTTATTCTATATATTAACACTTACTCTTTTTTTCGACCTTTTCCCCCAAAAATATAGAATGTCCACATGGAATACTAATTGTAACCATGTTACTCTGTTGATTTTAATGAATGTGTTGAATTTCGCATTGGATGGGTTGATAATTTCTAAAGTTCGCAGACAGCATTTCCGAAGACTCAGGTTTACAAAAGCCTTTGGCTCTGTAGGATTCCTCATCACCTCAGAGCTACCTGGGCTCAAGTAGACCTGAGGTGATGTGGAGCCTTAGAAAGATTTATGAACCCTGTACCTTTTATTGCAACTGTTCATAATTTCGACTGAATGAGAAAGGCAATTGATAACACGAGTCTGTTGATTCACGTGATCTGTTAGGCCTCCGATGCGAATGGAAAACTCGTTTCGTTAGCTCCAGCGGCTCGAAACGTCACGTGACGTGTTAGGCGTTACATAGTTTGCAGTGTCACTAAACTTATGTTAATATACTCGAAAACGCCCATCAAGTGATAATAATAGATGTTATCAAATTGCTCGAATTCGTACAGAACATTAGATAACTTCGCCGTATTTAACGACTGCTTTAACCCTTTACCTAACATGAAAAGCAGACGACACTTGCAAAAAACATTCTTGAATAACTAATTGTTTTCATTTTTTGTCTCAGAAACATAGGTTATGACCTCTAGTCGGAACGAGCTCGACGAGCTCGTTCCAACGAGGGGTCATAACCTATGTTTTTGAGACAAAAAATGAAAAAAATAATGAAAATTAATTAGTGATTTTTGAGAATAGCGCTGGCCGGTTTTCCAGTTACGTTGGGTGGAGGGTTAACGAAACTAAAAGTAACGTCATGACGGATAATGAGAAAGTGCTGTTTACTCATCGACTAGCCCTTGCTTCTGATTTTGTACATTGTTCCGATATTTTTTCCAAGTATTCGGAAACCAACTGCAAGTCGCATTAATTTTGGAATTAAATCGATTCGGTGACAATATATCGAACAAGTTTCATCTCTCTGCCGTGGTCCTCACTTGTTATGTAAAATGCTTTGAAAAAAAAACACCCGTGGGTACTTGTTTTTTTTTAACAAACGGGCGCATACTAGAAACAGGAACCGATATGGACAGGGCCAACCCTTCATTTTCCAAACTGGCTCAAAATACTTTTGTCTCGTCAATAGGCTCCGCGACAGAATTCAGACACATCGAAGAAGAGGGGTTTTATTTTTATAATTACACTGTTCTTGTTTTCAACTTCGTTGATGAAATGTCAAAACACTTCATTGTAGCCACGCCTTAGAAAGGACCTTCGAAGATATCTTATGCAATACTTTCTGTTTGATCCACAGATAGATAGTACATTTTAGAGCTGAAACGGTTAACCGATTAATCGATTAATCAATGATCAACATCTTGATCGACCCAAAAAGTAATTGATCGATTAACCGTTACTTTTGAACTCCTGTATTATATGGGTCAATAAAGGAACAAACTTGCTCCAAAACAGGCAAACATTGTCACACTGACTCACATCAATTATATGAGACAGAGTAAAGCATGCAAGTTACTTGCTGACATACTTGTTTCCTTGCATGATCATTATACTGTATCAGCAGCTGGAAATGGTCATTCTTAACCCTTTACCCATTGCGGATAGAAGACGATACTTGGAAAATAGATTCATGAATTACTAAACATTTTCAATTTTTGTCTCAAAAACATAGCTTATGATCCCTAATTGGAACGAGCTCTGCGAGCTCGTTCCAGTGAGGGGTCATAAGCTGCGATTATGAGACACAAATTGAAAACATAATAAATTTGAATGGAGATTTTTGTATATAGGCCTGGTCGATTTTGTTTGTTACGTTGGGTAACGGGTTCATGCTATAAACCATCAACGGTATGGCAATTTTTCAGATATCTATTTGGACAAGTGATTAATCGGTTAACCAAGGTTAATCCACGTTTAAACGTTTTTTATTTCCAAGTTGCTTTATTATACAATAGAACATAGAATACATATTTGTGGATTCAACAGAAAGATAAAAGCTTATGCTAAGCTGTTTTCACACTTTTAACATATTTCACATTATTGGCAAATGTGACGGCGATTTAAGTCAACTTGGTTACAAAAAGAACCTAACAACACACAAACAGAATTAAAAGTGGTCAAAAAGAAGAAAATGAAGAAGGTATGAATGAAGTAGGGGCAGGGACGTGGCGACGGTGGTCAATCCTGGCAAAACTTTCCTATAGTTGGAAATTCGGAGGGCAAGTCATGAGCAGTTGGAAACTCCATCCATCTGGACTTCAGAGCCTCCTTCGCGATGCTGATGTCTCCGTTACTTCCCAAAATTCCAACCCGGTTTCAAATCGGCAAAAATTCTAACTTACTATTTACAACTACATGTACGCAATATCAAGCTTGATAAGTATGTATGGTGTCAGTCGGTATGAGATTTCTATAGTACGTTTACTTATCGTAAAAAAAAAATCCTCGAAATGCACTTCAAGAAAATCACATCATGCAAAATCCTGAGTTAATTCCATCATTCACAATCGGTACGAAGTTTCTATAGTACGTTACTTATAGTAATAAAAAAATCCTCGAAATGCACTTCAAGAAAATTACTTCATGTAAATTCGTTATCCTGAGTTAATTCCATCATTCACAGGCATCGGCATCACGAAAGAAGCTCCAAAATCCAGACAGATCGAACCTCCAACTACTCATGAATAATACCAAATAATAATAACCTGATAATTCTATCATGAATATGTTGGCATTTCAGTTACTAGAATCAATTTTTTGCCCCCCTTTCAAGGCCTCATTTTCAAAATGTTTCTCGGTTGTGAATTCCCCCCCCCCCCCCCCCCACAGCCAATCGGAAATCTCTAGCCACGTCCATGAATAGGAGTAACAGGGAGAGAGATATATAGTTATAGAAACAGAACAAAAGATAGCTGTTGGAATGGAGAGTAAAGGAGAAACTGGAGAGAGAGAGAGAGAGAGAGAGAGAGAGAGAGAGAGAGAGAGAGAGAGAGAACCAAACAGAAAAAAAGAAGCATCAGAACTTTGTTAATTCAGTGAGTAATTCTTTTCAGATTAAATATGTCCGTTTGATTGATTCGGACTGCTCACACCTGGTATCCACGCCGGCCTGTCTAGGGTTTGAGGCCTGAAAGTGATAGAGTATGGTGCGCTATGCAGAATTCCTGATCTTATTTGAAACGCCTTGTTTTCAGAATGTTTGACTGGGCAGTTTTAAATATATTTCTTTTGGTGAAGTCATCATAAAACTCCAATCCATACCTGAGAATATCACTATCTATGAAACGCGCTAGGGATCCAACAGTTCAGTCCTTATTATGTTATTCAGTGGACATTCCGACAAGAAATGTTCTGTAGTTTCACGCTCTCCACATACACATAAAGGCGAAATAACCAAGTTGTTCATATAGAGGTGGCCGTTCAGATTACTACAATGAAGCCGGACTCTGCAATGAAAGATTTGAACTTTCGAGATTTAGATTTTTTATAAAAGTTGGGAGGACGTCGATTATTTCAATTGAGATATCTTTTGAAGTTCATAATTGAGTGATTTTCCCTTATTGGTTGTGGAATATCATTCCAGAGTTTTGATGTCGCTGGAAAAAATGACATTTGATGGGATGTCGTACGACAAAAGGGCACTCGAATATTTTGATTAGATCAAAGACTATATGATTGCACTTCCGAAATGAACGGATGAATTCGGCTGGAAATAAATTGAGGAGTTAAGTTATGGTACGTTTTAAAGAACTGGGCTAGTTTATGTTTTTTCGCCGAGATTCAAATCTTCCCAACCTGTTTCAATATTCAAGGATGCTTTGCTGGCACTTTTTTTTGCGCCAGTAACAATTCTTGCAGCAAAAATTTGTATTTTCTGAAGTTCATCTATTTCCGTATTTGTACAATTATCCCAGACGATGTCGGCATATTCTAAAAGGGGCCGGATAAATGCAAAATATTTTTTTACTAATGTACTTCGATCAAGATTGAATTTATTTTTACGGATGAGATCAATACGTCTCCAAGCTTTAACACTAAAATGGTCTATATGATTTGTCCAGGTACCTTATTGGTTAAAAACAATTCCTAATTTTTTATGTTGGGGACTTCTTTTATTTGTTCGTTGAACATTATTAATGGCGGATGAGGGACACGGCTTGTTTTACGCGAAATTAACAAATTTTCTGTTTTCGAAGGATTGAAATCAACAAGCCAAATTCGAGCCCATTCTTCGATATTTGTAATATCCCTATTCAACATAACTGAAGTTTGGTAGGGGTCATCAGCAGATAGCCTAATACTACTGGTCACATTTGCCGTGATGTCGTTGATGTATATTAAAACAAGGGAGGCCAAGAACAGAACCCTGTGGGATACCTGAATTGATACTTTTCCAAGTTGACGATACGGAGTTGGTTATAACTCTTTGCGTGCGATCAGTTAGGTGGGATTCAAGAAATGTTAAAAGTGTTCCAGTAATTGCAATTTTTTCGATTTTATTCAAGGGCCTTTGTGCCAAACTTTGTTAAAAGCCTTGCTAATATCACAAAATACAACGCGGATTCCTTTAAAAAAATGTAAAAGTTTCAATAACAGCATCGATATAGTCGTTAGGAGTTACGAGATTCGGGGATTCTTCTCGTACAGCATTATTTAGGTCGGCATAGTTCCCCTCATTATACAACCAGATAAGTCGCTTGGTATATTTAGGAACATGTTTTTTTCATGTTTATGTTAGTATACACTGGGCAATGATATCGGGTCAGGTCAGGAATACAGGGGTCAAGGACACCACTGGATATGACCTGGATGGAGTCTGTTACCGCAATTAAGTCCAAAATGGTAGAACTATGTTCAGTAAAAAACGTTGGCTCTGTAATCAATTGTCTCAAATTGAAAGCCCGAATTAAATCTTTGAATTTATTGGAGTTAATATTCTGGTTGTCATTGAAATCCCCAGTAACAACTATATTAGGAATGCCTGTGTCTTTAGCCTTGTCAGTTGAATCATATATCCAATCCCAGATAGCAGCGTCGGCGCCTGGTGTCGATAGAAGATACCTAAGAGAACTGGGCCGCCAAGTGTTTCTATTCTAACCCACAAGCACTCTAGTAGTGGGGTGTCCAGGTCATTCCTGTGTTTGAACATTAAATCTGATTCAATAAAAACTGCCACCCCTCCACCCCTAGTGGAGTGTTTTTTTCTAAGTGGTTCCTGATATAATCCACTTAGCTGGATTTCAGTATTATTGTCCAAGGATTCTAGCCATGTTTCAGTGAACGCACAGACAGCACTGTCAGACATTTCACATTGAAGAATATCTATTATAGGTTTCAGACTTTGTATGTTCACGTGGCAGATACACAGGATCGTAACATTAGCATTATTATGATGAATGTTATCCAAAGTGGGGAATGGGCCGGGGTTTAATTCAATATCACCACACATGTAAAGACTGTAAGGAATCCAAGGCGCTAAAATGAAGACCAGACACTCGATAACCAGATATACCACTTGGAATTTGTTGATCTTAAAGATGGGATAAAAAAACCTAAACATATAGAAACTGTGTTGGTCTCCTGGGTACATAAGTACTACATGATGTAATAGTAACATGATAGTAACACCTGCCGTTCCAAATTTCAATAATAAATTCACCATCAGAAAACACTTGAGATCAAGTCGTATATTCGCGGGTACACGCCCACAAGCCATGGGCTGAAAGAGTCCCACTCGTATTCTGTAAAACTGTTTATCAATCATTTGTTAGTTTTATCACTTGGGATTTTAGTTGGAGGGGGAGTCTTGGATGTAGACAGGGCCGGTGTGCACCAGTTGTGAGCAGCCGATTTCAATTCCTGAAGGTTTTTTAATACAAACATACTTGGCAGAGAAATGATAAGAGGTAATTATAATTGGAGTTGAGAATGGTCTGAGGTTAATCCACGTGATTAATTGATCAAGAAAACCCCTTAACCGTTTCAGCTCTAATACATTTGGGGGATGTTTTAATTAAATCTGGTCATGGCTGCTGCACAGGATTCATGACTGGATTTGATGAAAATACTTTTAAAAAATACTTAATGGATTGAGAGTTATAGGGTTTATAACACACATTTTTGACAGCATAAACATGTCTTAAAATTTCTTTTCCTAACATTCAGCAGTTAAAACATAATGGCTTGTCTCCATGTTCTTGAAGAAAGAAATTTTCTAAAGAAACTCGCGATAAATAGGTTTATTTCAAATACCTTTGTTACGGAACACAAAAGACAAAGTTAAACGATGCGGCTTTGTACGATTGATATTCCTTTCACTCGAACGACAAATAAAATTGATTTCAATTATCTTTTTACAAATCAGATCTGGTCGCATCGAAGATGAGTATGCGAACACGTTTTTCTAATTTTCTTTCTATATAATTACATTGTTAATGTATTTATCCGTTTTGGGTCCAAATACTCAATTCCCATTGGTCAGCTGGTTGAAAACGTCATGACCAAATGTAATTCATTTTCCAATGAATACATTTGGTCGAACTTTGACCCGCATTTACGGTAGAGCTCAGTTGACAGAATGTAATTCGGGCGATGTTTGGGCGGGTTTTTAACTTTTTGCGCCTCTCGCAGTGATCAACTCCGCTGCTGTTTCTTCGGTGCCATTCCCCAACTGTGGCATAAAGCCCGTTAAAATTGTTTTGAACATTCCAAGTTTCGTTGCGAAAGACGGCAATTTGACAAATTTGTGTCAATGCCGAAAAACAGCGCTCAACTCAGAGTTGTGCGCTTTGTCTTTTGTGTGAGGGTGGTTTTTTGCCTCGTTCGTTCGTACATGTTTTATTTCGTCTTTCTGCTTTGTTGTTTTGTAAAAAGTAGTTTAAACAGTTACGGAATATAATTATAAGGCCTGAATGCATTTTTTATAATCTTTATTGGAGTATGAACGTGTGGAAATGGGTACAAATTATGTATGAAATCTCGATTTCTTGATGCAGTACACACAATAAGCAAGTCTTCCGCGATTAATCTTACAACAAGCATATAGTTTCTGAAATACACGTAAAAACGTCAAGAATAAATTCAAAGATGTATGTCTCCACGCACTTGAAGAGAGATTTTCGAAGCTACATTCGATCGACAAAGTAATCAGATACGCCTGTTTGTGCACTTGATAAGACCACCATCTTTAGTAATACTAATTAAGCCAGTAATGCATTATAACGTCATGTTTACTCGTGAATCAATCGTATGTTTTGATAACAACGTCAGGGAACGCGGTGGCTCAGTGGTAGACTGTTGGTCTTCTATGCTAGAGGTCCAGAGTTCGATCCCCGTCCGGGACGACCCGCGTTGTATCCTTGGGCAAGGCACTTTATCCCGGTTGCCTACATGGGGGCACGATGACGTCGTGTACTAAGGCGTACTGCACGTCGATGGTGCACATTTTTTCAACCGCTGTAACCCTGCTTGAGCGGGGCTTAAACAGAGTTAGAATGTTAAGGAGCTGACAGTTGCTCGTCGATGCTCGGTGGTTCTCTCTGGGTACTTCGGCTTCCTCCACCTGACTTGGAAATGATCATGTTAAACTAGCGTCCTTCGAGAAATAGTCCACGCCTCGCGGACATGCGAGCTATTCTTCCCCGAATGCCATTATTTTGGCATGGGCAACGAGAAGTCGTGCAATAATTTTTGTATAATTTTTGTATCATATCGAACAACTCGAGCAACATTTTTGCTACCGATCAGGATTCCACTCTGCCTATTGTCGTGGACTTTGATCAAGGTGGAAATTTTCATTTTTGAGCTAAGAAATAGCAGAATTTTATAAAGAGGGCGCGCTGTGCTTCGTCAGTCCAACATTCTAGAATATTGTACGGGTATTTTTACAAGATGTATAGTGCACGAGAATATTGCATGGTTATGTTTAGAACCTTCGATAGGTAAACCTATCATAAATAATACAAACTCTCTCGGCCAATCAGATGAAGCGGAAATCACATGAGATTATTATTATCCCTGATGGGTGAGGGTGTGAGATGGAGACATCTCCCCAGAGAGCAAGATATTTGGGCCAGACTCGGGGCTTACCGAGTGTCTGGATTAAATATCTTGTCCCGAGGATAAGATTTCCCCACCTCACACCCACCCACCAGGGATAATTTGTCTCCCCCACCAAAACACCCTGAGGTCAACAAACGTAATTTAGGGGGCAGTGTGGCTGTATCGAACAATTTTGTTGTGTCCATTTCTGAAAAAAAATTATTTGCTTATCGGAAAGAACGCTCAAACGTGCTGTATATACCACAGGTATGTACCGCGAAATTAATTAACAACGCCGGCAAGACAGGGGTTAAAACTTTGTAGCGAAATGAACATTGACACATTCCGATGACGTCATATTACGAATTCTGCAATGAATTTGCATAACGTTTCGACGGGAATTTCATGCAACTCTCCCCACTCATAATGGCGTTCACCTCAACATTCATATAAAAGAGTCAAGTGACCCATGTTTTGTGGTCTGTGTTTTTATTTCTATTTGTGTCGATAAACATTCGTCTGCTAATATTTCGGAAACGTGACACCATCTTGTTTGTTTACAGAAGAACGTGCGATGATTGAATTCTCCTGCGCTCATTAAATATGCTAATAACTCGGTCACGTGGGTCGTGCAAGATAGATATCTATCTCACATGGCCTTCTCACGTGAGACACCTATATCTTGCATGGGAAGTGGGGGGAAGTAAAATTCTGTAATAATAGCTCAGTGGTTCTGGTAACGTGTGATAATACTAGTACCGTCACCAGGTGCAATTACATCGAAGGTCGTTTTGGAGTTCAGGAATCTGGTGACATGTAATAGCTCATATGGCAAACTCACAGAACGTACCCAAGAATCCATTTTAGCATTTTGTCGCGTTTCAGCTCAGGATACTTTGCAAAAGAGTTTTGAATGAGGGAGGATGTGCACCTGAATCAAAAATCATCAGGTCACTTCTCTATTGGTAGTACTCCGATTGATGGCCCAGGAAAGCCTAGTTTTAGGAAACTCCAGTTACGACCCACCCACACTGTCGGGTATTTTGTGACTGGTGGTGCAGAGGCATCGACATTACAAATTACAATTACAACTCTTCCGATGTTCAATCACATTACATCATTCAAAACTTTTGAAATGATGAAAAATCCACAGACATCTACCAGTTTGAAGGCTGCAACCTCCATTTTCTTTTACGATTGGAGTCTCAAACTATTTCCTGTTAGGTAATCTGGTATGAAACAACAACGCACATCCACCCACATGATCTCCACATCCCTGAACTGCTGTACAACTGATCATGAGAATTACGCGTTTAATCTGATGTGACAGTTACATTGGCGCTCAACACTTTCGGTGCCGTGTTAACCCTTCTGAATATGTCTCATCTATATTGCTCTTTGTCAAGCTTTCGGCCTCTTGGTCTCCTTCAAGGACCGTTGATATCAACGGTCCTTGAAGAAGGCCAAGAGGCCGAAAGCTTGACAAAGAGCAATATAGATGAGATGTTTTACGAGACTATCCCTATACAATGGACAATAATAATAATGTGTACTTTTAAATATGTATTGGCAGAGTTTTGCATAATTAGACACAACACACATATCGCCCTCTTCAGTGAGTAAGGAGCAGAGCATCCCTTTCATTTTTATTTTTTATGTTTATAGTGCCAAGCAAGCTTAGGGACACTGATTTCTATACAATTTAATTGCTGGAATGCCCATTGGTCACAAATAGAAAAGTGACCCACCCTCCGACATCTTATCCCTATAAATCAACAATGTCTCACATAACCTCCAAGCTTCCTGTCAAATCACCCCCTTTAATTAGCAATTTGTTTAGCATCAAATATATGTTATATTGTGAGTTACGGTGCCTTGTGCTGTTACTTTTTTGTTGTTGTTCAATTTTGTAACATATAGCATATTCTTTGAATAAATTTAAACTAAACAATGCTCAATATAAAAATGTTTTCTCGAAGATTTTCAATTTACCGACCCATCGAATCGGCGATCGTTTTTCAAAGAATATACTTTGATGTCTGTGCAAAATGAAAATGGTGATGACGTGCTCATTTTTCGCGACAATACAAACTGAATATTTGAAACATATTTTAGTTATTTTTGACAAAAAACAAGGGTCGAGATTGGAAAGTTAATACCGTGTTGCTAAGTTTAGTGATAGACTTTCCATTGATGTTTGATGACGTGAGGCTGTTACGCTGTGACTACAGTCACAGCGGTACAGCTTTCACATCGTCAAACGCCATCGACTGGAAGGAGTTACTGCTTTGTTTCACTGATTTACTTGACATCATCTTGAGAGAGGGGGTGAGATTGAATTGTGTCATTTTTCACTGATGTTCCAGCTGTCCAGTTGTATATAGATCTGTACTTATGAATGATTAGTCCGTTCCACTTTGTCGACTGGGACGGGTGTATTTCTATGTTATATATAAGTATTTTTCAACAAATTCCGGTAAGAAGTTCTTAGTCGAGAACACTGTACAAAACAAAAGTGTACAAGTCAGAAATTCGAACGAGTTCGAAACAATTTTACGCCAGATCATTGTCGCACAAGTTCTGGAGCAGGCACATAATCTCATCAACCATAAACATGATATTCCCATATCGCGCGGGATGCTTTATGTCGTAACAATTACTCCAAAATCCATTACCTTAACTCGTGAAGATTGTTTTCGGGGTGATAATGGTTGTGTTATATCCCTTGGAGACAACTAACTCTAAAATGAGTTCTGCTGTCTATTTATCGGGGAAATGGAAATATATTCAACAAGAAAAGTTTGTGCAAGCACAAGCACGATAAAGGGACCACGAAGAACATTTAGTTTGTGTATATATCACAGAATCTGTTCGTATTAGAACAAAATAACATAATCTTACAAAGTGAGCTAACATCGAGGTACATTTAAAACAAGTGATCGTCACACGATGTCGGAAGAAAAATTATATACTCTCAAAGTTTGAGACAGCTCACGAATTATTTTGTTGGCAAGAATTCTGCAATCGAAAAAATTGCGAATTGAAAGAAACAGGTAACAATCACAGTCTCAATTTTCAGGCAAGAAAATACACAGCTTTAAATGCAGGGAAAGAGTTGGAGATAACAGAACTGGAATAGCGAGTAACTTGTGATACCGCCGACTCTCCTCGGTCTAAATATAGAACTTTAAATGTAATGTAAAACGGGAAGCGGCCAGCTCAACTTTCTACCTTTTGCTGAAGAAGTACCGGCACCTTTCTCTGCAGACATGTGAGAGTTTGGGGGAAACAAGACTTCTAAACGAAATAAGGATGAGCAACGTCATGACAAAAATGGTTTTGAAATATTTTTAAGGTGAAAATATGTATTCTTAAATCTCATGTCACCGCATTCATTGCCTCAGCCACCAGAATCAAAGATTATTGAAGGTGTTTTATCGGGCCACACGTGTATCACACTGATGGAGTACGGCCAATTCCAATCAAAATCTCCTATCCGAACTCGACCAAATATTCCGAAGACTTTCTCAAACAAAGGATCAGTCTGTTATCCATAAAGTTTGAATTCCTTGACACAATCATGAAAAAGGTGTCCTCATTACGAAAACTGCATTTTCTTTGCCAAAAATCCTCCGATGTTATATTTGCTATTCAATTAATCGGCAGAGTCCCAAACCAGATTCAAGAAATTTAGTTTAAACAATATTTATTTGTGAAAAGAAGTATGAATACAGAAACAATGGTGCAGTGAGTAACATGAACAATAATGTCATACAGACTAGACACAAGATGGGATTCGGTAACATGTATAATTGCTTTTCTCAGCCGTTTCTGGATTCGAGAAATTTGACTATGATTCGTAATAGAGGTTATTTCGCAATATAAATGTTAATTTTGATTGGGAATTGAAAAGACATGTTCGATATTGAGAAAAACTGCAAAAAGTTCACCGTACTCCGGGACAACAGAGGTTACGTTTCTGAGCACGCCATTTGGAATTTTAGCGCACGGTCCGATCAAAAGTTGCTCTGTACCATTTTTGAATCCAGAATTGTTTTGAGTCTACTGCGTTTTGAGGAAAAGGAACATAATCTAAGTTATGGTATTAGTTAACCAGTGTCTGTTCGCGTAGTACAGGTTTTTACCGATCCGAGGCCAGCCGTATCGGCTTCATATGACACGGCTGACTGGGGTGGGTAAAAACACGCATTACGTGAACAGACATGGGGTGACGATTTTACGTCTTGACATCTCTTTTTCACAGCAATTTTATTATCAGCAAACTCTCATCACTTCGTCTTTCCTCAATGACCACGCCTATGTGATACGAGAAAATACTCGGGGGTTTGGTGGAAATATGAGGTGGTTTCGTATCACGTAGCTATCGCCCAATCAGACTTAAGAGTGTACGCCAGTCAATAGATAAAGTGTTGTCTTCTAAACATGTCGTTGGGATTTCGTTCCCTGAGTTCCAATGTGTTCTATGTGCCTATTGGCACATAGAACACATTGGAACTCAGGGGGCGATTTCTAGTCGGAATTTTTTTTTGGCATTATTGAAAAATATGCCATAAATGCAGAAATATTTTTGCCAACTGGTTATTTAGAAACAGTTTATGTAAAAAAAAATTCCTCACACCCCAATTAAACACCACGTGAATACTTACACATCTTACAGGTCTGTCTTCGGATAGCAGCACGGCTGCTGCAGAGCAGCCATGCTGCAGTTTGTGCACATACTGATAAACCATGAGAGTGGTTGACCACAATGAGAATGAAATGTCAGTTTCTAACACTCTGGTTCAAGATTATATGAACATGTGCAGCCATGGTGCAGATTGCCCAAACTGAAAACCTGGAATTTAAATCAAAATAGAAAAGTGATACTAACTTCAAACGAAATTTCATTGCCCTCCATTATGTGCAGACATATTGTTTTGCTTTTATATTCACCAAGAATATACCCATACCCGACGTTAGAATTCCTTTAATAACAAAACGCCAGATTCTCATACCCTTACGAAACGCAACATAATTACATACTCGACTTACTGGTGTTACCGTCTGCTCCCAAACTACGGCACGGCTGCTGCGGAGCAGCCATGGTGTAGTTTGTGCACAGACTGTGGACGAGTGAATGCTGAACCTCAATGGAAAAGTGTTTTCCAGTTCAAATTATATTTCAATGCTCTCCTTTATGTGCAGTCATATTTTCGCGCTCTCCATTATTTATCCTCATAATTTCTGCACACACACGTTTGAATATCTTCGCATTAGTGAAATCTCAGATTCTCTTGCCCATGTTAAACGTCGCATGGATAATTTCCCAACTTACTTGTATTACCGCTTGTTCTCAAACTGTGGAATGGCTTCTGCAATATTTCCAATACATGCCCTATATCCATATCCAAAAGATAGAATATCCCTCCATTAATGAAAACTCATTTTCTCACGCCCCATTTAAAAATCACGTGAATACTTACACTACTTACCGGTCTGTCCTCAAAATGCAGTGTGGCTGCGTCAGAACAGCCATGTTGCACTTTGGGCACTGACTGATAAAACATGATAAACCATCTTAGTGCTTGACCGCAATGAGAATGTGTTACCAAGTTCAACACACATTTTAAAGCCCCTTATCATGTACACCCATATTATCTCAACTCACTGGAGTTACCGTGTGTTATCAAATTACAGCATGGCTGCTGCGGAGCAGCCATGGTGCAGCCTGCCTAAACTGAAAACCTGGAGTCTTTATCAAAATAGAAAAGCGATACCCGGAGCAGCCATGATGCAGTCTGCCTAAACTGAAAACCTGGAGTCTTTATCAAAATAGAACAGCGATACCGGTTTTAACCCAAATTTCAAAACCCTCCATTATGTGCTGTCATACTGTTTTGCATTTGTGTACTCATCAAAAATATATACTTACCCCACGTTAGAATATTAGCAAAAACCCAGATTATCGTACCTTTACGAAACGCAACATGATATTTACATGTACACAAATTACAGGTGTTGCCGTCTGCTCTCCAACTGCGTCATGCCCCCTATTATGTCCAACAATATTCTATATATATGTAATTATTCAAACACATCCCTACCCATATGTTAGATTATCCACCATCAATGAAATTTCAGTTTTTAACACTCTGGTTTAACATTATACGAACATTTACGCAACTTGACGTTTGTTCTCAATCTGCAGCTTGGCTGTTTGTGCACAGACTGATAAATCATGTGAGTGCTTGATCAAAATGAGAATGTGTTACCCATTTCAACCCACGTGTATACTTACTCAACTTAACGGTCTGTCCACAAAATGCAGCATGGTCGCTGCAGAGCAGCCTTGCTGCAGTTTGTGCACAGACTGATAAACCATGTTAGTGCTTGACCAAAATGAGAATGTGTTACCCAGTTCAACCCACATTAAATGCACCCTATCATGTGCACCCATCTTATATCACCATAAAGGAGCCTTTAATAGCAAAAAAAAAGATTATCATACCACTTCGATACACAACATGATTATTTACATGTACACAAATTACTGGTGTCACCGTTTGCTCCCTAACTGCGTCATGACCCCTATTATGTCCAACAACATTATCTTATATCTATGTATTTATTCAAAGATATGCACTCCCATATGTTAGATTATCCACCCATTAATGAAATGTCAGTTTCTAACACTGGTTTAACATTATGCGAACGTTTACGCAACTTACTCGTGGTGCTGTCTGTTCACAATCTGCAGGATGGCTGCTGCAGAGCAGCCATGCTGCAGTTTGTGCGCAGACTCATAAACCACGTGAGTGCTTGACTACAATACAATGAGAATGTGTTACCCAGTTCAACCCATATTTTAATGCACCCTATCATGTGCACCCATATTATCTCAACTTACAGGATCCTTTAATAGCACAAAACCCAGTTGATCATACCCCTTCAATACGCAACATGATTATTTATATGCACACAAATTATTGGTGTCACAGTTTGCCCCCTTACTGCGTCATGTCCCCTATTATGTCCAACAACATGATCCTATATCTATGTATTTATTCAAATGTGTCCCCACCCATATGTTAGATTATCCCCCCATTATTGAAATGTCAGCTTCCAACACTGGTTGAACCTTTTACGAACATTTACGCAACTTGCTGGAGGTGCCGTTTGTTCTCAAACTGCAGCATGGCTGCTGCAGAGCAGTCATGGTGCAGTTTGTTCTAACTGCAAACCTGGCGTCTTAATCATTAGGAAAGTGATACCCACTTCAAATGAAATTTCAATGTCCTCCATTATGTGCAGACAAATTGTTTTGCTTTTGTGTATTCACCAGACATATATCCTAACCCCACGTTAGAATATCCTTTAATAACAAAAAAACAGATTCTCATACCCTTACGAAACGCAAAATGATTATCTACACCAATTACTGGTGTTACCGTCTGCTTCCAGACTGCGACATGTCTGCTGCGGAGCAGCCATGGTGTAGTTTGTGTGCAGATTGACAACCATAAATGCTGAATCACAATGTAAAAGTGACTCCCAGTTCAAACTACATTTCAATGCCCTCCATTGTGTGCAGTCATATTTTCGCGCTTTCCACTATTTATTCCAATAATTCCTAAACTCACACGCTTGAATAGCATAGCACTACTGCAATATTTGACTCTCATTCCCCTGTTTAACGTCACTTGAATAATTACACAACCTACATGTATTACCACCCGTTCTCAGACTGTGGCATGGTTGCTGCAATATATGTGGCATGGTTGCTGCAATATATCCAATATATCCAAATATATTCCTATCCAAACGATAGAATATCTCTCCATTAGTGAAAACTCATTTTCTCCCACCCCAATTAAACACCACGTGAATACTTACTCAACTTACTGGTCTGTCCTCAAAGTGCAGCATGGCTGATGCTGAGCAGCCATGCTGCACTTTGCGTACAAACTGATAAACCATGTGAGGACATGACCACAATGTGAACGTGTTACCAGTTCAACCCATATGTTAATGCCCTCTATCATGTGCACCCATATTATTTTGTTTTCTTATATTCACCAATATATATCCCGACCCACACGCAAAAATAACCTCTCCTTACAGAATACCTTGTACCTGTGATTATTCATAACCCACCCAACCAACTCCCGGGTTCATAATAAGATAGACTGCCTAAGTCCACATTTCAGGACTCGTGCCCTTGTCCCAACTTCTCCAACTGTACCTCAAGTCACAGCAATCTAGACAGCAGAGTAGAACACTTGTGTTATTAAAACTCTTTTTTTCCTTCATTGTGTACCAAACTTTATGACGACTAACTTAGTCTCGCTTGATGATGTTCAGAACGATGCAGCCTTTGACTTTGTTACACAATTCAACAATGAAATTGACTGTGTTTCGGAAGATGATCCTTTTTCTCCACTCAATGCCGACAGGAATAACTGCAAATACTACTCTCCGGGAACGTTCTCTTCAACAGTAGGCACGTGTTAGAAATCTTTTGCTTTACTTAACATTAATTGTAGAAGTTTGAATGCCAATGTTGAACAACTACAGAGTCTGATTTGTGATCTTCAAACAAATGATAATATTTTTGACATCATAGGTATCACTGAAACTTTCAATGTAAAGGAAAACATCTTTTACACCTTGGACCGTTATCATCCGCTTGTTCCACGTACTCGTCCCTCCGATGATGATGGTAGGGGTGGAGTTGGTGTTTTTGTTAAAGATTCTATACCATTCAAAACTAGGAACGACTTAAGCATTTTCATTCCCCATGTGTTTGAATCACTATTTATTGAACTCACTGGAAATTACAAATCAATTGCAGGAATTATTTATCGCCCCAATACCGCACCAAAAGCCGATCTTGACTTGTTTTTATCTCAATATTCCAACTTACTCGACAAAATCATTTCTGAGAAGAAGACAACCTATCTGATGGGCGACTTCAATATAGATCTACTAAACTTTAACCAACACCAGAAAACTAATCAGTATTTAGAATCTCTGTTCAGCACTGGATTCACACCTATGATAACCAAACCTACAAGAGTAACAAATCATTCAGCGACTATAATTGACCATATTTTTGTAATAAACTTGACTCTAATACCTCCGGAATAATTTTTGCAGATGTCAGCGATCATTTCGCAACATTTTACATCAAAACCCCCAATAGTACCAAATCCAACGACAATACATTCCATCCAAAAGAGAATCTTCAACACAAGGAATATCAACTTATTTAAACACCTACTATCTCAATCTGATTTCAGTGGTGTATGCCAAGAGGCTCGTGCCAACGAAGCTGATGAAAAGCTCCTATCAATTCTTAATACGACGTTTAATCAAGCCTTCCCATCGATGATAAAGAAGACCCCGAAAAAATACGTAAAACTAGAACCGTGGATGACTTACGGTCTTCTACAGTACTCCCTAAACAAACACAAACTGCTTGAAAAAAGCTTAGGTCCCCAGCCAACGACAATATTACAAGATACAAAACCTACTGTCAAATTTTTAACCAACTCAAACGTAAACTTAAAAAAAGTTATTATAGTCAGTTAATTTCAGAAAATAAGGAAATCGTTAAGAAAACTTGGGAAATTCTCCGCAAAGCAATAAATAAGTCAAACCTTCCGCCTCCCTTACCATCATCGTTTATTGATGATAATGTAGAGTTCACTGACCCTATCCAAATTGCTGAAAAATTTGACAACTACTTTATTAACATTGGAAATCGAATTACCAACAACATGACAAGCTCCACTCATCGATTCTCAGATTACCCAAAGAACAGCGTCCCCGGATCATTTTTCATATTACCCACAAGCCCTGAAGAAGTCGTATCTTCTGTAAAAAGTCTTCCAACAAAAACTTCTGCTGGTAATGACAACATTTCTCCGAAACTACTAAAAAACATTACACAGGAAATTGCTGTTCCTTTAACCCATGTTATTAATACCTCATTCTCAACTGGAATTGTACCATCAAAAATGAAAATTGCAAAAGTAATACCAATTTTTAAATCCGGAGATAAACAGTCATTCGACAATTATCGTCCAATAAGTATTCTTCCCTCATTTTCTAAAATCTTAGAGAAATTAATGCACAAAATGTTAAACTGTTTAGATGCAAACAACATTATTTATAACTATCAGTTTGGCTTCAGAAAGGGACACTCAACATTTCATCCGATAATGCATCTTATCAACTACGCTTCCATAATGAATAACAATGCAACTAAAGATTGCACATTATCTATTTTTTTTTTAGATTTTTCCAAAGCATTCGACACTATTGACCATGAAATCCTCGTCAAGAAACTTGAACATTACGGAATTAGAGGTATAGCTAATTCTTGGTTTCAGAACTATCTCTCTGAGAGATCCCATTTTATGCAATTCGCGAGTGAATCCTCGAATCAACTCAATATTACAACGGGTGTACCCCAGGGTTCTGTCCGCGGTCCTCTTTTGTTTGTGCTCTTTATCAACGACATTTGTGAGTCGACCGACATGAGTATTTTATCCTTGCGGATGACACAACATCCTACGCATCTGGTAATGACCTCAACCTCCTGGCGGAGAGGGCAAACAATGAATTGTCAAAAATCAATGACTGGTGTCCAGCTAATAAGTTATCATTAAATGCTAATAAAACTAAGGCCCTACTTCTTCATCCCCAAAATGACAATTACATTTTCAACAACGTACAAACCCACATTTCACTAAATAACTCAAGCTTAATAATAGCAGGTAATAATCGCCAACACAAATTCATAAAATTCCTAGGAATTGACATGGACGAGAGCCTTAGATTTTATCATCATGTATCCGTAGTCTGTACGAAACTATCCAGGGCAAATTATATCCTGAATAGAGTCAAGAATTTTTGGCCGCTCGAGACACTACGTATACTCTATTCCACTTTATTTCAAAGCCATTTAATTTACGGGATACAAATTTGGGGCAATACACCAGCCACTAAACAAATTCGGAATCTTCAAAAAAAAAGGCTGTGCGTATCATAGCGAACAAAAAGGTCAACTCACACACCGATCCTCTTTTCAAACGTTTGAAAATCCTGAAATTTATTGATCTGTACAAGTTACATTCACTTCTATTCATGTACGACTAGTCTATAAACCTCCCTGTCAGTTTTGATAATACATCCCAAGTGTACTCTAACCCATCTGGTATGAATACTAGGCAATGTGGAAATCTAATCACACACAAACTCCGCACTCAGTTCTCAGCCGCTCTTCCATATTTGTATTTTCCCAAACTGTGGAATGACTTAGACACAACGATAAAAACCCTCACCCGAAAGGCATTTAACAAAACTTTATTCAATCAATTTATAAACGCATACGAAGTCAATGTTATGTGTTCCAACCCAAGATGCCATGACTGCTTCGCCTAGTTGGAACTCTCGGGTCGTTATTACCTTCATCTCTTCTCTTCCCACAAGCAAATGAAAAGGTTGTCCCGCGGTTTTCCGGTTTTTACATCACCCCATTAGCCTATGATAATTGTACTGGCCTACTAAGGAATGCGTATGAAAATATTTTTTTATTCGGAAACACTGTTGATTCGATTAGGATTCCGAAACACAGTTGATTGATGGGTTAAAACAATCCAAGGCAGAACTCTTGGGAATTTGATCCATGATGTTGAAACAATACTCAATTCTAATGTAAAGGATGTTAAAATAAATGCAACAACTACCTGCTGCCTGGATCGACTACATTTAACTTGAATTTAACACTTGCCATTTGTCATTCTATTTTATTTATTACATTGATTGTCCAGGGGATGACAGGAAGACAGTCACGAGGCTATGTCATTCCCCACAGTATACATTTATACATTATTCAATATTTTTTTTAACTTTACTCTCTCTCTCTCTCTTATTTGTATTTGTATGCTGTGAAATAAAGATTGAATTGAATTGAATAGGAAAAATTAAAAAGAGAAGTAATAACGAAGTATAGATGTTAGTCAATCAATCCAGTATAAATTGGGTTTCATTCTTTTGTTTCCCAAGTCAGTTGAATCGACATGAGAATTGAATTTCGCGACTAATTATGTCATTGAGTGTTACAAAATAGGCGCGAGCACATGCGCTAAATAAACACTTGTACTGATGATAATCATCGAGCTTACCTGAGGTATCATTAATATATGCCCTCCAATATCATGTATTACAAAGAGAGTTTTTCTTTCTCCTTCTTCCTTGAACACGTCTACACCATTACACTTACTATTCAATGCCTGTGCGTAGTGACTTTGTGGGGAGTCGGTTTGCTGTCATCAGAGTATTTCAGGCGATCAGATATACAGTAATGTGATTATAAATGCGGGCAAAACTGGGTTGCGATCCGGTCGAGATTATCTTTCCGCTTTTCTCTCCGCGGTACTACAGCGTCGCAGTCATTGGAGTGGTGCCCGAGTGGATAAGTGCGTTGGTCTCTCATTCCAGGGGTCCCGGGATCGATCCCTTGTCGGGAAAAGTTTTCGAGGTGTCCGAACAGTCTGTTTCAGCATCAATTGTGGGGTTGATGCTGTCACCGCGTACCGTCCTATCGGATGGGGACGTAAAAGGACTGTCCTCTGTGTGGAGAAAGACACACTCCGTGTAGTATTCGAGAAGAGCAAGGCCACAAAGTTGCCACTACGAAGGTCACCCCACACTCCTGCGCCATTGGGCCAAGGAGATGCGTTAATATAAGTTGCATAACTTGTTCGCCAATCCTTGTAAAACAAATAAGACTAAATAAAACTCATTGAAAAAAATGCGAGGACACACATGAAGAAGATGAGATGGTATTTTCGTTTGTTTTTCTTGATTGGGTCTTGACTTAGCAGTATTTTATTTAACCCTTTACCTAACCTGAAAAGCAGACGACACTTGCAAAAATAATTCTTGAATAACTATTTTTTTTTCATTTTTGTCTCAAAAACATAGGTTATGACCCCTCGTTGGAACGAGCTCGACGAGCTCGTTCCAACGAGGGGTCATAACCTATGTTTTTTGAGACAAAAAATGAAAAAAATAATGAAAATTAATTGGCGATTTTTGAGAATAGCGCTGGTCGGTTTTGGCCGTTACGTTAGGTAAAGGGTTAACGAATCGCGATCCATGATATGTGAGTGTGTCATAACGCAATGGCTTTCCGATCGTTAAAAGTAATCCTTTTGTGATCGCCGCACTGGATATCATCAAACAAATGGGGCCACGCCTTCTATGCCATTTTTGAAGTGAACAGCTTCTGGCGACTTGTAAAACATTTTTTTCTACGGAGCGCATATTTCCGTTGTGTCCACTAATTAAAGGTTTAGCTGGAAACGATTGAATAACGCTCAGTAAGGACCATGCATGTACACAGTTCGGGTGATTACGTTGTGATTTCAGTTCTCATTGACCAAAGGCAACACTCTGGTTTGGAGATGGTGAAGATATTTGGTAAATATTATGTTATGGGCCCGTATGTGTAATCAAACTTTCACCCACCATATTTGTTTTATAGTATTTATTTTTGATCGTCTGAATAGAGTTATTGGTAGATTTTTCCAGAAAATTTCTTAACGTCATCGGAATGGTTCCCCCACCCAGGTGAGAAGCTTAGCTGTATAACAATCAGACTTTCCCTTATAAAAAAGTACCATGGTAAACCATGGTAAATCCCAAAATACCCTGGTAATACCATATCATGGTATTACCAGGGTATTTTGGGATTTACCATGGTTTACCATGGTACTTTTTTATAAGGGTTATTTTATTTTCATTCATTTTTATTCCCCCCAAACAAATCGTGTTACCACTCCTACTCGCCGAAAATGGTATTCACTTCCATCATCTTATTCCACTTTCAGCGATAACGGACTAGTTTTTTATTGTTTATGAATCGGTTGAGTTGAATCAATTATAAATGGTTGTTTTGGGAAAACAAATAAGGAGAAAATAAAATAAACACAAAAGTTCACTGCTACGATTCGAGTACGATTTTATCCTCTCGTGGGCCTCGCGGATTATTTAACTCGGCTAACGCCTCCTCAAATAATCCCCCGAGCGCCCCACTCGAGGATAAAAATCGTACTCGACTCCAAGAAGTGAACTATTGTCTTTTTATCGGACATTTTTAGCTTTTGACAAGCTCCCAAGCCACATTTCCAATACTGTTAGAAACTCGACGTTGTTATGACCTAGAACCAGTTAAGCCCCTAAATTATGTATAGACTTTGGTCAGTTTCAATCGTCGCTTTTCCGACGAACTGTAACATTCCATACGATTGAAAAAAAAGAAGCATTTTTTTTTTATTAATGAAGCCCGGGTTTTACCCGGTGCTTCATTAATTACATTTTGAGGATTATGTTCATAATTAGTTTTGGAATCTAATATTATTGCGACCATGGAAATATTGCCCACCCGAGGAAAGTGACCAGTCTACGGCGGCCGTATTGTACATAAAACAAGGATCATCCAATTTTTTAAAATTTTCTTTCGAATGGTAGCTTATAATACTTCACTGGGGCTACGGTTTGAAAGAAAAACATTTATCTATGGTTTATTTAAGAAACATATTAATGCTGACATCTGCAAACTGTGTCAGGAAAAATGTGTTAATGTTCGGTCATTTCCTCATTTACAAACACTACAGGGAATATCCGTTACCGGCTAATGTAATTTGGAATAAGCGACACAGAATCTCACCAGATGCTACCAGTCATCATTCTGAACACTTCTTGTCGGTCCATTTCACCATGATATCATTGAGCCGATTTAAGAGTGTCCGCAGACATATTTTCCTAGGTGGGACAAACACAATACAGTACGGACTCCGTGGACTGGTTGTAATCCACGCGTGGGCAGTGATGTCCACGCATGCGTTTACTGGGTAATAAAAATCATCAGCGGCAAAACTTTAATTAATGAATCATCTGGCTGTACCCGGTTCTTCATTAATTAATTTTTTGAGGATTATTCCTATGATCAGTGTTTGGAATCTAATATTATTTCGGGGGGCGCGGTGGCGTCGCGGTAATCGGTTCTCGTCAGATCACCGAAGTTAAACAACGTCGAGCGCAGTTGGCAGTTGGATGGGTGACCATTTCAGCGACTGATTCGCGCTCCCATGCTGTGTCCTTGGGCGAGGCTCTTAACTCCGATTGCCTACATGGGGCCCGATGACGCTGTGCACTATGGCGTACTGCACGTGCGATGGTGTCTTCAATCAATCTAACCCTGCCTGTGCCGCGGTGCAGAGTTCAAAGTTACGATGTTAGAGAGCTGACAGCTGCTCGTCGTTGCTCGGAGGTTCTCTCCGGGTACTCCGGCTTCCTCCACCCGAAAAACTGTCAACGACATGATATGACCTTGGCTGTTAATGTGTCGTTAAACCCTAATAAATAAATAAATAAATAAATAAATAAATAAATAAATAAATATTATTGCGTACGTGGAAACATTGCCTACTCGTGGAAAGTGAAAAGTCCACGCCGGCCGTACTGTACATATAGTGTTCACGCTGTCGGGTGTCAGTGGTGCCAGTTGGTCTAAGATATTTCATTTGGCACCAAGTATACAACAGTTGGCACCCCAAATCTACTTGTGATACGTCCCAAAGGCTTTGTTGTTTATTATTTTGGTACATCGTTTTCGATAAAATCGCCGTCTAACGACAGAGGGAGACAGAAGTCACGCATATCAAGTAATCTGTGGTAACATATGGGTTTTATCATTGCTCTTTGTTTGTTAACAGTTTATCCATTTGATCTGATTCTTATCAAAACATTTCTTTGTTACTTAATCTTTTTATCTTGGTTAATCTTTTTTCATAATCCTTCTGCGAGATAATGTATTATTTTCTGCTAGTTTATTTGGAATGAATAAACAGTGAGTAAATAATAACAATGAAATTATTACTTTTTACTTTTTTATCTATATTTTTATCATTTGTGTATTTTGCAACTAAAATACTTAAAAAGAGCCAGGTAACAGCACTCAATGAAAATATCGTAGTTGGAGTGAAACAGTGCACCATCTGCAATGCTAAAGCATTGCAGATGCCGCATTGTTGCACTCAAGAGACGATGCATGGTTAATTTGTTTACATTTGCGACCAGAGTCCATTTGGCCCTAAAATAGTTCATTTGGCACCAGAACATTCGTTTGGCACCGAACAAAGCTTACACTTGTCACCAATAAATGTCGGGCCAGCATGAGCACTGAATACACGGAACATTGTAGGCAAGAAAGAATGTTCCTGTCGATGAATATTGTGGATTTCCCAAGGCAGAAGCATTAGTGATAACACTAAGTGATCCATGAGCTAAAACGTTGGTTACGTTGACTTTTCCTATTTTGTGCCTGAAAAAATACGTATCTGTATTTTAGTAGAAGTAGGTACAGAAGAAATAATTACTGATCCCAAACACCAGAGGGGCAAGTCTTCTTGACCTCCCCACCTTTGTGGAAGCCCCCGTACTGACTGATTGATGTACGCACATATTTTTCAGTTCCCCGATTCACGCGCATATATTTTCTGTGATTCTCCGATGTTGGTAAGCAATGAACTAGTTCACACCAATTTATCAAATGTTCCGTCTTACCATATGAGCCCAGGGAAATGTGACAGCGCTTGTGTGCTATGGGTAAACAAGTTTTGTATGGAAATGATAGAACCGAGTGACCAATGCTTAAGTTGGAAGTCCTGCAAAGTGGGACAGCATAGGTAGAAACGATTGTCTGAGCTTGACTGCGTCATTGTGTTGTTTCCACGATATGGCCATAGCTACTGAAAGTGACTTTAAGCACCAATAAATAAAGAAACATTTCAAGTGTTTTTTTGTGAAATTAACTGTTTGGAATGGAGCTGATGTTGTTTAGAGTGTTTCCTTTTTTTGTTTGAAAGCAGTATACCACACGATGAAAATCCGTCAGCTTTGCCTTCCTGAGCTCAACAGAAAAATAATTAGAAATCATCCAAAGCTGAGTTACAGAGGATCCTGCATCCAAAGTGGGGTTATAGAGGATCTGTCAATTGCAGTAATAGTGGAACGGGAATACCGCAACGCAAAAATATCTCCTTTAAACCATCTTCACTAATCCTTCACTTAACTTAGCGGCCAAAACCTGTCAGCGCTATTCACAATATCGCTAATCAAATTTTATAATTTTTTCACCTTGTCTGAGAAAACAGCTTATGGGCCCCTCTTTGGAACGAGCTCGTTCCAATGAGGGCCATAAGGCAAACAATCAAAATGTTAGGTTGTTAAGAAATGTTGTTCTATGTCCCTTCTTCTATCGTATTAGTTCGAGGTCTAACCATCCAAGTCTCAGAAGTTGTTTCTTGGGAAGGTTCTCTGACAAAACGTCGTAAGATTCAGTGTCCGAGACTGATATTATTAATGAATGGAGAATAAGGTATTTTTTTCCTGCAGCATATTTTCACTATATTGAAGTATTTTCGTGTAGAATCATTTGAACTTAACATCAAGCCAGAAAATAAGCAGACTGTCATCTGCAAAATGAGGTCCCCAGCGGGTGAATTTAGTGATGCTACCCTGCACAGCAGGATAGTATCACTAAATTTACCCTCTGTGAACCTCAGTCTGAATCAGAGTCTCAACACTAAATAGAAAGAGGTACCTATAGGATAAATTGACCCACTGTATGGGATAGCATCATCAAATGCACCCTCTGGGGACCTCATTCTGCAAATGTCACACTGCTTATTTTCAGGTCTGCTTAACATATGCGTCACTGTGGTATAAAGTCGGACCTAGAGTTTGGCCTTCTCTGGAAAGATTACATATTCAGCCTCGACTTCATCTCAGTTGGCCTCAATTTATTTGAACGGACGTCAGGTCGAATTTCCGGCCAACCTCTAGAAGGGTTTATCATCTGAGTTAGTCATTTGAAGGATTTAATTAGTTATATGATTTAGAAAATGAGCCAGACTTCCGTTGTCTCTCCAACCCTTCCTGTGTAATCGCGCAGAGTTTCCTCCCAAGGGGTGTCGACTCTCACGCAAATTAACGGAACAAATCGAATGACTGGTAAATGTGACGTTTCCGACAGAGCAAAGGAGTTTTGTTTAACCCTTTTACTGACACGCCCACTTTATCCATATATGGAGGACCTCTATGTACGCATGTGTGCGAGGACGTTTTTTAAAATTGATGACATACTTGAAACTCTATCATCTGATGAATTGTTGGAAAGGACTCTCTGAGCCCTTTCCAACAATTAATCAGATGGTAGGTTTGATATGCGCATACCAGAACATACAGATAATCATTATAAAATAGGTGACAATAGGCGCTTTCTGCAGTCTAAGTGTTAATAGATCCATCAATGGGCTCACTGTGGAGAAAGACGCCTTTCAGTAAAAACGAAGAACGAAGTCTTTGTTAAATTACTCCTTTTCATTGACACTATGTCTCAGCCCGGTAGAGGACATTTGTTAAATGTGGACCCCCAAAATGCACACTTTTCAATTTTAATGGCCACAGCAGATACAAATTATACGAGGGGATCTCCTGTCACATCCTAGGAGTTAATTTGCTAATTCGCAAAAATAAAAATACAAGTTTCATTTGATTGCATTTGAGTCGAGACTTGCCTCCCCAACTACACCCCGAGTCTGTTGACTCCCTGGTTATGGTGGTATTTGCTGTAAAATATTTTGGTAAGGATAATGTTAGATTCATTTCTCTCTCTCTCTCTCTCTCTCTCTCTCTCTCTCTCTCTCTTTCTCTCTCTCTCTCTCTGTATATAAAATCTGGGCTAGTATGGGATCCCTCATCATTCGTGGGGCAAATGGATTTTACAAACAGAACAATGGTTAGGATTGGTCAATGAGACTCCTCAACAAAATACTATCAATGGAAAAAAGACACATCATCATTGATTAACGCTCTACGCTGAACCCAAATCCACAGCACACGCGTATCACGCATACATTTTTCGATATGTTCCATTAACCCTCGGCATAATATTTCGACATCAGTTTCTTGGAGATTAATGAACCGAACAACCCTGCTAGCTTTCTCCCCGCATTTGCTAAACACACCAATAACAGTATTTTAAAGTCCTTGCCACACACACAGAAAACAATTATACTATTGACGCCACTTTATGACTCAGTACGTATCACCTTCACCTTGGTACTATTTCAAATGCAGACGTATTAAAAATTATGTTTGAAATTGTTCCAAATTAATCCTTTACCTAATGCGAATAAAAGACGACCCTTTCAAAAATAATTCTTGAATAACCAAAAAGTTTCATTTATTTTTCCCAAAACGTAGCTTATGACCCTCTCGGTGGCAAGGGTTCGCTCACATGAGGGGTCATAAGCTGTAATTTGGGGGAAAGGTGAAAAATAACATTCGAATGGCTATTTTTGTGCACAGTGCAAACCGATTGTGGCCGTTACGTTAAGTAAAACGTTAAAGTTTTGGGGGAACATATTAAACACGTTTAACACTATGACATTGAAAGGTTTTGTCTCATGTAATGCTCTCCATTGCAAATTAACCGGTTTTCTTTGCATTTGTAGGTATGTCAACTTACATTACAATCGTACAATTCTGTGGGGGTGTTAGATGAAGGTATTATTACTCCCACGAAGCTGCTTACTGATACTGATGCCGTCCGTTTCTGTGTACTCCTCCACAATTCTACCAGCCCTACTGGGAACACCAGTTCTTCAGGTTAACCACTCTTCCCTGATTTGACCGGCACAATACTTTGATTTCCAAAGAGTGCACATATTTTTGACGAGATCGCAACACGGTCGCGATCTGCTGGAAAATGTTTTTACTCTTTTGTTATCAAACGTATTGTGTCGGTTATATCAGAGATCTGTTTAAAATTTTCTGTCCGCTTTTTCCTCAAAACTAATGTTCACGATGTCGGGTGCAAATTTTGCCAGCTGCACTAAAAAATTTGATGTGGCACAATAAAATCTGCATTAGCAAAAATTTTGGCACCAAACAGTTTCTTTTAGTCGTGAAGGAACTCGATTGTTGCAGTGGAGAACACGGCCGATGATGAAACAAACAAACAAACAAACAGAAAATATGTATTACTTCTTTTGCCGATAGGATGTAAGAAATTGTGTTTGGGCAAACTTCTCGGCATTAATTATCAGTGAGTGGTAAAGGACATAGTTCTTTTAAATAAAACATTGTAGGTTATCATCTTCACAAAATGTTGAATTTAGTAAGTCTTTTTCGAAACTGCCATCATGACTTTTAATCTATGCAAAGTCACAGGCCGCGAGGTGTAAACATTTCAAGAAAACACGTTGAAAGCAATGGGAGAAGGGAGCGGGTGAAGTTCTTCGGATCCCATTACGTTCATTAGTGTGAATTCAAAAAACACTTGGCCAAGGTTACCATTTCGTCCCTTGAGTTCCGATGTGTTCTATGTGCCTACTGGCACATAGAACACATTGGAACTCAGGGGACGATTTGTTTAAGGCAATCGCAGTATTGTATGAGAACTTTCATTATTTCGAATCGCGTTCCTATCGACTGAAATGGTGTTTGAATGCACGCTGTGTGGCCATGGGTAACGTTTCGACAGCTTTCGGGGATTTTCCAAGCCGAGAAACTCCGTACAACGAGTGTTTCCTCGTTGCCACTCAAAACAAGCCCTCGCCTCCGTAAAAAGTCTTTAAACCTGCGATAATCCCATCGTTTAAAGTTGCCTTGGGTTGTCCATCCAGTTAATTCGAATGATGGCATCGGCTCTACGAATTTAAACTTGATATGTCACAAAACTGGTTGTTTTAGCTGACACAGACCTCAACGCGACGAACATGGAAATCGCTTTGTTTCCACCCCGCGACCTGTGACCATGCACAGATTAAAATCCAAGATGGCAGTTTCGAAAAAGGCTTATTAGATAAATACTTCATACCGTTGCGAGTGACTCGGTACGGTATGAATTACTAATCTAATTAAATACTGTCTATTATGAAGATTCGTCACACGCTAAGTCATGTAGATTAACCCTTTACCCTACGTAACGGTAAAAAACGGCCAGCGCTATTCTCAAAAGTCGCCAATTAATTTCTTTTTTTGTCTCAAAAACATAGGTTATGACCCCCCCTCATTGGAACGAGGTTGTCGAGCTTGTTCCAATTAGGGGTCATAACCTATGTTTTTGAGACAAAAAAATGAAAAAAACTTAGTTATTCAAGAATTTTTGCAAGTGTCGTCTGTTTTTCATGTTAGGTAAAGGTTTAACACTTAAGCTGCCGAAAGCGACTAAAGGGTTAACACTTAAGCTGCCGAAAGCGACTATTGTCACCTATTTAATTGAGGATTAATAGTAATTGGTCGATTAATCTGTTATTATCTAAGTGCAACAACAGGTATTTAAAGCGACATCATTCAACCTGACCATTCTTCAATGACTGGCAACGAGCCTATAGGAACCGTAAGGAAGGTATGGAACATATCCATCACCTTGTGGAACCAATGAAAACGGCAACTGAAAATCAACAAGTTGGCCCAGCTATCCTATTAGACGTCAACTGGCACAACGGAGTACTCCAGTCTAAACCTACCATTAAAACTATTAAGACTTCTCACCTCGAAAAATCAAAGTAAGAGTCAACAATGAAATGGGCGTCAGCGTCCCCCCTGGAGGTAGGTACCTCCAAGGGTCCGTCCTCAGCCCCTCCTCTTCATTATCTATGTAAATGTCCTTAACATCACCCAGAAACGGGCCCAAATCTCACAATTCGCGGATGACAAAAGATTATGGGACTTTAACAAACAGCACTCTCATCTCCAAAAATCGGTTCAATGCGCACTGGACGATCTCGAGAGCTGGTACGCTAAATGGAGAATTAAACTCAACATAAACAAAACTCAAAAAACCACCTCCACCCGTAGGTTCAAAAACCGCGATCTTGATTTGAAACTGAAAGGTAAGGTCCTCCAAGAATGCACCGAGGCTAAATTCCTCGGTATTACCCTTGACTCGAAATTGACCTTCACTAAACACACTAACAACATCGCCACTATAATCTGTTTAAAATGTTACGAAGAGCATCATGGGGGCCAACGAAACTATCCTACTGAAATTATATAAATCATTCGTTCGCCCTCCACTGGAATACGGATCCATTGTTCTCAGCGAAACGCACAAAACCAATCTCAGTAAATTTCAAAAGGTTCAAAATCACGCGCTCAGAATTACCCTCCGTGCCCCGCGATACCCCAACAAAACTTCTCCACGAATGGCCCAACATCCCACCCATTGAAAACAGCTTAGCCACTCCAGCTCCCCAAAACCGGAAACGCTTCAACGACAGTAAACTAATATCCGAACTAGACGACAACTGTGCAAGTCGACAAAAATAAAAAAAATAACATAAAAGAATAAAATCCGACCCAAAACCGGTAAATAAAAAGCCTTGACCATAATTGATTTGTTTGGTCACCAACGTGAGTGGGGTTTTGACACGCTATCAAAGCATATTTGCGATTGCATTCAAACAAGCCAATCATGAATAATAACAACAAATAGGCCGGCAATCAACTGAAGAAAATAAAGTAGCAATAACGCCTCCCACCTCCATTCAATTTGACCTCAGCAAAAATCCAATAAATTCTAACATTACTTACGCTGGAATAGACAGTAATGCACTCCGTTGCGCCTAAGAAAAATCGTGGGCTGCCTTCATTAATCATTAATAATAAATGACCGATGGTGAGAAGGAAGCTGCAAACACCCTCGGGTGTGGCATATAAGGATTGTAGACTCCTATCCTCGCATTAACAAAGGCCCTCTCCGGACCCGACGGTGACCCCAGATCAGATCAGACAGAACTACGGCACATGCTGTACCTAGGTATAGTGACTAGGCTGCCTCCCACAAAAGCCCACTGAGGGGCCAACACACTTCTTTTTTCAGTTTTTGTTTTTTCTTCCATTTTTCCCTGTTTCCCCAACAACCTCTATGGAACTGTTATAACCGCTATGTATACTTAGTAACCGCTATGGAATCTGATTATCCTGAACTTCATCCCCAGAAGTGGTACCCACCTCCGGAGAGGCGAGCGTTAGTCCTGCGTCCCCCTTCTTAACCTTTTTGTAAACGCCACTAGTGCGCATTAGGGTCCGACCAAATAGGTTAACATGGAAGCTTGCCCCCGCACCAGGGAAGTTCATGTCTTCTTTGGGTGGCACCACGAAATGGGTCATTGGATGTGAAAGTTGTTAGGTTGCTTGACTACTGAAGCCGAAATGTGCTCTTCCCCTCAGAGAATCGCCAGAGTCAGACTATACTTGCCTGAAGACCTTACCCCAGCACCTTCAATACCTTTGTTGAGAGGACCCCATCTCACTCTTGTCCTCACCCTAGGGAAGATAAACTCAACTTGAACATCAAATAGAACGCCAAAGCCTTCTCCCCCAGCTTTTCCTCCTCTGCTGTGCCCTGCCATGGTCGTGATCTGCGGTAGACTTCAATCTAAAACGTCAAAGGGTCGAAAGGGGCTTGCCCCAAACCGTCCCTGCACAAGCCTGAAAATAATTTTCATTTCGCCTCCAGACAAAATGTCAGACACCAAACGAATCAAGTCTGTCATTTGAGAATGACATCTGACATATTACAAAATGGAGTTTGAGTATTCAATATAATGTGTTTTGGATGTACATGGTCCTCATCTTAAAACTGCTCAGAATTCATCCAACCATGCCTTGTTTGGCAGGGCTCAATGAGCCCTGCCAAACAAGGTATGATTGGTTTCATTCTGAATTGGAACTGAATTACTCTTCAAACATAACTTAGATACATGTATGGCCATGTCGAATCGTATTTCTTCACATGTTGTTAATACTGATGAGCTATACAGTCACTTTTTTCACACTTCCCAACTTGCCAGGACCAGAAATCACAATAACCATTAATTTTAGGCTTGCTAGTTATGTACATGATTTCCAGCATGCATGATGTTCTGATCACTGAACTTCATTAATAATTTTGGCATCAGACATTTTGACTGATGATTTTAAACCTCAGTCTGACATTGGCCTTTTTGTACCTGACATTGTCCTTATCTGACCACTTATTTTCTGGTATGTCCCTGCGCGACTTCGGCGCGCGAAACCATTCATTCGCCTGACCATTAATTGAATCATCTTCCCGACGATTTCGTCGCAACTTTCGTGTTCTGCCGGATTTCTCCCAACCCAACTGTACAATCACTCTTGAAATAATTGCCAGTTCATTTTTTCAAAACTGGGTCAAGTTATATGGATCAGACACAGGCCTGAAAATAAGCAGTCTGACATTTGCAGAATGAGGTGCCCAGAGGGTGAATTTGATGATGCTATCCCATACAGTGGGTCAATTTATCCTATAGGTACCTCTTTCTGTTTAGTGTTGAGACTCTGATTCAGACTGAGGTTCACAGAGGGTAAAATTAGTGATACTACCCTGCTGTGCAGGGTAGCATCACTAAATTCACCCGCTGGGGACCTCATTTTGCAGATGACAGTCTGCTTATTTTCTGGCTTGATGTTAAGTTCAAATGATTCTACACGAAAATACTATGTATGGGATATACAGTGGGTCAGTTTATCCTCTGGGTACCTCTTTCTATTTATTCTTGAGACTCTGATTCAGATTGAGGTTCACAGAGGGTAAATTTAGTGATGCTATAGCAGGGTAGCATCACTAAATTCACCCACTGGGGACCTCGTTTTGCAGATGTTAGTCTGCTTATCTTCTGGCTTGATGAGACACCCCCCCCCCCCCCCCCCCCCTTTAGCGTTATGATCCCAAAACACTTCGTTTGGTATTAAAATTTCCAGCTTGGCTACAAATGTGGCACCATACAGTTTCTGCTCACAAAATTGTCGAATCACAGCTGTCCTGAAAGAAATGCGGGAACATTGCATCTGAGATACTACTTTTATTCGTTTTTTTGTGAATGGCTCTGGAATATTCGTCTTTATGAAATCTCTGTCCACCGGTGTGTGTCTCCACCAGATCGCGATCTGACAGAGAAACAGACCACTTTTGCGATGACAGTTCAGTGACGTTTAGAGGCACCATCTGCCTCTGGCGCCAGTACAGAGAAGGGGTCATACGATAATGTTGACAGGAAAATTCTCTTCGAAAAGTTGCAAAATATTGGGGTATGTGATAAAATGTTCAAACATATTCAGTCCTTATACAATTCAAGCTATTATCAAGTAAAAACAAAAGTCGGACTAGGCCCAGCTAATTTATCTACCATTGGCGTGAGGCAAGGTTGTGAGATCTCTCCAAAATTGTTTAAAATTTACATTGACGACATAAAATCATACTTGGACAAAGACTACGCTCCTGTTTCTATCAATAGTACCTACATTAACAATTTACTTTTCGCTGGTGATTTAGCTCTAATTTCAAATTCCGCTGGTGGGCTCCAGCGATGTCTAGAAAAACTAGACAAATACACTAGAAAAAATGCCATCGGCGTAGTAAATATCGAGAAAACGAAAGTTTTGATTTTCCACGCCCGTAGTATAAAATATCCACCTAAATTTTATATCGGCACAGAGCTGCTGTCGTACACTCCACAGTACACATATTTGGGCTTATCGTTTACTGCCAGTGGTAAAATGCAAAATGCACAGAAGGAGTTGAGATTTAAAAGCTCCCCACAGTTTTACAAAATCCGTTTAAGAACAAATGGTTTCCGCCAGTGTCCATATCCTTGGAACTATTTGATCCACTCATTAAACCCACCCTGCTTTAAGGAAGGGAAATATGGGCCGATAGAATTCAACAATGTATCCACTGATAATTACCCATGTGAAAACGTCCACCTTCAGTTTTGTAAGACCTTACTGGGGGTGAATAATAAATCGTCGAACCATGCGGCAAGAGCCGAACTTGAACGTAACCCTCTACACATCGAATAAATCGTCGAAACATGCTGCAAGAGCCGAACTTGAACGTAACCCTCTACACATCGCGGCCTCTCTTCAAATGCAGAAATACGTTGAGAAATTATATCAGTTACCCCCGTCCACTTTACTAAGTGAAGCGAGAAAAGAATATGAAAAATACACAAAGAACGATTCAATACTACTCAAATACCAACTTGTTGTAGAAAATCGAATCAGTGAAAACGATTCCGGTAGAACGCTGGAATTTAAAAGCTGCAGTTATTTCCTAGAACGCGCTCACATTAAAAGGTTTTTTAATGACATTCATGATGACAATAGAAAACGTGATAAAGACAAATTGAGGAAATATAGGGTGTTCAAGGAAACATTCAATCTGGAACCTTATCTGGTAGACACCACGTCATTAGAAGCGAGAATTATATTTACTCGGTTACGTGTAAGCAACCATAAACTTCGTGTAGAAACAGGTAGACATGTGCAGCCACCCGTACCTGTAAACGAAAGTGTGGTTCCCATATGCAATTCTGCTGCCCTAGAAAATGAGTTACATTTTGTAATGGAGTGCAGGGAGTACGAAGCGATCAGGTCTATTGCGTTTCAGAAAATTGAATGCGAATGTCCTCAATTTTCTGAAATGACTAGCTCGGAGCGGTTCGTGTTTCTTATGAAAAACGAAATACTATCATTATGCAATGTTATACGGCTGTTCTTTAAACAACGGGAATTAGTGTACAGTAAATAAATAATGTTACAATAAGACTAAAATCCTCCTCCGATTGGACGAGAGCTCGCTTAGTATATTTTATGTTTACGGCTCAAATGGCAATGTTATCGTCTGACGTCACTGCGCGAAATATTTGAAATGACGTCTCCTGTTTCGTAACTGCTTCATCAACGGAGTGACTAACAAGCCACTTCATTTTTCTGGATGTTTCACGTGTGCAGCAGACGGTGTTCCGGATGAAGTGTTGTTTAAATTACAAACCTATTTACGATTTGAACTAAGATGGAATAAGTTTATCTGGTTTATTGATTATTTATCAAGTGCCGTCGTGGATACACGAGAGGTTTATTTACTAAACACGTGATAGTTAAAAGTTGCCTTGAACAAGGCAACTTTTAACGATCGCAAGTTTCGTAAATAAGCCCTTCGTGTATCCACGATGTAGGTTTTAGGCTATGGGTAGTGTCTTATTGGAACATATACATTATTGTGATGAGTTGACGGTAACATGGTCTGGGGTTTGCGGCTCGGAGCTTATGTTCAACCGAGACGCGAAGCTTCGCGTCTCGGTTGAACATAAGCTCCGAGCCGCAAACCCCAGACCATGTTACCGTCAACTCATCACAATAATTTATAATATAGTGAATTTCTCATGATAAAATGTGTATATGAATATTCGTATTACATTATTCACCACATATATAATACTATGATTCTGTATTTTTGCAATCTGCCTTGTTTTTGGTGTATTTGCTAAATAAATAATGTAATCTAATCTAATCTACCATAGGGATTTACAGTGAATTTATGTTCTCTCGGTGAACGATAACAATATTTCATCTGCCAATAATGGCATTAATTTGTTTCTTGTAAGATAATCAGTAATATTATCGATAAATAATGTTTATTGAAGTAATCACATCAAGAACATATTCGTCTCCTCTTTCAAACGTCATTAATTATACAGCAAATAACATTCGGAGACGTGAAATTATTTAATGAAAGACAACAAAGCTAGTTTATTGTCTTTCTGATTTGAATCAAAATCGTTTCAAATGTGACGCAATGTTCATGGAGTTTAGAGGCCAAGATGCAGTGCGAGCGTTTTGAGTATTGCGATAAAAGTAGTTGCGTCAAAATTATATTTAGTGATTGTGTGTTTCCGCGTTGGTCATTGAACGCAGCGCAGTTAATTATTGTCTTTGTTCTTCTACAAAGTTGATATCAGAGCCATATTACAATGTTGCAGTTGCAAACTGAGAAGACAAATGTTATTTATTACTTTCTCGCAATGCTCGGAAAGCTCAATCGCATCTGGTGTGTTAGAGGCCTTAATTTCCCTTCTTAACTTTCACTATGTGAGAAGTCAACCGGACACTTTCTGTATAACTAGCGGGAAAAAATTGAATTTTTCTAGCTAGACTGAATCACACACTGTCCATTTATATAATAGATTTATCCTTTGTCTGCTGAATTCTGAAAATTCTTTCTATGATTTTGCCTTTAATGGAGGCGTACATCTTACATTCCTATCGGAATTAAGACTTCTGACACAGCAGTTACACCATACCCATCATGACAACGTTGACAGTTGTCCAAACAGTATTCCAAACACCTTTTCCTAGTTGACAAAAGAAGTAAAAAGAAACGTTTCGTCATCGACCGCGCTTTCCACTGCCACAATGGCTTTCCTTCACAAATGAAAGAAGCCTTTTTGCTGCCAAAATTTAGTCGACGAAGATTTTTTATGTCAAGCGAAAATGCTCAGTGAATTGGTTAAACTGACACTGATAAAGGGCTCTAGCGAATGTTCCCGAATTTGAACAATCTGCCCTCTTTCGCTAAGCAGCACCGAGCCGCGTATCGGCGAGGTGATACAGTACGAGGCGAGTTCAAATTCATGAATATCGGCAGCGAGGATAGTAAATATCTTACACCTGTTCTTTTTTCAATCAATAAAAGGTACGGACTCGGGTATATTCAGCGGCGAGATGTATTCAAGTGAAGTCACTTGAATACCCAGCATATTGTTCTACCAACTATTTCAGTAATAGTTATTAACTTACAGTGCCATGGTCACAAATGTGCACAGAGAATTTCGAGCGGATCGCGACAGGGTCGAGATCCGGTAGAAATTCTCTGTCCGCTTCCCTCTCAGTTACACTTTAGAATATTTCCTTTCGAAACAGAAATACGAGATTATCAATTCTGAATTGCTATTCCAACTTACTTTTCTTGATGAGGTCTTGTTTCCTCCACATTCTATTTGGGAAATTTCGACCCACTGGTACAAGCAAATGTTTTGGTGCATCGCGATCTGATTGCGAAAATGACCGAGTTTGTTATCACAGTACTGTAGCTTGTGATATTTATGAATGGAAGTCGTGTACAGCAGTATAGAAACAAATTTAGTCTTGAATGCGTTATATGAGTAGAAAAAACAAGTTGGGTTTTGAAGGCTATGGACTAGGGTTGAACTGGATGGACAGCAATGCAGTAACGCCGTGTTCTCACTTTAGATTTTTATCGCACGTCTTTTATCGAACGTCTTTTGTCGATCGATTTTTGTCGAAAGTCACAAACCTGAAGGTTGTTCTCACTATAGACTTTTATTATGCCAGTAATTGTTACTGACCAATCAGCTTCAATATCTAGTGACCGTATATGAGACTGTGTATCATCGAGCTGACCGTATATAGAGCTAATATGCGGTCAGTTCCGACATTTTGTTTTTGACATCCAGCGCGATGTTTTTCGCGTGTTCAACGAACAACAAATAATTTCGCGTGCGTGTCTGTTGAGCAACGTTCAACTATAATACGTTTCTTCCAATCTGAAAAATTTTAGTAAACAAACGTAAATCAATACAATAAATAAACCACTAAAACGACATGTATAGAAGCCAACTGGCACTGTCTGAGGCGAATGATGAATGAAACTGTTTTCACTTACCTTCTTGAAAGAATTGTTAATCCATTTGCTCCAGTTTTTTTTATTTTTCCAGTACTTAACACTGAATTAAAGTTGTGAATTGTTAATATAAATTCCTGTTTATTGAGAAGAAAACTCCGTTCTTTCAGCGCCTGCTACTAGCGTGACCTTCACATGACGTAACACCGGGAAATTCCCTGACAGTGATAACAGAACATTTGCGCTAGGAATCTGGGTACATTTATGGTTGTGTCTCTTTCAAAGGACTGGCATAATAAATACGTTATGGGGCTTTCAATGGGCGGATATGGTGTGATATAAGGCCCAGCAAGATCAATATTAGGCTCGGCCTTCGGCCTCGCCTAATATTGATCTCACTTCGCCTTATATCACACCATATCCGCCCACTGAAAGCCCCATAACTTATATTGTCGTACCATTTTTCTCTGGAGGCTTGACAGCCGTAATCCCTTCGACAAATCTAAGGAGTCTTTCGACAAAAGAAGTTGAAATGAAACGCGTTTGATTGTTTCGGCAAAAATAGTATAAGTCAAAAATCTAAAGAAAGTCATCCGTCTTGTGTGTTCTCACTAGAGATTTTTGTCGATCGACACCAGCTTTGTCGTTTACAAGAAAAACGTACGATAGCAATTTATAGTGAAATCACAGCTTTACATAGCCATTTCTTGGGTGGACTGCAATAAATGAACACCATGATGATTCGTATAAAAAATAAAACTTGGAGGGTTAATTCTGACATTTTCACATTGTGGACTTTTCGATATTCCACGACCCTGACGCTCTATGCACACATTTCACACGTCAATACTGAAATGAAAAAAGTATTTCTATTATGTAAAATCATTGTCAGACATTGTTTTTTAATGGCAGTTTGAGATTCAGTTCACATGTTTCACAATGACATTCATTCGAACATATTCTTCCATACATTGAAATCATTTGTTCGCCATCAAAAAGGATATGGATTTGTTTCATGTACTTGAAAAGATCGACCAAAGTTCTTTTTCCTAATAAGAGAAACATTTCTTTCTCCACGCATTTTAGATAATCATGCTTTCCGCCAGTACATTTCCAATGAATAGAATTGTGCATGTGTTGGAATTTTACTTTCTCTATTGCACGTCATGTCGTTGATGGAGATGGATTTCAAGACGTGAAGTACAAACGCACCTGATTACCTCTGAAAAACTTTATGGTGGGGGTTTGTGACGACTTTGCAAGGTGCGCGGGGTACGATGGAGCTGTGTACTAAGGCGTACTGCACGTCGATGGTGCACTTGTCTTCAACCAATGCAAACCTTGCTAACAGTTGCTCGCCGCTACTCGGAGGTTCTCTCCAGCTTCCTCCACCCGTAAAACTGCCCGACACAAGGTGACCCTGGCTGCCGAATAGTCTGAAGAACCCCAATAAAAAAAAAATTGTCAAGGTATGAGAAATAAAAAAAGATTTCATCACAGACATACGAGATTATCAACTCTGGAATGCTTGAAGAGATTTTTGTCGATCGACACCAGCTTTGTCGTTTACTAGAAAAACACTCGATAAAAATGTATAGTAAAAGCAGGTGAAAGCTCAGCTTTAACGAATAGAAAGTATACATGGGTTCGAATTTTACTTTCTCTATTGCAATACGAAAGCCCATTTATTGAAATTTTGATTGCGGTTCTCGGTCATGCTATTCCACGGAAGATTTTTTGATGTGTTGGTGGAAATTGCACTTCGTGATCGTGAAGATTGTTTTTCGGTCATCCAATTTCCACGAACTCTGTATTTTATTTCGTCCCTTGGGTACTATAAGGCCCCATCTGCAATGCTGCATTGCAGATGGCTCCTTGTTGCAGTCCAGGGACAATTTATAAATATAGTGATATCTGTGTGAGCGACGACATATCAGACATAAAAAATACAATTTTTCATTTGACGTTGTATTTTTGTAAACAGTATCTGGTTATGTTTACTGTTTAGTCTTTCTGCAGAACAAACGCAATAGTCAAGCGCATTGAGTATTCAGCAATTAACCACCATGAGTTTAATGTTAAATGGATAGAGAGTAATCGCTTGACTGGACTGGTTACGTGAAATTATTCATGAGAGGTGAGGGACGTTGCACAAACACGAGTGGGTGAATGCGCACGAGTGTTTTACAATATAGTCCCTCGTCTCGAATGAATTATTTCACGTAACCAGTCCAGTCAAGCGATTACTCTGTTTATTACTTTTCATTGTTAACGATAATTATATTCTTTAACCCTTTACCTAACGTAACGACCAGAACCGGCCAGCGCTATTCTAAAAAATCGCCAATTAATTTTCATTATTTTTTCTTTTTTTGCCTCTAAGTCTAGCTCGTTCCAATGAGGGGGCATAACCTATGTTTTTGAGACAAAAAATTAAAATAACAGTTATTCAAGAATTTGTTTTGCAAGTGTCGTCTGCTTTTCATGTTAGGTAAAGGATTAAAAAAAAACCAAAACTATAAAGTCCCCATTACACCCACGGCAAAGCGTCTTCGTTTGCGCGCACAGATACATGACACAATTGTTGACTGCATAATTCACTTGTGAAGTTATTGTTTATAATCAAACCCGGAAATCCCAGTAAATCACACTTTGGAAAGTAATAAAAACTCGTCGTTTACATGACTTCAGCATACTTTTCTTGGCAGATTGGTCTCACGCTAAAGGTGATACTGCAAACAGGGCTTAAAACTCTCCATTTCATTTTATGTTTGACACATTGAGCCAGCAAATCCAATTTACCTACTCGGTGTAACGGTTTGATTAACTCTAATTGTACGAATAGGGGCATTTTCGTGGGTTTTAAAAGGCAGGCTTTAACAATGTTAACTTTCAATTGTACACGTACTTACTTTTTTAATTCTCTACCAAACTCAACATTGTGGGTTCTGAAGAATTTCTTGCTGCGGTTTCACATTATACGCTGGAAAATTGAACCGTTATTCCTTCTAATTTAATCATCTGCACACTGATGTCGAAATATTAACCCCCTACACACTGATGTCAAAATATCTAAATTTCAGGCAGAAAAAAGTTCCCATAATGCAACTAGAAATTTAACCAATTTAATCTTGTTTGACAGAGCTCATTGAGCTCTGTCAAACGAGATTGAATTGGTTAAATTTCTAGATGCATTATGGGAAAAAACAGCTTCCTGAAATTTTGGTATTTTAACATCAGAGTGAAGGGGGTTAAAATTCCAAGAAGCGAATTTTCCCAAAATGCAACTAAGAATTTAACCAATTCATTTATACATGTAAGTGATCGTTGAGTTATGTCACACAAGATTAAACGAGTTAAATTAGTAAAACTACAACTAACCTGCAACCAACATCCCAAAGCATTGCAGGGCCCCTTCCGTGACTCGAAGTGGCGGACAGTCGGTTAACAGGTATTACGGCGGACTTAAAAGAATCTATGCGGTTTTAGAGTCTGCACATTATCCTTTCGCAGGGAGGTTCATTTGACGAGCAGATGAAGATTTTGCCAGTTTTTTTGTTGAGTAACTCACTAATTGAACTAGTATTATTCTATGACAGTGCTATCTAGGGTTTATCAGAACGTAACAAAATTAATGGCGTGCAACTAAGAGCAGCACGGCACTTTTTAGGACTAATTAAAAACTCCCCAAACTTGTGTCTACGAGGTGATTTGGGATGGATTTCTCCCTTGACACAACAACGGATCCACACATTTAGATACTGGAAACGTCTAAAATCACTGGACAGTGACCGGCCTATTTTTGAGGTCCACAACGGGTCCCCCACGAACAAAAGATTCTGGGACTCAAGAGTGACAAAACTATTAAAAAGTGTTCAGCTGGATGAATCAATGGACCTAAAGGTTGCCAAACAATAATTGGTAGAAATGGACTGTGCAGTATGGTGAACACTCCCTCTTGAAGTGGAGACCGGCAGGTATGCGAAACCAAAAGTGCCGCTAGAACAAAGAATATGCAAATTTTGATTCACCAATGCTGTCGAAGATGAAAAACATTTTTTAATGAACTGTGAGTTTTATGTTGATAAAAAGCAAGGAACTTAAACAATAATGGCGACAACCAAAATGTGGAGGAAACTTTTCTGTTCATAATGAAGTGTGACGAGTTACAACCTTTCTTGGCTTTAACCTTGTATGAAATGTGCAATCGCAGAAAAACAACACTTTTGTAAATGAGCAACCAACACTTAAACTACCTTTGTGTATACGTTATCCTATAAAAATGTATATAAGATGCACAATTTGTTTCTTGCGCGCATTCGCCCAGTGCTATGGCAGTCGCTGCTTCCCTCGACGGGACACGTGTACCCAGGGGTTGCGTGCGTTAGGCCATCGATGATGTCATAACAGACCCAACTTCTGTGTGTGCGTTTTCTTGGGAGGGTCAACAGTGACTGTTGGAGTGTTGAATGGCATGCTCGAGGGTGAACTGTTTTGTAAATTTGAGAAAATCCTATATTATATGGTGATGTGGTGGGGTGGATGGGGGAAAGGTCAACATATTATTATTATTATTCCCCCTCCCACATTTACCTCTCTGGAAACCAGTAACTTATAGAAATAATAGGATGAATATATGTGAGGGAGGTATCGGACCAGATCCTATCGTGATTACAAGTGAGGCGTATAACGTAAACAACGCAAATTTTAAATATATGCCGATTACCTAATTGAACTTTTAAACATAAATACCAGGCTTGGCGATCGATTTTAATTTAAATTTTTGAAAGGCCGACGAAGGAACATTTGCATGTCGAAGAAAGTATTGAAACCCCAAAATGGGAGGATTTGAGTTCGGTATGCACATGTTGCTTTATCGACCTCTCAAAGGCTTTATGTATATTTTTTGCTCTTTGTATATTTGTAAATACTTTTCAGCTTTTCGGACTTGTAAAATTGTTTAAAATATTTGGTTGTATATGTACGTGGGTATATGCAGATGCACGTGGAAATGTCTGCATGGTTTGTATATACAATTCTTTTCTAGGAGTGGGCGGGGACTGGGGTGATGCTTAATGTATAACGACTAATCAATGATCAAAATGTGTCGCATAAGCCTTCAGAGGCTGGGTTTCATACAAATATTCTGTAAACATTCTATGTGTAATATATTCCATGTGTATCGAAACGTGACACTTAAATAAAATATTCTACTACTACTACTACTACTACAATAAACCTCATTTTTTCTTGTAAGACTGTGTTAATGTTTGGTGTGGATAAATTATCGTGCCCAAGAAACTTCTCTAAATAATCCTCTCGCATTACAATATTATTCGTTTAACGTGCAGAGTACTGTAATCACACAGGTAGTCAGAAAATTTAGACCTGGTTGCGGCTGCGTCACTACCTGTGGTCAATACTATAGAACCTTTATAATTGTATTTCTTAGAATTGTATTTTCTGGTTTTGACTCTAAATTGGTTGAAACGAACCATTAGCATTTTCAAACACTTTTTTTCCACTTGGTAAATTGCCATATCTTTTAAAATGCTAATGATTTATTTTAGTCAATTATATTAATAGGTAGAAAATACAATTTTAGGAAATACAATTGTAAAGGTTTTATAGTATTGGCCCCTGGTCGAATTCGCTGTCTGCATTTTTGTACCACATACATGCAATTGCGAACGGCGGTTTCTTATTCCATGAATAACTCATATATTTTATTTATTTTAACTAGTCTTTAACCCTTTGCCTAACGTGAAAAGCAGACGACACTTGCAAAAAAAATTCTTGAATAACTAATTTTTTTCATTTTTTGTCTAAAAAACATAGGTTATGACCCCTCGTTGGAACGAGCTCGACGAGCTCGTTCTAACGAGGGGTCATAACCTATGTTTTTGAGACAAAAAATGAAAAAAATAGTGAAAATTAATTGGCGATTTTTGAGAATAGCGCTGGCCGGTTTTGGCCGTTACGTTGGGTAAAGGGTTAAGAATATGAAACCTCCAGAATTTGTGACCCGTTAGTTATTACACACGGTACATTGTCCAAAGTTCAAAAGATATTATCTGAAAAATATACTGATTGAAATGTGGGGCTCAGTCATTTGTGTGATTCGTAATGTCTACCCAAACATAATCGGGAACTTAACATATAAAAACATCATGAGATAATACGACATCGGATTACCCTTACATTTTACATCCCTGATGGCAATATGGGAATTTCCACTGAGCATTTGATGTTCAATTATTTATAACAGGTTTTTTATTGAACAATGCAATGTAACAATTTCTGAATCAATAATAAAACTACATTTGTCTTCCTCCAAGCTATGGCTTATGGCCCGCCAATGTAACGAGCAGATCAACATCACGAAAACTAAGCGAGTGGAAAGGTATGTTTTGGAAACAATGTGAAAAAATGTATTCTTGATTAAATTAGGTTATTTCTCAGATAACTGGTTAATATCTATATCATTAATGATAAATACATACCATCAACGCATCGAGATATGGCCATAGAAACATGAGCGAGACAATATTTTGTACATACACATAATTGTGATAATAGATTTATCTTACAATTGTTAACTTTTTAATTTATAACTTCATTAAGTAGCATTTTAATTTAAGATTTCATTTTTATATTTGTAAAACGCTGGTCGTTTCATTGAAATTGTATGCGGCTACCTTCAACTTTCAGGTGGCTTCATAAAAGCAAAATGGAGAATGTCCAGAGTGGAGGTTTTTCATTTTGTAGTGATAAAACCCAAAATTCTATTAAAGATAGCTTCATATTTTTGTCCAATACACAAAAATAATTAGATTGAAACACTAAGTGGGGAAAACATATCCCAGTTTGTTTATTTAGTACCATGTGTGTTATCTTTGGTGTTAGACAATGACAACTGCCGTTTTAATGCTCAAGTATTGCAAAACAAAAAGAAAAAATTGTGTTCCACACGAAAAAAGGTGCATCAATTAACTTATTTAATTTAGAGAGTGAATTTTCATCCTTTTTTACATATTTTACTTTGCTACTGCCGATCGGAGAGAAACAGTCACATTTTGAGAAATGTCATCTATTGTCAGAAGACGTTGAGGCACAAGTCAGACTGGCTTCGTGAATATTTCTCAGCAAGTACACCACATTTTACAGCTTATCTATAAAGATCAGTATCAAGGTTTCTGTCAACAACAACACCTAAAATGTTATGCATGTCACCACGCCCCCTGTCTATACATGTGGAATAGGAATTGCCACACTATCGCCAATCTCAACAGGTTTTAGTTCAATTCTTCTTCTCTTCACCATTCTCTCGGCTTGGCGTCCCCGATTTTCACATACTTGCAGGCACTGTTTCCTGATGGACTCTATGTGCTGAGCTATTTCACTCGATTGTTGGTCTGACAATGAATCATCGTCGGGGACTGAGTTGACTATATGCTCCTCACTAGTTGATGGGTTAGCTAGCTCAGTTTCTGAATGCTCACTGTTTAATTGTAGTGTTTCAACATCTAATGAATTGGAAACCACTTTCAGAAGGTCAGCTTCTGACTGCCTCATTGATAACATATCCGTGGGAAGTTTTGTGCTGGATAGGCCTACACGTGCTTCACATCCAAACACTGCTGCATATCCTAACGATTTGATTTCCGAGTGGTAAGCACGATTCTTATGAAACTGAACACATTTTAACCCTTTACCTAACATGAAAAGCAGACGACACTTGCAAAAAAATTCTTGAATAACTAATTTTTTTCATTTTTTGTCTCAAAAACATAGGTTATGACCCCTCGTTGGAACGAGCTCGACGAGCTCGTTCCAACGAGGGGTCATAACCTATGTTTTTGAGACAAAAAATGAAAATATTTTGAAAATTAATTGGCGATATTTGAGAATAGCGCTGGCCGGTTTTGGCCGTTACGTTGGGTAAAGGGTTAAACCATTTGTCCAGTTTGTTGTTTTGTTATCTGTCAAGCATGTTCTTAATATCAGTTAGCAGCCTCCACGGACTCCTGACTTTGGGGATGTCGAGGCTTCCCATGTACAATTGAGAGTTCTGGCCAGAGGTCCTTCAGCTCCTTTATGACTGATGCCATACACTTGGACCCATTGTCACTTCGTAGAATTACTGGCGCTCCATACAAAAGAGGAATATGACCATGAGTTGAAATGCTACTTCTGGTGCACGTTTGTTCGTCAGCGGCCTCAGAAAACAAAACTTTGTTAAATGGTCTTCGTAAACCATTATCCATTTAAAATTAGAAACAGTCATTACTGCATATCAATCAAGTCTACTTGTGAACTTCTTGGTTAGAATTGGTCGCACCACAACTCCTTTTGTCAGTGGTCGCACTCTTTTCTTCTGACATTCAATACATAATAATTTGTACAACTTCAGTGCTTTATATGAAATGTATGCATACTTCGTTTGAACTTCCTTCAACATTCTGTCCCGTGGCCTGTTGCTGTATGGGCTCTGTTAATGATGTTGTATGTATCTTCAAGCATAGCGTAGTAGAGAATTGGATCATCAGAATTAGTACGGCCTTTGATGAGATTTTCAATGTCACCAAACTGGATAACTTCAAACCTGAAAAACATATAGCAGATTTTGAGAATTCTGTCATAGCTGGTTTCTTCCGATATCCTTTTATGGATGTCATAAGAACTGGCTCAATTTATATTATGAAGTCTGTGTTGGAAAGGGCTCATCTGGAGGAATAGTGATATTAAAAATTAAAACATACTCACTTGATCAAGAGGTAATACTCATTTCGGCTTTTTGTCTTTGAATTTTCACTGGCTAATTTAACTTGTGTAATAATGTTGAATAATCAGACTTAGAAATGATATCCTTGGAATTCTCACCACACAGTTTTAACAATTCGGTTTTAAAAACCTGTTCGCGTTCGTTTGACTCCATTTTGTAACATGTAGCAGGCTAGTTGGGCATTCAATATTTATGGTAGAACTAATACCCGTGTCAGCTGTACTCAAGAAGCCAGCAATGAGTTTTTGTAATTAACCCCAGATGAATGAAGCCATGCTAATCTGTAATTTAACAGAAATGTTAATTATGCAGACAAGCCTTAAGATTCAGTTTATTTTTAAGGTATTTACTACAAGCTTCTCTGATAATTTAATGGAAATGTTAACAATTATGCAGGTAAGTCTTTAGATTCATTGAGCTTTTCGAAGGTGATTAGAATAAGGTTGTCTGATAATTTAATGGAAATGTCTATGCATACTAGCCTTTAGATTATTAGTTATCCTTGTGTTTTTCAGGGTGTATGGGAATTCACACCGGTTTGAGAACACATACACCCTGAGGCAAAGCCGAATTGTGTATGAGTTCCCAGACCGGTGGAAACTCCCATACACACTGGAAAACACAAGGATAACGGATTTATATCCAAGAATTTTGGTGTACTCAATACTTTAACCTACATTGTGGGAAAAAACTGACAGAAAATTTGTACTTTGTAAGTTTCTTAATAAAACCAGACAAATATGGATGTCATTGGAACTGGCTCAATGAGCCAGTTCCAATGACAGACATATCTGTAATATTTTATTGCACATAAATTTTAAATTTCCTGTATTTTTTTATATTTCCTGCTTGTTCTAACATAACCGAGCAGAAGGTATGAATTAATAATTAAAAATGGGTACTTTTTTTAGCCATATAGCCTGCTATTGTGTATTCTTGTTTTTACACCAGGTTAACCACGGTGTAAAAAAAAGCTACTGTGGATTGCAAGTTACACCGTAATTCCCAGCCAATCAAAACGCTGTAGTTTGTTTCATTTAGAAATAATAACTATTACACATAATCCCTAAAACCTTTTAGGGAACAAATATAAAAAGTAAAAGAAAATTTCAGGGATTTTAGGAATTACATGAAGTCCCTAACAAATTTCATGAAATCCATGAACTGCTTTAGGGATTTCATGTTTTCCCTAGGGATTTCGTGAAATCCCTAATTACACGAATTCCCTGTAACAGAGATAAGATGAAAGTGACGAGCGGGAAGTTCCTTGACAAATATAGTTCGGCCTTCAGTCAAATGATATTTTCGTACGGACACAATTGTGGCGATTATCACGTGTGTTGATGTGAATATATTTTTGTTTTCGATTCCAATTATCCTAGGAACGTGGCGGCTCTGTGACTTGAGCATTGAACTTCAAACTGAAGGGTCGACTGTTCGATTTTGACTAGCGGTAACTGCGTTGTGCCCTTGAGTGAGACACCTAATCCCACTTGGGGGCTCGGCGGTGCTGTGTACTAAGGCATACCACTTGCCTTCAACCACTGCTAACTTGTGCAAAGAAAGTTAGTTGGAGAGTGCAACAGTTGCCCCCCGCTGCTTGGCAATTCTCTCCGGCTATTCCGGCTTCCTCCACCTGTAAAAGTATCTGATGCAATTTGATCCTGGCTGTTGAAAGTTGCGTTAAGGCCTAATAAAACAAAACCAACAACCAAACCAAATTATCCAATTTTACGTTTCACCTATAGGCAACATCAAAATTTTAATATTACGAAACAGCGACGAAGTGATCAATTTCTAAAAGCGGAATCAATATTACGAAACAGCGGCGAAGTTGTTAAAAGCAGAATCCCTGGAGATGAAAATTAAATTTTTTGAGGTCGGCAGTACAATTCACAAGACATTTATCTCGCGGTTTTGACTTTGTCAATGAAAAGTTTTCCTGGGAGTGTATTGGCCGTTTTCAATGTTATAGCCTTGCTGATTTAAAAAGAGAGAGCACGTTTCTGCGGTTGCCTGATCTTGGAAAACAATATTTTACCCAAGTCGAAACCACGACTGCACGGTTTGCCTTATATGGTTTCGCAACCGTCACGTGACGGAATCCAGCACAGCGTTGTCCAATATTGGCATATTTCTTTTTCGTGCTTTGCTCGGGAGAGGTTTTAACACATCGGGGACTAAATGATAAAATAGCCTTTCTCTGATTCGTGAGTTCGGCGTCTTTTATTCGAAGCCAGACATTAGAATAACTGAGACATCTGTGGTTATTTCGGTTGGTTGCTTATGCTGTTCACAAATTCTTTGTCGTCAAAAGCATAAATTACAATTTCGTACCATGAAAAAGTTGAAATATTTCCGTTCCGTGCGCTGTAGTCATCATTTTGATATATCATATCTCACCTGACTTTCCCTTCCTGTGATTGGCGGGGCGGAACTGAACTATTTCCGAGATTTTTTTCTATTGAGCCTGCAGGGCTTATATTTAGTTAGTTTGTTATTAAGGTTTAACGACACTTCAACAGCCGAGGTCATATCGTGTCGGTGACAGTTTTACGGGTGGAGAAAGCGGAGTACCCGGTGAGAACCACCGAGCAACGACGAGCAGCTTCCGGCTCCCCAATATCGTAACCCCGCACTGCAGCACAGGCAGGGTTAGATTGGTTGAAGATATGCGCACCATCGACGTGCAGCACGCCTTAGTACACGGCGTCGGGCTTATATTTCGACGAGAATCCATTCACGCAAAGATTCGCACAACTAAGCCAGCGAGAATCCATGTAGATTCTCGCTGCACCCCAGCCAGAATTCACGTGAAAAGAATTGATTCAATGTAATCTTTACAAAACATAGCAGCAGCAAATTAACCAATACAATGCTAACATGACCTGAAATATCCTGACACTTTGTCAATAAAATTGTACAAATATGGCTGTCATTACAACTGGCTCACTGAGCCGGTTCCAATGGCATCCGTATTTGCGAAGTTTTAATGACAAATATTGTTTTTTTTTTTTAAATTATCAAATTCAGTTCATATGTCAAAAATTAAAAAGATGTGCTGGGTAAAGTACTAACATATGTTTTCAGTATAAACAGGGGCTCAACGACGGTGGCCCAATGGAATCCTGGGACACTTTCATAGCAGGTATGGATTTTCGCAACTATTTTCGCGAGAATCCAAATGGATTCTCCCAAATTTAGATGAAATATTAGCCCCAATTAAGGATTCTAAAATAATAGTGCACTTTTCCGTGCATTATACACTTTCAAACATAGCGGTGGAATATTCAAGACGTTCGCCGGATTGACGGAACGTGCCATTTTAAGGTTTTTTTTCGGAATTTTGTTGCGTTATTTCTAAGTTCTTGGGCATGGTCATCCACAATAGGCAGCGTGCTTAGGGTCGGAATCCTGATGAGCATCGAGACTCTTTTTCTTCCTTTTTTTTGGACCACTATTTTCGCATAGTCAGCTCCAAGCCGTGCAATATTTACAGTGCGGACGCTATGGACTGGTCACTTTCCACGGGATGGGCATTATTTCAACGGACGCAATAATATTGGATTGCAAACACTAATTATAGGAATAATCGTCAAAAATTTAATTTATGAAGCACCGGGTACAACCCGGTGCTTCATTAATTGAAATTTTGTTGATGATCATTTTTATTACCTGTTAAACGCGTGCCTGGATATCACTGCCCATACATGGATTTTGATCACTCCACGGCGTCTGTTCTGTGATATGCCTTTATTCACTTCTTCCATCCGTATTTGGAGCACTGGTAAAAGAAACCCAAAAAGGACTATAGTTTTGTTGGATGGCTCCATAAGATTGCCACTGCCCTACTGCTGTGTTATTGCTGACAAAAACGAACTCGCGTGGATATGGCAGTCACATCTTATTGTGAATATCGACTGTTTCTTTCAGTCCATAATGTTGAACGATCAAATTACATCGTATGAAACCTATAGTGCTTGAAAGATGTGGCTTAACAACTGTCGGCTTTAAAGGTCAATAAGCCTCTTATTATTGATAAATGCAAGCAGATATCTGCAGCTTAAATTATCTGCTGCACGAAAGCTAGTACATTGATCTCCCGTGTGCGGGATCTTTCTCTGCAAGCACGTCGAAAATTGAATGCGCGGAATCTCTCCATGAACCAATCTGCAAAATGTTTGAAAATTCAATTCATCAACGACCGTGTTGGAATGGAAATTTCATTTCTCCAGCACGGAAGGCAATTTCCGTTCTGTTACCAATTTAGTTAAACCTTCATACAGATGCAGCTAATACCATTTCACACACTGTTTGAACAATAACATCTGATCTTTTTCGACACGTCAGCTAAAACTATGAAAAAAGGAAAATAATGGACAAACACTGAGCATTTCTGTTTTCAGTTTCTTCAACTTCAAAAATTAAAGTTGCAAATTCTGAGGAGGTGTGACGAGAAGGTACTTTCTCAACAATTACAGCACCAATTACAGCTGTTGTCCGTCTTCGAAAACGTAATAGGATTCTAGAATTATTAAATCTTTCCACCCGGTACACACGTAGAACAATTGATGGTCAATTTGCAAAAGACGTAGTGGACGATCCGAATTTAACCCTTTACCTAACATTGAAAAGCATATGACACTTGCAAACAAAATTATCTAATAACTAATTTTTCGACGAGCTCGTTCTAATGAGGGGTCATAGGTTATGTTATTAAGGTAAAAAATGAAAAAAAATATTTAAAAGTTAATGGCAGTTTTTGTGAATAGCGCTGGCCGGTTTTGGCCGTTATGTTGTGTAAAAGGGGGTTGGGGGTAGTATTAATTGAATCCAACAACACCACACTGCTGTTGGATTCAATTATTACTGAACCTCCCCCGTGAGAATCCCGGGAAGTGAAGAAGTGTCTGTTTACTGTGATAAACAAGTTCTGCCTTACAGGTAAATTTGGACTCTGCACCAACGCCTGAGGTGGAAGGCATCTGTATAAACGATTGGCCAGTCATGACATCATACCTGTGTTGCGGTCGTGATATAACTAAGGATCTTTAAAGTGACCTTAAACACCATTAAGAAAATAAATATTACTTAACCCTCCTCCCTCCACACAAATTCAAAAAAATAGATGCGCCCAATTGCTAGTTCCAATATTATTTTCACCAGCTCCATTACGAACTCCATGTTTAATGGGTTAAAATCTCTCGCAATATTCCATTCTATATGGTCATTTTTCACTCATTCGAACAGTGATGGAAGACATCTCTTAGATCTTCAGAACTGACGTTTTTCATTAGGCTATCACGTCAAGTTTATCTGCGATCTTGCTTGAATAAACGCTTTAAAGATTAAATCGGCTATACAGGTTGAGTATAGAGTTGAACCCTATAACCAGGCAAGGAATAAACAACCTTTACACGTTTGCCCTTGTTTGGAAGGGTTAGTAACATTACCTAGTCGCATTTCCGTTTCTCTGTTTCGTCTTATTTTGGTCTCGATCTGGTCGTCATGTTGTTATAATTACATTGTTAATGTAGTTATACGTTTTGGGTCCAAATACTCAATTCCCACTGGTCAGCTGGGTGAAAACGTCATGACCAAATTGTAATTCATTTTCCATTGAATACATTTCGTCGAACTTTGACCCTCATGTACGGTAGAGCGCAGTTGACAGAATGTAATTCGGGCGGTGTTTGGGCGGGTTTTTAACTTTTAGCGCCTCTCGCAGTGATCAACTCCGCTGCTGTTTCTTTGGTGACATTTCCCAAATGTGGCATAAAGCCCGTTACTAAAATACTCGTATCCATTTCTAAAGTTGTGAAAATTAAAAATCAGAGTTGTGCGCTTTGTATTTTGTGTGAGGGTGGCTTTTCGCTTCATTCGTTCGAACATGTTTTATTTCGTCTTTCTGCTTTTTTGTTTGGTAAAAAGTAGTTTAAACAGTTACGGAATGTAATTATAAAAATTGAATGCAATTTTTATAATATTTATTGGAGTATGAACGTGTGGGAATGTGGGAATGGGTACAAATTATGTAGGAATCCCTTCGGGATTCCTACATAATTTGTACCCATTCCCACACGTTCATACTCCAATAAATATTATAAAAATTGCATTCAATTTTTATAATTACATTCCGTAACTGTTTAAACTGTTTATCCCTTCGGGATTCCTACATAATTTGTACCCATTCCCACACGTTCATACTCCAATAAATATTATAAAAATTGCATTCAATTTTTATAATTACATTCCGTAACTGTTTAAACTGTTTATCCCTTCGGGATTCCTACATAATTTGTACCCATTCCCACACGTTCATACTCCAATAAATATTATAAAAATTGCATTCAATTCTTAAATGAACATGTTTAAAACTGATTATTTGTTTGATTGATATAGGGCTGGTCGGCCTTGGTACAAAGTCCAAAAACAAAAAACTAATACAGGTCCGATATTACATCGTCTTCTGAAAAACATAACTTCTTCATACGCTTACAGCTATGGTGTCAGCAGGAGCCAATACTATAAAACTTTTACAATTGTATTGTCTGGTATTCTATTTTTTTACCTATTAATATAACCAACTAAAATCAATCATAAGCATTTTAAAAGATAAGGCAATTTGCCAACTGGTAATTTGCCATATGTTTGAAAATGCTAATGATTCATTCAACCCATTTAAAATCTTAACTAGAAATACAATTCTAGAAAATACAATTGTAAAAGTTCCGTGGTATTGGCCCCAGGAAGACGATCAATCTGGATATTCTGTCTCTCAACAGAATATCATTATTTATTTATGAGATATGATTTTCATTCTCAGAATTGCCCATTATTGAACTCGGTAGATATGATTTCAAACTCGGCTGATATTACGCTGATATCGATCGATATGAACCAAGTTAGCTTTGTCTCCCTTGCTGTTTTAATAAGTGCAGCCACTTTGTACACGTGGAAATATTTTACCCTTTTCACCGAACGCAATCCGGAAAGTTGGTATGACCAGGTGTAATGTTGTGATTTGAAGCTTGGTTTTGTATGGAGAGTAATTAATGATGACAATAAATAAGAATTAGATAGATGAAGAGAAGAAAGAAGCGAGCTGTACAGAAAAAAATCAACACAAACTGAAATTCAGAGTAGCAGATTCGTCGAAATGGGAGAAGAGATAGTTCAACTATCCGAACGTCGCGGCTTCCTCACTGGGCAAACCGGGACGTTCGGATAGCGGAACTCGGAGAAGTAGACACTTCGGATTCTGTGAAAAGAATGAGAAACAATGACACTCAGTTCTGAGAACATCTGTACTTATTTGCTTTGGTTCGGAAACTGCACATCAGCCTTTGACCTTCGGTCTCAGGATGGTATGAAGTTACTTCGGGCTGATATCTGGGTCAATATGAAAACTAACCAAGTAATAACCTCATCTGGGTCAATATGAAAACTAACCAAGTAATAACCTCTAATTTCTTATTAACTATTTGAACACTAGTGGTATCTTCCATGTCAGTTCATATGCAGCAATTAGAAGAGTCCTTATTCATTATTTGGGGGTAGACCAATCAACATTTTCAACGTGCAGCCTTAGGGCTGCACGTTGAAAATATTGATTGCTCTACCCCACCCTCAACTTAGCAGGCATCCTACTTAATGAAAGTATGACGTACCATGTCCCTGGGTCGGTAAAGCGGCCTCTGGTGTTCAAAGTGTTAATTATTATCAGAATACGTTGTAAGCTTCTGTTCTGTTGAATAAAATTTACTCATTTACTTGCTTATATTTTTCTTGGAAATTGGGGAGCGTAGTTGCTCAATGGTTAGAGCGTTGAACTTTAAACCGAAAGGTCGACTATTCGATCTTGACCAGCGATAATTGCGTTGTGTCGATGGGCAAGACACTTAATCCCGAATGCCCGTGTGGGAGCACGGTTGTGCTATGTACGATGATGCGCTTGCATTCCACCGCTGCTAATTCCGTTCACAAGTTGGAGAGTCTGACAGTTGCTCGCTATTCATCCGTGGTTCTCTCAAGGTACTCCATCTTACTTCACATGTAAAACTCTCCGACACAATGTGACCCTGACTGTTGAATGTGCTGCTAAACTACAGTAAAGATGACTCGGTGGTAAAGACATTGAACTTCAGACCGAAAGGTCCTCGGATCGAATCTGAATAGGGGTAACAGCGTTGTGTCCCTGGGCAAGGTACTTAATCGGGCTCATTCCAATGAGAAGCCATAAGCAATGTTTTTGAGACAAAAAATGAAAATGTTTAGTCGTTCAAGACATTTTTGCGAGTGTCCTCTGCAGTTTGGATTGGTTAAAGTGTTAACCCGGAAAGTCTTTTGAGAAATGCTTATCTGAAAGGTGAAATTGTATTGACTTTTAATGAGAATTTGCAGTTATTCTCAGGGCGTATGTGTCATCTTGTAGGTTTCATATATCCGACCGAAAACAAATTTTTCAACAAAATCCTTTGTTGCTGCCCTCCCCCCCCCCCCTTCCCCTCCTCCTTTTTGTACTTTACTGTTTGGATCCCGTCATTGTCATTTAGTGTTGAAAAAGTTAAATCAGAATCCATAGAACCGCGAAATTACTATACTAGTGTCTAATGAATCGTAAATATACAAGTTCACTGAAATGACAGAAAGAAACGTGTTGTGGTACTTCAAAGCTGAACGCGGACGATTTCCAATCAATCTAAGACCTTGGGGAGTCTTGAGGATTCAACACGGACAATACGGTTTACAAAGCCTTGCAAGAAGTAAAAGTATTTATCTTTGAAGTGGGCTGACGACGGATATTTGCTGGAAATACAACAGAAAGAATTTGTTCAAGACTAAAACCTGTTCCAATGCTCCCGCAGAGCCCTTGATTATTTTAATTTTGGTCGCATTGTTTGTTTAAAAGGGTTTAACGACACTTTCCGATGACCATATCGTGTCGGCAGTTTTACGGGTGGAGGAAGTCGACCTGCCCTGAGAGAACTATAGAGAAATGGCGAGTAACTGTTGAATTCTCCAGCTCACACAAAACCCGACACATGCAGGGTTGGCAGCGGTTGAGAGCGAGTTTACTGTTGGTATTACGATAAAAAACAGATATAAGAAGATCCAAAGAAAGTGTTGGTCACTTCACACTGTTTTTTACTGTGATTCGAAGAACGATTTTCATTCATTTGAGTGCGCAAAGCCGTGCTTCGTACTAAACTTCATGAAGTTAAGGTGTTTATTGGTCTGAGCATAGTTACCGTCCATGAAGATTGGTACTCTTACGTCATGTGGGCACGACATGTAGCAGCAATTCGTCTCTTTCCCAACGACCTTAGTTTCAAAGAACGCAAACTGTAACATTTCATAATTAGATAATTTTATACCTCTCCCCACCCTCCCCCACCCCCCCCCCCCAAAAAAAAAAAAAAATAACAAACGACAATTGCAAATTGTGCTATTGAATAACAAATATGTTTTCATATTTTGCGTCAAAACATATCTTATGACCCTTCGTAGGAACGAGCCTGTAAGGGCCCTGCGAAGCATAGAAATTCGATGCGATTCGAAATCTTCCGATTATTTGACTGAAGTGGTGTCGCACCTATTTGTAAATTTTCGTTTCTTCGATATGCTTTCACAATTCTACCAGGAGCCAATTTTTTACAATTTTATTTATCCAAATTTGTATTTTCTACAAGAGAATATAAATGACGGAAACGAATCTTTAGCATTTTAAAAGATATGGCAATTTGCCAACTGGCAAATTGCCACATCTTTGAAAATGCTAATGCTTCATTTCAGTTAGTTATTTCCCTAAATAAAAATACAATTCTGAAAAATACAACTATACAGGTTTAAAAGTATTGGCCCCTGGTGTCTCCTTTTGAACACTTCTATCCTCACGACCCTAAAACAAGAGACTTGGTATAGATGAATAGTTCAAGGAGGTTCCGCTTCTCAAACTACTTCCATTCCGCTTTAGAATTTTCCACTTTTTTGATTGACTTGCCATTTATTTCCGGTTTTAACGACGTGCAATATTTACAACTTGAAGAGTCGTGGGATTCGATTAAAGATTCGATTCGATCCAAAATCCTCTGCTTGTTGCGATCCGAGATTCGATTCGACCCGAAATTGAGATTCTCAGGTCCCAGTGACCCCGTTCCATTGATGTGTAATTAAATAGGTTTTGAAAAAAGACTTCACAAAAAGATTACAGTACGGCCGCCGTGGACTGGTCACTTTCCATGGGTGGACAATCCTTCCACGGACGTAATAATATCAGATTCCAAACACAAATTACAGGGATAATCATCAAAAATTTAATTAATGAAGCACCGGATACAGCCCGGAGCTTCATCTATTAAAATTTTGCTGATGATGATTTTTATTACCTGGTGAACATCACCACACACGCGTGGATTTCGACCATTCCACGGCGACTGTACTGGAGGAGTGGTGACTTCCATGAATAGCTTAGGCCGGATATTTTCGTACGTCAGGGCAATGAATAAAATCGCTTCCGTAATATCACATTTTACAGGGTTCGTGTCCTACATTCATCAGAATCAATCCGTTCTTTTCACTTCAGTACTTTACCTGAGACAGCACTACATCAATGAGCTGTGTCAAACATGACTGAATTTGTTAAATTCCTGGTTGTATTATGAAAAAATATGGAGGTTGAAGTTTTGATATTTCGACATCAGTGTGCATTTAGACGACTTTTGGCTATGCCCGGGCACCGTCCTTTTTGGTCGAACTTGTAGAAAATGTTATATTTGGCTTCTCTTCACTACACAAGAAAGTTGTTGTCTTGTCATGAAGAGAATATCAATTTTTATATCCTATCCTGATTGGACTATGTGCAACACACTGGACGGAATGTGAGCGCAAAGACCGATGCGTTAATATTATAATTATCGATTTTCTTCGCACTTTTACACAGTCGCTGATATAAACTGGCCGTTTTATTGTATGGCTGCGTCCGTCCGTCCGCCTGTCTGTCTGTTGGACCGTCTGGGCGTCTGTTAACGTTTGCTTGTCCACACAATAACTTGAAAACTAGATGTTCGTTATATCCCATTTTTCGTAGGTGGATTAGGCTTGACTCTAGGGAGGTTTGTTTTCGAAAAACAGCAGTTTGCCACCACTGTAGCCATCTTGGATTTGTTGCAATTTTTGCTTGTGTGAGCAAAAACTTCCAAAACGAATGACCAATGGATCCATTTTCTCCCGTTCATTACTGTTGACTATCGGGATTTTTCTTTCAATAACCAGTCTTCTGGTATATCCTACATGACCACTATGGTAGCAATCTTGTGTTTTTCCGGTATTTGCTTGACCGTGCAAAACCTGGAAATTCAAATGATCATGGAATCCTATTTCTGTTTTTTGTCGTAAATTGAGTGCAAGCAAAAAGTGCAAGTTATATTTTGCCATGAAAAATGATTCAATTTACGTTAAGCAGGCGTGTAATGATACCACTGCCAGCGGTGCTCTTGTTCAGTTTTGGTATATTGCAATTTGAGCTGAGCTCAGCCTTAAAATGAACGAAACCATTGATTACAATGAGATCAGTGTGTAAAAAATATGAATTCATTAATTATATTTTTGACGGAACGCTTCTTTGTGTCCAAATATTTATTAATGATTTCATATTACTCCCGACATTTTAATTATATATATAGTCTTAATTCAACGACAATGCAAAGATTACAAGCATAACACTCAGACAAATTTAGAACTGACGAAGAAAAAAATAGTAACTAAAACTTGATAGCAGCGCTCGTTTCACTCACATGCGTTTATAGTGTAACTATTTATTTATTTATTTATTGGTGTTTAAGGTCACATACTTATGCACAATGGCTAATCGTGACCGTGACAGTTTTACGGGTGGAGGAAGCCGGAGTACCCGGAGAGAACCACCGAGCAACGACGAGCAGCTGTCAGCTCTCCAACATCGTAACTCTGGACTCTGCACCGCAGCACAGGCAGGGTTAGATTGGTTGAAGACATGCGCACCATCGACGTGCAGTACGCCTCAGTACACAGCGTCATCGTGCCACCATGTAGGCAATCGGGGTGAAGTGTCTTGCCCAAGGACACAACGCGGTTGCCGCAGGTGGGATTCGAACCGAGGACCTCTCGGCTTGCAGCCTGCACCTCTACCAATTGAGCCACCGCGCCCCCTTATAGTGTAACAACAACCTTAACATTTTAGGCATTTTACGAAATGGCATTTATAGTTCTCTGCAAGGAAGTCCTCCTCGATGTCGCTTCACTCTTGACTGGAATACGGGAATTAAAATCCACAATGAAAGATCGAAGAGACGGCAGAAAGTTAACAGCGATAGTTGAATGATTGCTTTTTGATGATTGGAAACCATGCATCTGTAATTATTTGTCGTATTCATCAAACGTAAGCAGAGTCCGCAATTTATTTTTTTTTTTCGCCCAACGTGCAGAACGTCAGTTTTGCACAATTTCAAAGGATGTAATCACATCTGGATAGCACATTAGCTTGCTGTAATCACTCTATCAATCAGATGCATGCTTCACACTCTTTGTAAAGCAATTCCTTCCGAAACCATATTCACAGGACTAAGGAAATCAGAATGGAAATAAATTAACCCAGCACCAAGAAGCACCTTTCGCCCCCACTTCCTGTACAAGATATACGTGTCTCATGTGAGAAGGCCATGTGAGATAGATATCTATCTCACATTACCCACTTGACCGGCTTATTATTTTTCGAAGGTGTTCAAAATATTGTTGTTTGTTGTACTCGATGTTAATAATAACAGTATATTGTATACCGTTTGTTCAATTTCTTAACTCAACTCCTATCACTACAGCATCCATCGATCGATTGAAGCACGCGCCCAACTGACGTCATCGAAATGTGTCAATATTCATTTCGCTACAAATCTTTAGCGTCCGTCTTGCTGACGTTGTAATTTAATTTCATGGTATATATCTGTGGTATATATAACTTTCTTTCTCTCTTTCCGATAAGCAAATCGTTTTTTTCAGAAATAGACAACAAAATTATCCGATATAGCTGCACGTGCCCCGGGGTTACTTTTGATGACGTCAGAGTGTTTTAGTGGGGGAGGAAATTATCCCTGATGGGGTGGGTGTGAGATGAGGAAATCTCAACATCGGGAAAAGATATTTGGTCCAGACACTCGGCATGCCTCGTGTCTGGCCCAAATATCCTGCCCTCGGGTGAGATTTTCCCATCTCCCTCCCACCTCCATCAGGGCTAATAATATTCTCCTATTTCAGCTGCCGACTAAGCGCAGCATGATCGATTTAAATCTAGAATATACCCATAGTAGCTTGGTGTAGCCACTGTTCACCACTCGTGGGGAAGTGGTGTTAACCGCGAGCCTTCGGCGCGCGGTTAACAGCACTTCACCACGCGTGGTGAACATTTGGTACACCAAGCTACTTTGGGTATATTTTATTTATACCATGATCGTCAGATAATTAAGAGTCGCTATTATTTTTTCTCGATTTTACTGAGCACTAGACGAACATACGAGCGAATCTGTTTTTATTTACACGAGCATCGGTGGGCGATACTTCCTTGGTGGGCGGTACTTCCGCTGTCAATTTTATCCCCGAAACGAAATGAAAAAAAGAAACTGAGCCTTTTTCGTTTTAATAACATAATAACATACTATTTCGAGTTATGCATGCTTTATTAACCCGAGACAATGCATGTTTGTTAATTTTTGGCATCGTATGAGGTAAACCCATTTAAAAACGTAATAAATAATTGTCATTTCCATTTCACTGTTTTCGTGCGATAAATTTAGACAAGTTTGCATTCAGGTCGACGTCACCAAAGGTCAACGGGGATGTAGTTCTACTGTAGGTGTAAATTTCTACTATTGAAATTCCATTGCTGGCGTGTTCACCACGGTTGGTGTGTAAAGCTAAAATTTATGTCATAGGCTTTTCATATATAGTAGAATAGGTAATCATGGTATAAAATTAAATACTCATCTCATTTTCTGAAGGACAGTTGGCGTATATAGATTGGTGGGGAGGGATGGATGGTGGCGGCCGCACCGCTACCAATGATTTTATCGGGATATTTGAGTTCAGGTTTTTTGTTTCACATAACTGCCCATTCCTGTTAAAATGCTTAACAAATTCTGTTAGAGTAAACAAGATTGCTTCCTCCATATTTAACCCTTTGGCCACTTCCGATCAACACTCAACACAGTTCCGAAAAATGTAGACGACGCTTGTGAAAAAATCAGAAACAACTAAAAGTTTCCATTTTTTAACAATAACGCTCATGCCCTCACCATTTCGACGATCCCAACTTGCTCGTTTCCATAAGAAGACGTAAATTATATTTTTGAGGTGAAAATTGAAAAGAAATTATAATTGCCACTAGCTCCAACATAACATACTTTCATTTAGTTCCGCTGCCATTCCCATTGTGATTTGTTGATTTACGCCATAGAAATATTATTCAGTTTAGGTAAAATCCATAAAGAGCGATATATACTGACGGAAAAAAAACTTAAGTTCAGTTTTGGTAATATAATATTTCCGTAGACCAAATGTAGTAGAATTTGACACATAGCTACCTCGGTGTATTATCTGAGGAATCTTTGCTTAACATTCAGTTAACCATGACCACGTGCGACGCTGCATGCTTTCAAATGATATTTCGGCAAAGCGTACATCCGGGGCACACCTACGTGCTGTGGACTTAAAAACCATACCAAATCGAAGTTTTGAACTTTACACATCGATTGCACAACATTTCATTTCAACTCGATTAAAAAGCAAAATGCAGTGAATGTCCTAAGTTGACACGGGTTGGGCCATTGCTCTAATTATGCAGGGACAATCGCAACGTCTCGACGCCCAACAATTTGGGGCCGATGAGTCCACGATATCTCATTTAGTTGGGCGTCGCAGAGCCACTGGAAGATAAGCTGACCGTTCCACGAGCGGACGTCCGCGCGTTACGTCGCCACGTCAAGATAGAGGCATACGTCTCTCATACCTCTGTGACCGATTTCAGACGGCGACGGAGACGGCGAATCAGGTTGTAGGCATTCATGGTCGCCGAGTGTGTCAACGGACAGTTCGGAATCGGTTGCTGGAGTTCAATTTAAGGTCACGAGGTCCCTACTTTGGTCCGCAACTTACAACCAGGCGACGTCATCGTCGACTGCAATGGCTTCGGGCACATGCACCAAATCGGTTTCACTTATCTCACTGAATACGTGGGTTATTCACTGACGGTTCAAACTTTACAAGTCAGATGGACGGCAACGTTGCTATCGACGTCGAGGTGAGCGATATTCTGACGCGTGCGTTAAGGGAAGCAGCAGATTCGGGGGAGGGTCTGTTATGGTTTGGGTGGATTTCTCTTGGCGTGAAAACACCTCTCGTTGTCATCCAGGGCAATCTTACAGACGTAAGATATCGGGACCAGGCCCTCTTGCCTCACGTCATTCCACTTATACATGCGCGTAACCTTACGTCGCAACAGTATAATGCGAGGCCTCACGTTGCTAGGGTTTGTCGTGACCTACTCAACCAAAACAATGTACTAGTTCTCGATTGGCCGCCCTACAGTCGAAATTTGTCCCCGATCGAGCATTTGTGGGGCGAGCTGGACAGGGGGGGGGGGGGGGGGGTCAGGAAGCGCGTCAATGTCCCAAACAACGTCGCTCTGCTCTGTAGTATTGTATTGTGTTCAAGTGTTTTGCAATGCCATTGTTAACCATTTAATGGAAAAGTACGTTGTATTTCCAAAGGATGATGACTTTTAAGAGACCATTCAAGGTTTCAAAAAATCATGTGGATTTCCAAACTGTGCTGGAGCTATTGCTGGATGCCACATCCTTATCAAAGCTTCCAATGAATCTCATGAAGAGTATTTGAATAGGAAAGGCTGGTACTCGATATTGTTACAGGGGGTTTGTGATTACAAATATATATTTAGAGATATAAATGAGGGTTGGCCCGGCCGGATCCATGATGCGCGTGCACTGGTGAAAGCAGTTGTTTCACGCAGGAAAATTATTTCCAAACTGGATGAAACCAATTCAGCTTCCTAATGAAGACAGCAACATTCCTGTAGTGCTCATTGGTGACCCAGCATATCCACTAAAATGCTGGCTGCTGAGACCATATTCAGACAGAAACAATCTGAGTGACGAAAAACGCAATTTTAATTACGGACTGAGCAGAGCCAGAATGACAATAGAGGCCTCCTTTGGGCGACTCAAAGGACATTGGTGGTGCCTGCAAAACGACTAGATAATGATGTTGGATTTGGATGTACTATAATCCCTGCCTGTGTCATTCTTCATTACTTCTGCGAGATCAACAAAGCAGTTTATGATGAAAACCGGACTCAAGTGGAGGAGGAATATGATTCTGTTGATGCCGGAAAATTAGATGGAGAGATCATTGATGTACATCAAATTCTGGATATTCTTGCTTCGGTGTTTACACTTGACTGTCTGTAAACACTTACTATACAATTATTGGATATGTCTGTGGTGAACTGAATTCCTTTAAATTGGAGCTGCGATATTTCGGTTTGTTGGGCCTGGAAATTATGGTTGAGTTGTCTGCTTCTCCAGCCTGTCCTTTCATTTGACTGTCTCCCAGATCATCATCTCCTTTTTCATCAGTCAGCACTCTGGTTCTCCAGCTGCTCAAATTCTCCTGAATCACTTACTTCACTTCCTCTGTCATCAGAGTCATTGTCACTGTATGAATCCTTGGCATCAAGTGGTTCTATAATTTTAACTGGAGAAGACGCAGTCCTGGTGCCTAGAAACTGATCTAGATTGTCATAGAATTTGTACACAGTTCTTCCTTTTCCACTTTTCTTCAGGTTAGTTTTTGTCAAACAATAATTCCGTTTCAATATGTGCGTCTTTGTTTTACACTATTCAGGGGTCTTATCGTATCCCATTTCCTTCATTACATCTGAAATGTCTATGTAAATGCCGCTTTGGTGATTTGGGGATTTTCCAGTTGTTCTTCTAAACTCGTATCTTCCCATATCCCAAGAAGGAGCAATGTTTCGTCATTAGACCACGCAATTCCTCTTTTTGTGAATTTCGATTTTTTCGCTTGACTGGTCATAGTGCATTTGTGCAGAAGGCTGGAGGTTGAGTAATAGTATATTTACATTTGTGAATATTTACAGATGTGCATTTTTGTAATTTGAATGCACAGTATATTTGCACCAGGGGTAAAGTTCCACAGAGGCAGGTCGATGCAGATCAAATGTTGCATAAGCATTATTTACACCACCAGCTTCTTGGTCTAAATTTACTCCTAGAGCAAGTTTGCACAGGTGTGTATTTGCATTCACATGATTAGAATATACCCGCCATGCAAATTTACACATGTGTAAAAACTATACACATGTACAAATCTTGTCATGTGAATGGGGAGCTTTATAATTAGCATAAAAATGCTCTTATATCATGTGGATACAAATACACAAAGCATAGACAACCTTTCGGCTAGTGATCTTCCATTTAACTAACCTGGAGCCAATACTATGAAACCTTTACAATTGTATTTTCCAGAATTGTATTTTCTACATGGAATATAAATAACTGAAATGGATAATTAGCATTTTATAAGGCGTGTCAGTTTACCTACCGGTAAATTGCCACGTCTTTTGAAACGCTAATCATCCATTTCAATGAGTTATTTCAGACATAGAAAAATCAATTGTGGAAAATACAATTGTAAAATGTAAATTGGAGAGAGATTAGCTCAAACTTTGTGCGCGTCTTTTAAACTTCGGTAGCCAATTAGCGACAATATCATTGTTGAAATTCTCACCCACGGCAAGTACTAGCATCACGATGTTCAAAGCGGGAAGCACCTTTTAGGCTGACAGCGAAACGTGAGAGGCACAAAACTGTGGTTAACCGTTGACTGATTGAAATTTTCCAAGGATGCACAAGCGCCAGACACCTCTCTCTTGATAACCATTGCATTTTTACACGAGGTACGTACCGTTTACTTGCACCAGCGTATTCTTCGATGGCTAAACTGTTGTGCATTAATTCAAGTGGGTCCTGGGCCCACGGGAATTAATACACAACATCAAAGTCACGCGGAAGCTTAAATCGCATTGGGAAAATATAAAAAAAATAGTCACCCAACTTTGCTATCTATTTTTATCTCTACTTTGTCTTACATGGCGCCATTTCTTACTATCGAGTTATCTTGGAGGTGGAGTGGAAGGGCACGTGCTGCTGGTTCGCCCCCCCCCCCCCCCCCTGGATACGTCTCTATTGTTTGTTTCTTAATTACGGTTTCACTACACTTTCAACAGCCATGATTATATCGTGTCGGACAGTTGTATGGGTGGCTAAAGCCTACGTACCCAGAGAGAACTACTCAGAAACGCCAAGTAACTTCGGTCTATCCAACATACTAATCCAAAACGTAGGGGTTAACCCTTTACCCAACGTAACCTTTACCCAACGTAACGACAAAAACCGACCAGCGCTATTCGCGAAAATCGCCTTTAATTTTCTTTATTTTTTCATTTCTTGTCTCAAAAGCATGGATTGTGACCCCTCACTGGAACGTGCACGCCATGTTCGTTCCAATGAGGGGTCATAAGCCATGTTTTTGAAGCAAAAAGTGAAAAAAATGTTATTCAAGAATTTTGTTTGCAAGTGTCGTCTGCCTTTCGTGTAAGGTAAAGAGTTAACAACGGATGGAGGCAAGTGTACCAGCGTTGTGCCTTACGCCTTACACAGTGTTACCGTGCTCCAACATGAACAATTGGGCTGAAGTGTCTTGTCCATGAACACAACGTAAATGACACGGGTCAGGTTTGGACCGTCTACCTTTCGATCTCAAGCCCAATGCTCAAACCAATGCTCCACCGCGCTCCCTACGCCTCTACCACACGGAAGGTTTCATAGCACCGTATTTCTTCTGTATGTTTCAGGAGAAATAATCTCACTGTCCCTTTGAATGGGCTTTTGGAAAGAACACGATAAGGACCAATTTGTAATCTTCGTATTCCCCTAGCGGAAAAAGAATGAATTGATCTTATTATCTCTGATCGATGATCAATCGTAACAAATTGTTTCTAATCAATCTTAACTCTCTCGGGGCAACGCTATTCTTCAATGCGATCGTAATTAACTATTGTGGTCAATACTGTTATATGCCAATCGTGAACAAGCATCCATCATAACGGATATGGTACAGTAAGGTCATACAGCAGTAAACGATACTTTTCCATGCGATAAATTGGCATTTTGTCCAATTGTCCTTACAAATGAGGGAAGTTGGAGTAAGCAGTTCTCCCAAGAATAATACGCGAAGAGTGGATTTCCACCTAAAGATATATGAACATTCTATTTTGCTTGTTCTTATTTTCGGTAAAGATCCTGGAAGATGCATGAATGGGAAATATTCCACCGTTGTGGTAACTATGAATATAACCCTCCCACCACCACCACAATGTAAGCTATCCTAGGGCAACATCCAAGGTACATAGAAATTTAATACTTGGATTTCGGTTCTAAACCCTGAGTTGATGCGGAAGTCTTAAAATCGACATTCAGGAATTAAGTCTCCGTGTACCTTGGATGTTGCACCTGGTAACGGCTTTGCCAGTCTCCTATCATAGAAATAATACCGTGATGTATGTGTGTTTAACACGCTGCCGAAAGCGACTATTGACACCAACTTTATGATGATTATCTGTATGTTCTGATATGCGCAGCTCAAACCGACCATCTGATTAATTATTGGAAAGGGCTCAGAGAGCCCTTTCCAACAATTAATCAGATGATAGAGTTTCAAGTATGTCATAAATCTTATTAAACTTCCTCGCATACAGGCGTGCGAAGAGGTCCTCCATATATGGATGAAGTGAGCGTGGCAGTAAAAGGGTTAATGCGGTAACAAGGTTTGAAGGTTAACTCCAGGCGAATTTTAACATCTGGATGTGATGATTGCGACAAACGGCAAAACAAACAGCGCGAGCCCTTATCACCTGTGTATTTTAATTAATTAGCCGACGTCATTGCTATTTGTTCCGGCTACCTTCGCCGACAAGAATACGCTTTTCAAACTGATAAAGGGGACAGTAATTTATCTTCCCCAAGTAATTAAGAAGGTGAACGCAAGTCATCCAGTTAATGTGTTTAATCACCTGGTTGTCTCAATACAATGCATGTTACACAAAGTTTTAGCAGAAATTATATTTAGGAAGTTTTTATTTGTTTATTATCTCTAATGTAGGTTTGTTTGTTTTTATTTTATTGTGGTTTGACGACACGTTCAACAGTCATGATTGTATCGAATCGGTCTGGTTTTACGGGTGGCAAAATGGAGTTCCGGGAGGAAAACACCGAGCAACGGCGAATAACTACTGTCCGAACACTCGAACTTATTGTCCCTGTACAAACATGGATGCCATTGATTGAAGGGAAGTGTGTCATCGACCTGCGGTACACTGTAGTACACAGCACCACCATGCTCCCATTTGACAGTAAACTACATCACATTAGGGCGGTTCGGGTTTTGAATAGCTGGTAATGATGCCAGTGCTTCGTTCACCGAAGTGAAAAAAAGAAACTCGTCGGACGTACCCACTGATTTCTACACAAATGGGTTGCAGATACGTCACCGAGAAACGTCGCAACACAGTCTGCCCCACCCAACATCCTTCAATATGGCTTCAGATATGTCAACGTGTTAACTCCTCTCATCGGTAACGTTTGATGACGTGAAATTGTAATTCATCAGTTAAATTCGACCTCGTTGTTCTTTCTGAACCCGAAATTGATTGGCTGAGAGCCGGTCGTCTCCGTGCTCTAATCTCTGGTAAATTAGCCCTTACCGTGCTCTGCTTGCTGGAAGTGAGTCATTTAGAACACGTCTGTATCCACGCTACGCGAGAGCAACGGCGCTAAACCGCCCCGGAGTTGTTTTCTTTGGCAACGGTTGTCAGCGTTCGTGTTTTGAAGTTCACCTTGTAAATTCGATCATGGCAAATAGACCGAGATCGCAAATGCATTTTTTCAATGTTTTCTTCCAATAAAACGGTTTGGGTAATTTTTTCACTTCTAACTATGACAGGAATTACATTGAAGTTAAACGTCTCTTGATTTGTTAGACATTCCGGAATTTAACTATGGAAACCCCTTCGGTGCTCGTTAACAGTCAAATTCCCGAATGTCTATCTCATCGAGAGACGTATATCTCCTGAGTATAGTCACAACATAACATCTGTCACATCAGCAAACATCAAACGAAAGCCTTGCATGAAAATTAGTAAGACGGTATAAACTTTCCAGTTTTATCACTTCTATTTTATTAATAGAAACTAAAATATGTTGTAAATATTCAGTTTGTATTGCGGTGAAAAAATGTATACATCAGGAATATATTCATTTTTGACAGAAATAAAACATATATTCTTTAACCCTTTACCAAACACGAAAAACAGACGACACTTGCAAAATTCTTGAATAACTATTTTTTTCATTTTTTGTCTCAAAAACATAGGTTATGACCCCTCATTGGAACGAGCTCGTCGAGTTCGTTCCAGTGAGGGGTCATAACCTATGTTTTTGAGACAAGAAATGAAAAAAGTATTTGATTGGCGATTTTTGTGTATAGCGCTGGCCGGTTTTGGCCGTTACATTGGGTAAAGGGTTGAAAAGCGATCGTCGACTGCGAGGCGTGGGAAAATTGAAAACCTTCGAGAAAATATTTGTGTTGAGATTTGTCTATTTTTAGCACCCCCCTCCCCACCCCCAACCCACATAAGATGACGGCATGTGGGACTTTATTGTATGTGACCAATGGAAATTCCAGCAATGTTGTTGTATATCGATCAGTGTACAGTACGTGGAAAGTGTATTATCACTAAATCACCCGCAGAGTGGAGATTCTACCCAGCAATAATAGCAGATTTGTTGCAAGGCATAATAAGCACAAACAAAGTTTCAGCCAATGGACCTCCGGGTTAAACCCGGAGGTCCATTGGCTGAAACATTGCTCATATTTGTTGTCGATATGTACAAAATTTGAAAGTTATAGTTTGGGTGATAACTCCACTGCGCGGGTGATTTAGTTACGATCCACTCTCCAGGTACTGTATGTCCCACCCCCACCCCATTTATTCTTCAGTAATAAACCAATCTCACAATTCTTGTAACAGACTGAGAGAAGCTAGGAATTTGTTCCATCGATCCGCGTTTCGTAACATTTGTCTCAATCCTTCACTTTTATCATCCGTCGTGCTGAAAAATGTAAACTAATTTGAAGACGTCAAGAAATAATCTAAGAACGCAAGTGAACATTCTCAGCGAACATCTCCGCCGACATGAATGTCAATAAATGTCGACACGATAGCCCTTCTTTCATCAGCTGGTGATTTGAAAGTTATCTCGTTAATGAAACCTGACGCGTGAAGATTAATATCATATGGATTTTGTTGTAATCCTATTTAGCATTCCCGCATCCATCTTGGTAATACATGATTTATACCAATTGTATTGTTAAATAAGACTTGGCATCACCTCAGTTTTAGCCAGAATTTTACGCACATGGATTAGAGCAGATTACTGAGTACTGTACCCCCACCCGCCCCACTCCCGACACAACACACACTCTCCACACGCAACTAAAATTACGCGAAGATTTTCGTTCCATTAAAAAAGATACCAAACCGAGGCCATATCTGTGTCTGTATCTGGATAAAGGATGAAATATAATAGTTCTCATGTTGCATGTTTGTGGACAAGAAGTCGTGCAAAGAGTTTAATGACATGTTGTTGTCCACCCAACCGTATACAATTTTGCTACGGATTTCAAAATAGCACGTGCTACCCGAGACTGTCAAATTGAGTGGGTCAATGGCGATTTCCTTTGTGTTATGCTGTGCTAGAGACCCTGGGTTATTGAGAAACCACGCTAGTTTTTGTCTTCCGACATTTTAAAAATAACCGAAAATCAGAGGTTGCGTGTCATTGGTATGCATGAGGTTGGGATACCTCCAGATGAGCTCGCTGCTGAATTCGGAGTCACTGTGGCTACTATGTACCGTCTCATTGGACGGGATAGAACCACTTCATCTATCGCCGACCGACCGCATTCAGGTCGACCATGAGTTACGATCCCTGCACAAGACCGACACATCAGGACGTCTCACTTGCGGGATCGCTTCCTTGCGGCGACGAGGACAACAGCAATTATTCCTGGTAGAACTAACAATAGAATAAGTGTCCGCAACAGACTCGCTGAACACGGCATTCGAAGTAGGCGTCCATACCACCGACTAATCCTTACCCAACGGCATCGTAGCGTCAGAATGGAATGGTTACGTCAGCGTGTTCGCTGGACTCCGCAACGTTTGAGCACAGTACTTTTTAGTGATGAATCACGATTTTGTCCACGGCGCGCTGATGGTAGGGCAAGAGTGTATCGCCGACGAGGAGAACGGTTTTCTGACGCTTGCGTGCTGGATTGCGACCGTGTAATGGTTTGGGCTGTAATTTCCTTACACCATCGAACGCAGTTGATCTTCAACGATGGTAATCTGAATGGACAGCGATATAGGGACGAAATTCTTAACTCTGTTGTTGTCCTGTTCCGTTGTTCAATGCTAACTTCGGATTGCAGTTTTTCCAGCAAGGCAATGCCCGATGAGACTTGGCGCGTATCTGTCGTGACTTTCTTGAGGAGCAGAGCATCGAACGTCTTTCCTGCCCCCCCCCCCCCCCACACACACACACATACACACACTTTGGCCAGATTTGTTGCCAATCGATCAACTTTGGGATCACGTGAACAGTCGGGTCCGACTTCATGATCTAAAGAGGTTAGGCGATTTACGTAATGGTCTAAGGCAAGAGTGGAACGCAATACCACGGGGTGACATCCAGAGACTTAACAGGTCTATGAACCGTCGATGTCTTGCCATCCAAGATGCAACCGGTGGACATATACGCTAGTGACTGCATGTATGAGCTTTTTATTTCACCCCGTGTCTGCATTGCGACGTCCTGTTGTGACACTGGCAACAGTAAGAGCATGAAATTATGCAAATTCATACAGCTAGACTCGAAATATGAATTGACAATGATTTGTTTGGGATTAAAGTCGATAATATTAAAAAAGTTGCTCCTCAAAGTTTATTATACTTTTTTTTGACTCAGCAGATATTCTTCTTCTACGTGTTTTCAGCCTATAACGTTTCTTGGGAAGAATGAGATTTAAACGGGTCAGTTTGACCCTTTACCTAACTTGAAAAGCAGACGACGCTTGCAAACCAAATTTTCAAATAACTATTTCCCTTTCATTTTTGCGTCAAAAACATAGTTTATGACCCTTCATTGGAACGAGCTCAACGAGCTCGTTCCAAAGAGAGGCCATAAGCTTTATGTTTGAGACAAAAAATGAAAAAAAATAAAGAAAATTGAATGGTGATTTTTATAAATAGCGCTGGCCGGTTTTACCGTTACGTTTGATAAATGGTTAAACTGGTATAGTGGAAACCACTTGCCGTTTATAGTTAACAACAATAACTATTTTCCTATTCTTATTAGCGTGTTTTATATGTCAAACATCAACAGAATGGCTTATGCTTTTAAAAAAGGTTGGTGTAATACAACTCATTTGCCCAAATAGGTCCGCTAGGCCTATTATGTCCGCAAACAGATTACATACGCAAACGCGATCCGAGCGTGTCTGCAGGCGGATCAGCGGACATAATCTGCTTGCGTTTTATAGACCTAATCGATTTGCAGATATAATCGACGTGCGTTTTTCAGACTTAATCGGTTTGTGGATATACTCGACGTGCGTTTTGCGGACGTAATCGGCCCAATGTTTGCGGACACAATCGGCATTGTTTACGGATATAATCGATGTGCGTTTTGCAGACTTAATCGGTTTGTGGACATAATCGACGTGCGTTTTCGCGGACGTAATCGGCCCAATGTTTGCGGACATAATTTTCATTATCAGCTTGCATACAAAATCCGTCGTTCGGACATATTTTGTCGAAACACACTACCCCGAATAATAAAAAACACTCATCTGGTATGATAAAATAATGTTATCCTTTTCTGTTATTAACTACCCGGTTTGTTACAAACATAATTTGAACTGTGATAGGGCCCTGCGAAGCATCGAGATTCGATTCGGTTTCGAAACTAAAGTTGGTACTCGGCTCGATTCAAAATCGGCTGCTTAATTCATGTTCTGTCGAATCTTCTTCACATGAATATGGTTTGGTTTTAGTCCTCTTCGTCGTCCCACAAAACGTGTAGTTCAGATGGAAATTGTACATAAGTTGAAAAAAAATATTGAGTGCACTCCACTGACATTAACATAAATAACATCTGAAATCATTCCACAAACCATGCTAATTCCAGTATCACTTGTCCCTACCACTGGTAAATTCAAATTTAAAGATTAGAAGCAACCCCGAGAGGGTTATATTCCGATTATGATTTTGACGAAGGCATCCCGCGATGATGTAGTTGGATTATTGTATCAACAAGGAACTGAGCCATCACAGGCGGAACAAATCACGTTTATGGCATCCCCATCCCTCATCGATAATCTTCAAGACGCCTCTAATTCGAAGTAAAGTTGTAGAATTAAATTATTACTGATCTCCGCAGCCGATTTATTTCTCAGTGTGTCGTCTGTTTGTTCATTACCATTTTTTTCTTCACGCAAACATTTATGAATACCAGGTTGAAAGGTTAATACTTGTGAAAGAGATTGTCACTAAAACACCAATGAGTTTCAACCCTATAATTGTGTGACTATAGCACCCCTTTTTCGAGATGAGTCGAAGAGTCGTACGAACAATTACTCGCAGAAACAGCCGCTCTGTTTGTTTTCTAGCCTATGTGACGAAATCGACAGCCTAGTTCATCGGTATCCCACTTACAGCGCCCTTGTCTTTCGACTGTCTGGACATTCGCACCCCTATTTCCGAGATCAGTCAAAGAGCAGTGAAGCTTATGGTATTTCGAGTATATTGCTCGCATAAATACATACCTTTTTCTAGTTCTCAGCTACAGTCGTAGCCCGCCACACGATGGTAGTGGTACAAACCGGTACCGATACTAGTATCGACCAGTCGGCGCACTCAAAGGAAGGCATTGCATAGTACATGCATAAGGCAAATGATATTAACAGGAGGAACAGACGAGCACCCGAACCGTATGAGACGATAGATCTCCTCACTCTAGTGAAAGGAGTCGATCATAGGACAGCTAGCCAATAGTAGTGATAGACACCAAAAGACGTATAGACGTACAATAGTAGTAGCGGAAGAGCAGATCACCAACACATAGCGTGGTGTAAACCATTAGAAGTAATTGGAGACTACAACACTGAGTGACACAGTAGAAACGAAAGCCAATCACAGTACATAGAGTGGTAACTATGATACTGACCAGTATCAGTAGTGGGAGACTATGGCACTGGACGAGGATAGTGGTACTGAAAGCCGCTCAGAAGGCAGGTAATGGTAATTACTAAACATTGGCCTCCCTTGGTTTCCAAATTTTGAATGTTAACATTTTCTGAATGTGTTGTGCAAACATCCCACATGTGCAACACACAAGCATCTGTGGGACAATTGTAGGAGCCTCCTGAGCTCTGGTGTCAAACAGGGGACTTTGTTTGGATTACTAAGTGCTAAAGTGAATGCAGAAGTCTGGCAAGGCCTACTAATACTTGGTCGAAGCAATCATTGTGACAGAGAAATCCAGGCATTGTTGAGAGATAAAATGCTGGTTAATTCAGAATAGGGTCATGAATAGAGCAAAAAGGCAAAGGAGGTTCTGTGTGTCCATTAGAAGATTTAGAAGTAGCTGGAAACGAACTCTTTCGGAGAGAATCCGTGAGAAATAAACAGCCGTCGGGGAAGTTGTCGGTGGTGGAGAATTTTAGTCGTCTGTCGATTCTGTTTCGGTAAGTTGACTACTCCTTTTTAAAGGTGCATAGGTCGGATAGCAATGTGCGCTACTCATACCAGTGGAGTGCCAGTCAACATAGCTGTTGTATCGGCCCCGCCTCGGTATTTTTAGGCGTTATCAGGTCGTTTTCGGTAATTCAGAGTACTCCAGTTGAATAGAACACAACCTCAGAACACACACCATAATGCTGTTAAAATGGGTACAGACGTATCGTAACCACGCCCCGTGCCATAAAAGAAAGATATCAGCCTCCAATAAACAAACTGGACGATGGAAAGAATTGTTACGATATGAATATTGTAAAATCCCATTCTATCTAAGATCTTAAAGCAACAAAATACCCTCCCATGTCTGAACTACCATATCCGACACATGCTGAAACGGAAACAAAGACTACGCACACAAACATTAAAAGCAAAAACAAAAAACCTGAGAACTGCAGACATTTCCTAAAAAAAATCAAAAAAAAAAAAAAAAAAAAAAAATTCGTTGAGCGGAATGTGACCACGTCAGTAAGATCGTTCAGGGGGTACCGGATAGCAACAACACAAAGACCTTCTGACGATTCGTGAAGTTGAAAACACAAGATAGCTTGGGCGTCTCTCTATTAAAATATCAAGGACAGCTCATAAACGCCGACAAGGCCTAAGATCAATTTCTGATAAGACAATTCCAACCATTATTTATCAGTGGAAACAGTCAATATTATGCCACATGTAGATACACGAGCAACAGACACGATCGGACCGTTAAAAATAACAAAAAAATGGCGCAACAAACCACTGAAGAAGATCATCCCATCAAAGGCAATCGAACGAAATAACATACTCAACGTGATATTAACCCTTTACCCAACGAATAACCCGCATCCGCCCGCGTAATATGCAAATTCAGCAGTTGAAAAAATATTATTTTTTCAAAAAATTTCAACAAAACCATATCATGTGACCCCTCGTTGGAACGAGGGGTCACATGATATGGTTTTGTTGAAAATTTTTGAAAAATTAAAAAAAAAATGATATTTAAAATAATAAATTTTGATATCGTCTGCGTTGGGAAAAGAGTTAAACAAGTGTATTTCTAGTATAGCTCAAGGCCTCTGCAACATCTTCCAGAAATCAATCGACTCTGGAGTACTTCCATTAGACTGGCTAAAACTTCCATTTGACCGGTAACGGCAAACATACCACGTGCTTTCGAAAAAGGAGATAGGCACCTTGCAGAGAACTATTGACCTATATCTCTAAATTCAGTGCATGCAAATTACCAGAACATATAATATTCCGCCATCAGCAACAACACCCTGAAGAGAATAACATCATCACAAATTTAAACCATAACCTGCGAGTGGGGTATTAATGCGAAAACCGGGTACTCACAACAGCCAATGACCACAAAAGATCTTCGACTACAATAAATACGTCGATGTTGCTAGTTTTGACTTTTCAAAGGCATTCGACCGACATCGTACAACATGAAATGACTTCTCCATAAAATATACCAGTATGATATATGGACCAATACACATCTGACCGACAAACATTCTAAGCAAACGCACCATGGAGGTTGTCACGGAGGGCAAGGTATTCGATGAGGCCACAGTGACTCCGAAGTACCACAGTGCACCGTCTCTAGCCCTATATTCTTCCTGTCTCAAATAAACGACCTGTCAAACTGCGTGAGATCACATATACGCCTATTTTCAGATATGTTCCTGTTATTCAGACAAATAGACACCCATAAATACCAGATCGTTCTCCAAGAATATACCTGGAAACCTGGGTATCAACTTGGAGTATGAGGTTCAAGGCAATAAAATGCTACATTCGGACCATAAAAAACAAACTGAACCACTAATATAGCCTAAACAGCACAATACTACAGCATGTATCCAACAACTCATAGATGGGATTACAATTTTCGGAAGACATGAACTGGTGAGTTCACATCAGTAACATCACAAAGAAAACCAATTTCACCCCAGGCTTCTTGGGACGTAACTTTAGAAATTGTCCTTCGACTTTTAAACGCGGTGCCTATCTGTCCCTAGTTACATACGGTGATGTGATCTGGGATTCATACCAAATTCACATCGACAAAATGGAGCGCATTCAAAATAACGCAACTCGCTTCATAACACTAGATGACAAATCAAGAGATAAAGCATGTGCCACCAGAATGTTTTTTGACTTTTTTTTTGACCGTTTCTGTAAAATAAATAAAATACGTCGGAAAATAACTGTTGAGGCTTTCTAAATAAAATTTTGAAGTTCACCCTGATAAATTTTGTAACAGCTTTAGAAACATTGTGCACGAAAGCAGACTTGTGATTTAATAATGTTTTTCTGCCGAAAGTTCCTTTTCGATGAAAATTCTTTAGTAGAGTCGAAGTTTATCGCCGATTGGGGTGGGGATAAACCCCATATTTTTCAATATATGGGATTTATCCCCACCCCATTCGGCGATAAAACACCGATTTCAACAGGTTTCTGATTGAAGACCAAAACACTGATTTCAACAGATTTCTGATTGAAGAACCAAATTATGTACCGTTTTTAGTTAGTTAGTTATTGGTGTTTAAAGCCACATATTTATGCACAATTGCTAATCATGACCACGACATTTTTACGGATGGAGGAAGCCGGATTACCCGGAGAGAACCATCGAACAATGGCAAGCAACTCTCAGCTCCACAACATGGTAACTCCACACAAGCAGGGTTATAACATTGGTTGAAGACAGGTGCTCCATCCACGAGGAGCAGTAGGCCTTAATACACAACGCCACCATGCCCCAACGTGGGCAATGGGGTGAAGTGTCTTGCCCAAGGACACAACCCGGTTGCCGCAGGTGGGGTTCGAACAGAGTACCTCTCGGCTTGCAGCCTGCACCCTACCAACTGAGCCACCGCGCCCAGATGTAACGTTTTTTTGCATCCAACGCGGATTACTTATCGAAAAATCAAGCTCTAAAGTATGTTGCTGTCAGAATACCGGCTTTTACTTCCATTTCGCCAAATTTACCAACTAGAAACCTAACCCCCCCCCCCCCCACCTCCACCACCTGAAGTCCACTCCGGCACTGTCCTGCCCTTGAACTGCGTAGAATATAATTAAGTCAAGCGAATCGCATTGAAATCAAGTTTGGGGAAATGGGCTAACCATCTTTGGTTTATTGCATATATGTGTCTTGCAAGGAAACAGATTCAAGACAGTATGGGGTTGAGATAGCTGGCGGCAGATCCTCGATCTGGCATCACTGACTGTGTACACGATGCTCACAAAAAATGCACTCGACCTCTCCAAGTGACATATAGACACACGTTCCAATTTTTCTCTGCCAGTGAATTTATAGCCCATACTCTTTGAAGTCTGGGCAGAGCATATAACTTGAAGTAAATTTTAAAAAATTAACATGGCTATTCAGGACGTGTCATGTTTCGACCCCCTCCCCTCCCCCACCCGTCCGAACCAGTTCAATAACATTGAACTTGGACTTCGCCAAAGTAATTCGCATTCGTTTTTACATATGTTTTGGGTCGTCGGCCTTTAATACCATTCAAATAATCGTTAAGAAAAAAAATTGTAACACACTTCGCGAGGGTAGGTTAATTTTAGGCTTGTAAAACTTACCGTAAGTAGTTTTCAGTGTGCGTGGATTATCCCTCTTCCACATTACTAAGAGGAAAAGTTACAGCGTCTCAGTTATAGCTGAAAGTTTTAACTTTACAAACAAAATCTTCAAATATGAAGAAATAAAGAATATATAAATCGAATGCAAAGTCACAGGGCGGAGGCAGGGGGTGAGATATTCCGTCATGGCCTGCGTGTATCTTTTCATCTTCCACCAATCTTGGGAGCCAGAAATAAGCTTTTTAAAAGCAAATGTTTTTTTTTTTTATATTTAGAGAGGGGAAACACACGAGATTTTATCCTATCGGGTGGGGGTGAAATGTATAGGGAGAAAGTTAAACGGCTACACCAGAACTAACACATATCATTAATTAACGGGAGGTCATTTGAATTTGTTCCAAGAACCATGCGCGCATGAGACGATGGGGGGGGGGGGGGTGCGGTTGCCACCCCTCTTGGTCACAGGGAAATCAGCTATAATCATTGTTACATGTATGTCGTAAAAACGTCACGTTTCTCGATGACGTGCGCGTTCGTTGTCGCGGGAGTGGGGCTCCCACCCCCCCCCCCTAAAAAAAAATAAAATCAACGTCTAGAAATTTCGAATTTCGAATCACTATTTGACTAACAGCTGGAACCTTCACATACTATGGTATAAATCGTGAAATACCTCTTGGAATGCAACGCAAACAGACAAAATTACATCCTGTGCAGGAGGTGGGAAGTAAATTCAAGAAGGGCAAAGTTTGAATCGGAGGTAGGGGTTGTCTAAAACAACTGGGTTTTTTTCAGCCTAGTATCTATATTTTTTTTATTTTCAACCCCACCTCCTTCTCTAGTCTAAGTCAAATTGAGCACCAGTCTTTCTCAAATTTGTTCAATCTGCGCCAAATTTCATCCACTATGCCTGAAACGAGCAGATGAGGAGGCAAATATTCTAATCTATTTTACTAGTGTACCATCAACTCACAGTGGATAAGTCGTCATAAGTGGAAAATACAGAAACCGAAAGTTGGAACTCGCGAGGCGGAGAATATTTTGCTCCACCCAATGGGAGTGGTCTGTTTGAGTGGGTTCAGGGGGCGGCCAGTGGCGCCCCCCTCCAAAAAAAAAAAAAAAAAAAAAATAGGTGAAACGGTAAAACAATTGAGAGAAGAAAAGGAAGTATGCCAAAAAAGAAGGCGGACTGTTTTTATATGGACCTACGAGCCTCATCGTTCGGACGTCGAACACCGACATTTTCTGTCCGATGCCGATTGGATTCGCGGCAGCAAATTCAGTTTCGTACGCAACCGCACACATGTGCCGATGTCAATGAGTTCCTAAATCAGTTTTCTCTCTGACAAACGCTTCCGGTAAAAATAACACATCGGACCCCAGATCTATTTCCGCGACTGCAAACATGTGCGCTTAACTTCACTTACAAGCCACACGGAACGCGCTGCGTGACGCAGACCAATATGCCCAGGTTTTGAATTTGAATTCGAGAGTGAAACAAAGTTACAGGTATCACGGAACAAAATATTTTCCCACATGCCAAAATAGTAACGTTCAGGCGAAAAAATATGATCGCACCACTTCAATTTTGCCATTCAAATATCTTTGTCAAGTATAGCCCTTCAGACAATTTTTTCTCACCCGAGAACAAGGGTCATGCAACAAATAAGGGAGAAAAACTGACACGAAAGGAAGTACAGGTCACGTGCATTTTTCAGGCAATTCCCTACAAAAACACACAAAAAGTAAATTGTATTTTTTAGGTCTACGAGTTATCAAATCACCCTCTTTTTATCAGGCATATTCAACAATAGTGCAAGATGTCAATAGAATGTTTCAAACCTTTATTGAAACAATATATTTTCCAAAGGCTGTTTATTTTTAGCGATTGTGTTGCGAAGTTGGCCCACAGAAGTTAAGCAAGCTCGAAAGAAGAGCTATAGTTCTTCCATGGAAATTATAGAAATAACAGGACAGTTTTCTATTAGTTTGAATGGGACTCATATTATTGCTGTTAATTTTCCTCAGAGCCGATATTCGAAGAATTGGATAAACTAATAAGAAATACTCCGACTAACACTCGACCGACTGACCTACACTCAGTGGAAGAGCTGATCAGAGATAACGCCGGTAGTCGAGTTCTAGTTGATAAATATCACGGGCGGAAATCTCCGAATTGGTACTATTTGAACTGCCATAGCTGTCATCAACCCATAAATGACACTCCCAGAACAAACGGGCATCACATAATGCAGAACTGTAAATTCTATCACACACTTCTCCCGGTCAACAGAACCCCGGCGGAATGTGTTTGTGGAACAACCACTCGATAGATTGCATGCAGATTGCCGACAGTCTGCATGGCAGTACAAGCGTCTAACAATGGGTCCGTGAAGTCGTCTAACAATGGTGACTGCCACGTCACGGGAACTTTCCCTAACTATTCCGCTGACTGGTAGTCGCGTGATCAGGTTTGGCATAAAAAATCTAGTGGATATAAGCACTAATTCCTGGATGTTTGGGAAGTTGTCTCTGGGCTCCCGACGAGCAAGTACCTACCTACAAGAAGTAAGATGGATGCCGCCACTGTTGCTATAAGGTATGAACTTTGACTGAACATTGTGAATTTTACTTTATACCAGAGAAAACGATTGGCAGTTGAGTTTTATTTGTTAATAAAAATCGTAGATAACTGGTAAACTGGTCTTCGTTGTGCTGAACACGACTAGCTCGTGAGGTAACCAACCTGAGCCCAGAATCTGGAGCCTGTGTCTGGTATCGTCTGGTAAGGAATCACAAAACGCCACGGGCTGATGGGACTTCGCGGTTGGTGGGGCTCCGTAGTTCTCTCAGTAATCACAACGCTTGGAGTCAGAATTTACGATCGCAGATCGATAGACTTTTTACTAAATTCCGTAACAATTGCATCATTTCCGAGTGCAACCTTTCAAGGTGGGTAACTCTAATTCAAATTTTTAGTTCTCTGATACCTGAGTATCTATATTTAATAATAGAGGTTCCTCATTCTTATAAAAGCCGATGCCAGATCCACTGTGTGCCGCGACAAATCAGGCGGCCGCGCGATGACAGCTGTTGAGTCATCGGGAATTAAATGACTCGACGTGGACACTGTAGACTGATGATTTTGCAGCGCTAAAGGTATGGAAGATATCACACAAAAAGTCAATCATCAGTGACTGATCATGTCCAGTCTTTTCGCCGGCCATCAAATCTGTCGTAATTTTTACGATACACATCACAATAATTTTGATGATACAATCAGCGTGATGGTATTACAACGTAAAACTCTACTCACAGTTGCGACAATTGGGTCTGTTGTATAGGCCAACATATGTTTAACAAGTATCATATGATAATAGAATTAATAGTGAAGTGTCATTTGGCATTTAGTTTGGGTTTCGGGATTTGTTGCATCACTGATGTTTCATGCTATGACAGTGAATGCATGTCTGATGGGATCGTATCCAGAAAATTTACCATATTATCAGTGTGCGCGCTTAAGCTTCAGGCGCCCCGTGGGAAAAAAATTATCAAATTTATAATTAAGTGTTGGGAAGGTGGGGGACTGTCGTTCCACGTGTAATAGAAGTGATTGATATCTTGGGTGTTCGGTCACATTGTCTTTATCAACAATTATAAAAAATATAAACTTCATCACGCAGGACGCTAATGTTAACTGTATTTCTGAAAGTCTACCTCTATGATGTACTGTGCATTTATGTAACATCATCAGTACTAGATGTAGAGATCGTGCCACATGGGGGGGGGGGGGGGGGGGGGGGGGGGGCGGGTGTTAGGGGGGCTTAATGGGAAACCTAGGAAGGACGTCATATTCACGTGACCCAGTTACGCCAAGTTAGACACGTGACCCAGTTACGTCAAGTTTGGTTGATGTGCTAGCCCGCGTGAGTGGTCATCTTGTGGCGTCATTTCATAGTGATACGTGGTCTTAGTGCGCATGCGCAACTCGTGTTGTTAGGGTGATACGCTGTTCCATCGGGCATTTTGTATACTGGCTTTCCTCAAATACCTAAATGAGTCGAAGAAAGTATGTTCGAGTCACTCGAACGAGCAATTGTTCTACAGCTCGTTTGCTCGATGGGATTCGAGTCGCTTGAGCAATGACTTTTCAGTAACTCTTCGATGGATTCGTGGCTATAAGAATCATATAGGCTTTCGTTATACACACTGAAGATAACTCTGCATACATGTTATGGGAAACCAAGCACTGGTGATTATAAGACTTGGACGAGGGAACGAACTAGAGCTAGTTTGTGCTAGACATACTGTTAGTGTTAGAGTAGTATCTGTAATAGGAACAAAAATAGGGTTCTTGGAAAATCTGGACCAGTACTTTAGTGTAATAGAACATACTCTCGATCCTATAGCACTACGTGTTACTACTAAAAACCCTAAATGGGGAGTACAAGTCCGTTACGGTTGTTTTGGGCGCATTTTGGTGATTTGGAGGGATTGTTGGCTTGTTTGTGGTAATTCTACAAAGTACAACTACTCTTATACAAAGGAACGTACCTGTTATTGAAAAAAGAAGGATTCATGAGGAATCCATATCAAATAGTCGTTTTGGGTGGTTTGGATGGATTGATGGGTCTTTCTGGGTAATCAGATTTACTCCTATTCAAACGAACAAACCCTCCGCACATACCCCCGTCTTGGTGTAGGCCATTCAGGCTCATAGCAACCACGTGCTACCTTAGAAACCAAGATGGCGGCCTCCATCCGACAAAAATGTCCGACAGAAGTACTATCACCCTAACAACACGCACTGCGCATGCGCACTAAGACCACGTATCACTATGGAGATGACGTCACAAGACGGCCGCTTCCGCGGGCTACCATGACAATCTAACATGAGTTAAATTGGGTCACATTACTGTGCCATCACTTCTTAGGTCCCCTCACTTTGTCCCCACAATGTGGCAAATAAGGCCAGGTGGCCGAAAGCTCCAGTTACTGATTGATTTTATTATTTAAAATGTCACACTATCTACCTACCCACTGAAAAATGTTGCAGGCTGAATGGGAACATAGTTTATTTAGTGGCCAAAAAGCCCTCGGGGATTGAAATCTTTTTTCCAATTTTCCCGGGGATACTCCCCGCCGCCATCTATAATTCTATTAGCATCCCACCTTTGGTCTTGGGCATATATGACGCCCCTTGCTAAAGTATATCCAGAGGGGAGACACCTTTGAGCCGCCACTGGACCCAGTGGAAGTAACACAGGTATGTAGAAATATTAGACAGTCGAGATAATAATTCATAGCTTAGGGTTTTTAAAAATTTCGTTATAATTAACTGCGGTAATGGTAGAAGTTTGTAGGGATTTATCCAAACGATGTATCGAACTCAGAAATAGAGACAACCAAAGGTAAAAAAAAACCGTTAGAGAAAGAGTCATGGGGATTGTAACCAAAATTGGCGAGAGTAGGTCAAAAGAAAGAGGTCTTTGTGTGGCGTGCGTGACAAAGAGAAGACAGGTTTTGAAGAGTACCTTGACAATGGCACCATTGTAAGGGGAGGGGTGGTCACTGTTGTTCAAGCTGAGGTCGCGATCACTGGAGATTAGGGGGAATTGGGAAAGACGGTGGAAAAGGAGAGCCAAATGTGTAACTTGGGCGTAGTGGTGACCTTGGAATACGTTTTATTAGGAAGTCAGAAATCTCAATCTTCTAGTTCAAAATTTACTGGGAGTAGTATAATGAGGACGTGGGATGGGAGAATAAAGGACGTGGTTAGTGGTTGACACAAATGCGATGGTTAGTATGCTTATTGGAGGGATTGTGAAGAATGGGGGTACAGAGTGTCTTCAAGCAGTTCGTCTCAGTATTGGGAGGAAAGATGCGTGGGAATCGGGAGGCAGTTGGAAGCACATGAGTAACCAAAACCTTCTCAACTGAGAACCACGGCAAATCAGCGGCCAGCCAAACTGTTATATATCGACCCACGTGAATAGTGTTAAAGCCTCATCCATCTGTAGGGTTCGATCCTCTAATGCTATGGGCACACAGGCCTTACATTACACGTATTTACTCCAGCTGAATCCCGAGAAGCATATACTGTTTTATTGCGGCTGACTGATACCATACGAGACCGCTCGAACACATTCAGTCAGGCACCTCTACAAAAGCGATCGTCTTTTCTTCCAATTACAAGGTTCGAAAGTACTCGGGGTTCTCTAGAAACCCTCAAGCGGATCAGATTTTTAAAAATGTTCCCGGGGAGGGTTCCCTTAATCCCACCAGTAGGAGAAGACACGCTAACGAACATCCACACCAGGGCTACGCACGTAATTACTTTTCGGGCAAAATCTTCCAGCCCCCCCCCCCCCCCCCCCCCCCACCCCCGCAGCCATGGAAAAAAAGTTGGCCCGTTGGTCTATATACGCCTGTGCTGGGTATAATCAGTGGAGTCGAAATATGATTAATATTATATAAATTCTCTGATCAACTTTGCCTAGTGATTTCACCCTCAGAAGATTTATCAGGTGCTTGCTGAGAAATGGCGGGGGGGGGGGGGGGGGGAGGGCAGCGTGATCACGAAGTGACGTACGTGACGCCCCCCCCCCCCCTACAATTTTCCAATAAGCTTTCTAGTGATTATACGTATTCGTCAGGGTTGTATTCGAAGATGCCAATTCTCTCATGCTATTAGTTATATACTTTCTTAAAAGAAAATTGGTTAGGCCTACTTGGACTTGTGTCGGGTTATAGCGAAAACGGCACCGTGTGAAAACGGCACCTGGAGTAAACGGCACCGAGTGAGCGAAAACGGCACCAATTGATTGTGGCGAGAACGGCACCAGTTCCGATGGCGAAATTAATCCATTTAAATGCTGGCTTTTTCTGTGTTTCGTTTTGAAACCGAGTATTTAGCCTATGGTACTCTAATAAATTCGTGGAAAATTGAGCAGTTAAAAATGAGAGGATACATCTCCCCTCCCAACTATCTCATGGTTTTCTTGTTGTTTAGCAGTGACTTCTAAACATTAAAAGCAATAACACCCCTCCTCCAACCCCACCCTTTCCTCAGCCCTGGAATCTATCAAACCTGGATTCACGATACACCTCCTTCTTTATTATTTGACGCAGAAATCAGAATCTTGTGTATGTGTGTGTGTGTGTGGGGGGGGGGGGGGGGGGGTCCGAATTGAAAGGACGTGCCAAGGTAAAAAAATAAAACAAGGTCTTTTAGGCCATATTTGGATGGGGGCAGTCCAAACCCAAGAAATCCGGACTCCTGTGCCAAACCGAAAGTAACGGGCCCCGGATTTCACACGGTGCTGTTTTCGCCTGTACCCGTGTCACTGTCACACAAACAATCAAAGCCTAAATGGAGGTCTGTAGCAACATACTGAGGGCAGTTGTCGGCAAGACATGACAAATTTGGAAAACTGGTGCGGCACGTATTAATAAAATAATTTACGTCACGACTACAATACATGTATATTTTATTTATTCACTAATTCACTAACGCGTTTTGAACAAGACTTGAGTTTTATTTTGAACCATCATCACGACTAGGCTAACTGCTATTCCAACTTCGTCAAAACACGTCTTCTGCAAAGGCAAGCCGTGAAAATTCAAATTTACCTGTTCTCAAATGGACGGTCCCAGTTACGTCACTTGTGCATTGTTGCAAAATGGACGCTCTTCCGAAAATACACACAAATTCCCATAGAGAATTGAAAAATTCGTTCATATAATTTTCGAGCGAGCTAAAATCACAGAAACGTAACGACGGCGAAGTCAAATATATTACACGTAATCGGGAGCTGAAAACTAAAAGATATTTTCTTGATTTTGTATTATTCCAGAGTTTATTTACCATTGGGGAGTTATGGAAAGGACAATAGTTGTAATAAGTGCCAGCGAGCTAGATTTTGGATGCAAACGCCAAAGAAATAATACAATTTAAATATAGATTTTTTTATAAAGGACGAAGGCGCCGGAGGCGCCCGAGTTGAGATGGAGCCGACGTCGAAACTCGTGAGTCCTTTATACTAATTTCACACTTTTTTTTAACGAAGGAAGTAATTAACGAGATGAGACTTCACGAGAATGACTCTGGATGATTAAACTTTTAGGGATTTTTCCCAAAGGAACCGGGGACAAATGAGGTTACATTTTCAAGGACACGGACGCTAGAACAAGTGATGGCTCTCCACCATTGCTTTTACCCTAATTGGGTCAAGGGACCCTTAATATATTGGGGGGGGGGGGGTGAGGTTAATGGGTCACTGATTATGTCACGTGACGTCCATAGCAAGTAAAGAACGCCCCTAGCAACGGGCAAACTACTGGGCCAATTTTGACCAATTTTGATACATGGACCCAACATGCATTGCAAACGAAAACAGACAGGTCAATGGTGTCGCCACGTGACTTCCCTAGCAACCAGAGCGTCCCCTTAGCAACGGGCTAACTACTGGGCCGATTTTGACCAAATTCGATATACGGACCAAAAATGCATTGCAAATAAAAATAGACAGATCAATGTTGACGTCTCGTGACTTCCCTAGCAACCAGAGCGCGCCCTTGGCAACGGGCTAACTACTGGGCCGATTTGGACCAAATTCGGTATACGGATGCAAAATGCATTGCAAATGAAAACAGGCAGATCAATCATGACGTCACGTGACTTCCATAGCAACCAGAGCGCCCCCTTAGCAACGGGCTAACTACTGGGCCGATTTTGACCAAATTCGGTGTACGGACCCAAAATGCATTGCAAATGAAAACAGACAGATCAATATTGACGTCACGTGACTTCCCTAGCAACCAGAACGCCCCCTTAGCAACGGGCTAACTACTGGGCCGATTTTGACCAAATTCGGGATACGGACCCAAAATGCTTTGCAAATGAAAACAGACAGATCAAAGTTTACGTCTCGTGACTTCCCTAGCAACCAGAGCGCCCCATAGCAACGGGCTAACTACTGGGTCGATTTTGAGAAAATGCGGTATACCGGACCCAAAATGCATAGCAAATGAAAACAGATAGGTCAATGTTGACGTCACGCGACTTCCCTAGCAACCAGAGCGCCACCTTAGCAACGGGCTAACTACTGGGCCGATTTTGACCAAATTCGGTATACGGACCCAAAATGCATTGCAAATAAAAACATACAGGTCAAGGTTGACGTTACATGACCTTCCTAGCAACCAGAGCTCCCCTTAGCAACGGGCTAACAACTGAGCCGATTTTGACCAAATTAGGTATACGGTCCCAAAATGCATTGCAAATGAAAACAGACAGTCAATGTTGATGTCACGTGACTTCCCCAGCCACGAGAGCGCCCCTTAGCAACGGGCCAACCACTGAGCCGATTTTGACCAAATTCGGTATAAGGACCCAAAATGCATCGCAAATAAAAACAGGCAGGTCAATGTTGACGTTACGTCTTTTTTCCTCTTCCCTGACATGACCCAGAAGCACAGGATTAGTTGTTTCATAATTACTCGCAGAATTATCTGTTGTGATAACTACAAACAATACCGGTACGTCGGTATTTTTTTCAGTGAAATTAATGAAAATGGCTCACTGAAATTGGCACATAAAGCTCTAGGCCTAGTTAATTCAAAAGACAAGTCTGTGCTGTCTTGTGAAGTGTGTATGTTTGTGCTGGCTTGTGTAGTTTGTGTGTCTGTTGGACAAATCGCCCAGAAACCTGGTCCGAATCGTTCACAAACATGGTCCGAATCGTCCAATAATCTGGTCCGAATCGGCCAGAAATATGGTCCGAATCGCCAATAGATCTGGACCGAAACGTCCTTTATGAAAATCTGGTCCGAATCGTACACGGTCCGAATCGTCCAGACACCATGTAACGAGTCAATTTTCTTACGTTCGATGTGTACTCTGAGGTTATTGTTAGAAAACCCCGATAGAACTGATCGTATTTACGGAAAATGCCACTCGTATTCAGAACGTTCAGTGCTGTTGGAAAAGCGAATGAAAAAAAATATGGTGTGTGCTTAAAGAAATCATCAAGACTACGTGATTTGCATACAAAATAATCTTTATATTTGCTCTTCATGCCATGTTTTTTTCTATAATTTCAGAGGCATTCTTTGAAAAAAAGAAAGTTTATTCCCTTTCATTTTTGGCTTAACAATTGTCAGCAAAACTTTTGTTTCAGGCGCACTAGAATATTCTATGTTCCTCATGCACAAGTTTCTGAAAACTGCATATTTACTGAAGAAAGATACTAAACAAATTTAAAATAAATAAATAAATAAAAAAAAACATGTTCATTGTTTTCCACAATATATTGACTGAGAATCAAATATATTTAGATTTGTTTTCAAATTGATCTGTTTATGCTTAAATTAATTATTCCTCGGATTTTTCCTCCACATGATGTTTTACATGAAACTACACTTGTGATACTCAGTCTTATTATTTTAAATTGAAGATGGTCTTTTCAGTAAAACTGCATTGGCATATTATCGTCCTCCTTTTTTGCACAGCACTGCTGTATTTTCTTGTTTTGTCGGCTATGGCCCAATGATGCTTTTCGAAATTAATGAGTAAGGGAACGGCCGCGGCGCACGTCGCCCATAGCTGCTTGTTGAACGTCGTTGTGGGGAGCCCGAGAGGTGTCCTCTCGTAGTGGTGTTCTGGAGTACCCGAAACACTTCAAAAGAAGTGGACATAACCCGCGTAAAGTGCGGATAGCAAGAGTGGGTGCTCCCTGTGTTGAACATTCGTGAAGATCAAGCTATTCCAGGTCTTGATATTGTAGGGTAATGACGTATAACCACTCCTACAAAAATAAGTATGGGAACGGCGTTCCGAGCCTTCCTCCGGCAAATCACCACTAATATCGCTGTCACTTTACGTAAAGGGTTAGGTTTATTTTAGCTTCTCTAAAGTATCAAGAAGTTTCAAGCAATTACAGTCCTTCACAATTGCAAATTACATAAAAATGTAATTGTTCTCAAGAGTTTAAATTAGTTTTTCGTTCTGAATACACTACGACGTGGAATGACAAGACCATGACGGTGTGAAAATTGCTTGAAAAGTGGTTTTATAAGAGCAAGACCATTAATCTAAATTTCATGAATGAAATACAAAATAAATCGCGAAGAAGATTGGGCAGCTTCACCGAAAAAAAAACTAATATTCAATATTCTTAACCCTTTGAAACCGAGAGGCCGGTTTTCCGGTCCAGAGATATGATACGCCGTAATGAATGCGTAGGGTAAACCAAGTAATATATTCAGAGTGCAGCCCCCAAGACTGCACGTTGAAAAATATTAATTGGGGTACCCCCAGTGAATGAATATGGAATCGTCCAGTTCCTGTTATTGAACTGACATGGAAGATACCACCAGCGCTCTAAGGGTTAAAGCATCAATCAATTCTTTAACAATTCCAAAACGTTTGATTTTCCCGGAAAGCAGTCTCAACTCCGGATCTCACTTTATAATTTATTTTGCAAAAATATAAAATTATCCTTGCGCCATTGGAGTATTTTTTTCCAATTTAAGTAATGCAGGATAATAAGTACGATAGCCTCTCCAGACAAAAATTGAAACATTGGGTAATGGAACACTTTTTGGGGAGTTGCCCACAGGCCAAATGCAGTGCATATGTTCGATTTATTTATTTATTGATGCTTAACGCCTCATTAGCAACTAGGGCTACCTCATGGCCAGTTCGATTGATTTGAAGCAGCGTTGTTTGCTATTGAACGTCATTATATTAACCGTTATCCTGCCACGCCCATTTTACTATATACAGGGGACCTATACAAATGCTGCTGTGCGAGGAAGTTTAATAACAATTGTCCCTATATCACAACAAATTCTGTATTTTGATTGGTCAGAATGCCTTGGACAAATAGCCATGACAAAGGGTGCACCCAACAGCCACTTTGGTATATGAGAACGTGCAACATCCAGGGTATAAGCGCACGCGAAATATCGGGGTATATGGCTTAAAATGAAAGCTTTTCGCATTCACTCGCCTCGGCATAAAAATCGAACCAAAAATACTGAAAATAGTCACAAATATCAGATTTCCGACAATTCGATCATATTTTACCGTTATAAATCAAATAGTGGAGCAATTAAATGAAACAACTTGAGAAAAAAATAAGAGCAAATAAGGAAACGAATAAACAGTATTTTGTTGACATATTATGTGAACAAAATACTGTTTACCCGTTTCCGTGACGACCCCAGGGATGTAACTCTTAACTGTTGTCTTCTGTGTTTATAATAACAAAAATATTCACGAATTTGATCAAAGTGATTACGGTGTGTGAGAAACGCGTCCACAAATTTTTCTCCAGTATGTTTCTATTGTGTTTCAAACGAGACAAAAACGTTATCTCCGTCAACATGTATGGTATATGGAGATTTAATACCTCGATGTGTCATTTAAACACCTCGCCTGCGGCTAGGTGTTTAAAAACCGACATCCAGATATTAAATCTCCATATACCATTCACGTTGGCGGTGATAACTTATATTCTAATACACCTATAACTCCATCACCTGATAAACTCAGAGAACATAACATGAAAGTACCATAATGTTTTTCGGAAGAATGAACGAATGAAATTTTGGTGCAATTCCAATAACCGTTCATGCAATAATCGGTAGCACTATTTCATTTAGACCTTTTTCCAAACCCAAATAGCAGACGACAATTCGGAAAATAAATTCCCGGATAACTAAAATGTTTAATTTTGTTACCCTCAAAACATAGCTTATGATCCCTCGTTGGAACGAGCTCGTTCAAATGCGGTTCATAATATATGTTTTGTGGAACAAAAATGAAAAAAATAAAATAAAATTTGAATGGCATTTTCTGTGAATAGCGTTTGCTCGTTCTTGTCGTTACGATGCTTAAATGGTTAACAAAAACGATAGTAGAATGAAATGTGGTATTTCGTCGAGTTTGTTCAGACCTTTATTGGAGGTTGCTTTGCATGACAATCAGTCGCATAATTGACTTTATGATCAAATTGGATAAATGTATAAGAAGATTGAAGATTACTTTTTTTTAAGTACAGCTGTCCAATCTTCTTAGTTAATTCTTTTGTCTTCCATTTTGATCAATTGTCTTACACTTGTAAAACCAATTTGCATGCAATATACATGCCGACATGGTCCTGTCATTTCGTATTACGGTGTTGATGTCTGAACGAAAAGCTGCGTTCAGAATAATGGATTTTCATTCTGGAAGATGGCGACTGCTCGACACTGCTCGGCAGTCCAGAGTAGTTGAAATGAATGTAGCCTTTTACCTGCGATATTGGATATATTAGGTCAGCCCTATTCACAAAAATCGCTTTTCAAGTATTTCTTTCACTTTTGCCTTCAAAACATAGCCTCATTGATCTCTCATTGTAACGAGCTGGTCGAGCTTGCTCAAATGACGGGGCATACAATACAAAAAATGGTAGGGGGATAGGTAAAGGATTCACACTACCACAAAAGAAGCACGAAAATGGGTGTAACATCGTCACAAAAGACGCACAACCAGGGGTGTAACACTGCCACACAGAGGCGACGGAGCCAGGGAGCACAGGGGGCGCGTGCCCCTCCACTTTTTTCCACACGCGTGTTTCACAGTTACGCAGTTTGCGCATGCAAACTTGTCAGTATACAGACATTCCTGTATTTGCAAATACAAGCAATATTTAGCCAAAGAATCCCTCTTTCGATCGCTTCGTTTGTTTCTGCTACTTCGACCGTCTTCCAATCCGAAGGCAGGCCTTCGGGTTGGAAGATGGTTGAAATAGAAGAAACGGTCAAGACAGTGATCACACAGCGGCATATTCATATAGCGAGTCATGGTACATACATTTAGCGATATACGATTGTAACCTTTCTCACGCTGGGTCGAACCATGTAGCGTTTGTATATTTGCGCCCCGCCACTTTTATAGAGCTTCCGCCTCACCTGCTGCCACAAACGAAGCACGAGCAGGGGCGTAACATTGTCACAAAATAACTACGAGCAAGAGCGTAACTCTATCACAAAAGAAGCACAAACAGGGGCGTACCACTTTGACAAAAGAAGCACGAGCGGAGGCGAAACGCCATCACAAAAGAAACACAATCAGGAGCGTAACATTATCACAAAAGATCTTCATCCAGGGGAAAGCAAAACACTGGCTATGAAGACTTTATTTTGTTTCTTTCAAAACATAGATTGTGTTATGGGGTCTCATTAGAAAAAGTGGGGAGTTATAAGCTATGTTTGGGACGCCAACTGTTTTAAGTAGTTATAAAGATATATTGGAAGTGTCACTTGCAGTTCTGTCAGATAAAAGTTGAATAAGATTAACATGTACACCCGGGAGCGTCACGGAGATGAGCATTTGAGGGTGGGTTGTTAACTTGATTTGTCCCGACAATAATGGCTCAAGTTTCTCAACTGAAACTACATCATCATCATCATCATCATCATCATCATCATGATCATCATCATCATCATCATCATCAAGTCATGTATTCTTAGAAAGCATGCCTTGATGATGTAGTTGGAATCCCAGACAGTCAGTTATGAACAACTATTTTTATCCCCTTTTGAAACGCATTCGCGAAATCAAAATTGTACAATGCTTAAACTTTACAACAGCGCTATATGGAAAACAAATAATCAAAGCGAAGTTCAGAAAAAAAGAACTGATTATTTTGGGAATCCGGGCATGTCTTCACGAGGTCCACGACAACTGCTTTTCAGTGTATATGATTTAAATGGCTTGTGTGGTGTATTGTATTTCCGTTTTCATTTGAAGTTTAGTACTTCTCTTCCTGTATAGGTCTATGTAAAATGTTGACGAACGGCATACTGGAGCTGGTTCAAAGTTCATTTATTACATTTTCTGCCTGTTTAAAAACCATACGGGTATCATTCCATAACAAGCGAAGATTGAACGTTGTAAATCGAAAGGAAAATACAAAATAATTGTTATCTCCCAACGCCTATTTCACGTTGAAAAGGATGTTGTTAACCTCCGCTGAGATTTCAGAGAATAGATTAGGTTAACGAACTGACAATATCCTTTCGGATCTTCGCATAAACTCAACTGGCCTGTTTGTTCGAGCAGTAATCAGGGGAGACAAATCGAAAATATAGTGTTAAAGTGGATATTTATAGTTCAAGCTGTGGATAATATATACTACTCAAACTTTGCTGAGCACCAAGTACATCCAACTACCTGTTTTACGTTTTAGTTGAAATATTGTAATTAAAAATGTATATATCTTTTATTTAATTATATCTTTAATGATTTAAGTACCGAAATTAAGATTTTATTTGTGTTTGACATTACTATTTAGCTTTTGAATACGATAACCATGGAAAATGGATATTTTTGGTAAAAGAGGAAATTTTTCAATATGCCAAAAAGTTGACGGAGCGAACTGATATGGCTTCAGTATCGAGTATGAGACCCATTACTGTTAATTACAGCTTGACAACGCCTTTTCATACTCCCAATCAGGTTCCTGGTGGTCATTTGTGGGGGTGTTGTTCCATTCTTGGACCAGCATGGCACCAAACTACGGAACACTTCTTGGCTGGACTGCACGGGCTGAAATTGCAAGCTGCGACTCATTCCAGACATGTTCGATTGGATTGAGGTCAGTGGATCTTGCTGGCCAGTCCATATGCTCAATCCCCTCCCTCTGTCGGTACTCCCCGACAGCATGGGCAACATGAGGACGGACATTATCGTCCATCAGAATGAATCTACCACCCACTGCACCTGCATACAATCTGACGTGGACATCCAGGATCTCATCAATATACCGTTGTGCAGTCAATGTACCACGTTCAAGGACACAGAGCACTGTACGCGCATCCCAGCTGATGCCGCCACAGACCATTATTGACCCTCCACCATAGAGGTCATACTCAGCAATGTTGGCAGCATGGAATCGCTCTCCTGGTCTTCTCCATACCCTAGAACGCATATCTGTGTGGTCTAGGCAGTACCTTGACTCATCTGTAAAAAGGACAGGTCGCCAATCTTCTCTGGTCCATCCAACGTGATCCATGGCGCATTCATATCGTGCCTGGCGGTGGCTCTGGGACAGCGGAATGCGAATACATTGTCTCCTCGGTCTGAGACGACCTTCGTGCATTCTTGCCCGGATTGTCTGCGTCGAAACATTCACCTCCGATGCATTCTGAAGGTCACTTCGAAGCTGGGTTGCTGTGGCAAAGCGGTTCCTACGGGCCTGAATGATCAAAAACCGGTCTTCAGCTGCAGATGTTGCCCTGTCTCTGCCACCACCATGCCGTCTTACTGGTGTGCCATACTGCTGAAATCTTGCCAAGGCTCTGGTGATCACCGTATGGTGCACACCAAGAGCTTCACCAACCTGACGATGGGTAGCCCCTTGCCCCGCCATCCCTACAGCCCGCAACATTTCTGCTTCAGACAAATGTCTTCTTACATTTGCCATATTCAATCATTAAATCACAAGGGTTGTGTTGAAATGAAGATCGAATACCCTACACATGTCATGTACATGTAGACAGTACACGAAAACATCATGAAAATTAAGGGGTACATGCTTTCCATGACTGTCACGAAAAGTTTGCCTGTCAAGAGAGCTAATGTAAACCCCGGAGACCATCTCAATACTTTCCTCAATCATATCCATCAAAAATATCGCAAGTAGATCACAAGCAAATTTCACAGTGATGTTTCAAATATTTGATGCTCAGCAAACTTTGAGCAGAAAAGTTAAAATACTTAAGAGTTGTTGGAAGTGTATTTGTAGATAAAGAAAATGTATATGGAGAAGTCGCGAGACATGGGCTTCCCGACATCTTCTTATTTACTTAACCCTTCACCTAAACAATCGCCCGCATCCGTCCGCTTAATTTGCAAACTGAGCAGTTGAAAACAAAATTTTTTAAAGAAATATTTCAACAAAACCATTTCATGTGACTCCTTATTGAAACGAGCTCATCGAGCTTGTTCCAATGAGGGGTCACATGATATGGTTTTGATGAAATTGTTTTGAAAAATTTTAAAAGAAATAGTAATTAAAATAATAAATTTTGATATTCTTTGCGTTGGGTAAAGGGTTAACACGACAATACTGAAAAGTGGTCATTTTGTAGGCCCCAGATTGTCCAAATCGAGTACTGCAGACTTTCATTTATATGACTGACTGTGAGTGTGACGTCCGGTCAAGTGTCAAATGTAGACTGGTAAAAAAGTACAGGATTGTTAGCAATAGCGAAGTGTTACAAAATATTTCGATCCATATGCCATGGCCCGACCGATAAAAATACTTAGTTTCATACTCTCTACACCCCGCCTCGTGTGCACCACTCGTGAGAAAATAAATCATGTGAAATCACAATGCTCATGTTACATTACGTAATTTAGAATTCGTCTTTGCCAGTTCTAACATTCAGAAAACGTGTGATATTAAATTTCATATTCAGATTACTTGGTTGGTATTGACAGTCCAATCTACACTCTGAAACCAGTTGGTTAAAATTAACCCAAATCAATTGGATTGAGTGAATATGAACCCAATTGGGTTCATGTTCACTCATCCCAGTTTGATTTAGGCTAATGTTTAACCCAACTGATGTTAGAGTGCAGCAGTTCTGAGTTTTTCGGTGTCAATCTTCCGACACTACAGTGACTGTCACGTAATGGGGTTGAAACAGGCCGTTAGGCAAACAAATTAGAATGTAATGAATATTATCGGGAACACGTGACGTCTACGTTACTCAGCTTCGACTTTACACTGCAAAACATATAGGTTCTCTTTAGAACCAAAATTGGTTCTAATCTTGTTCCTGAGATGGAACCAGTTCTGTTTGAACAGTATTTATTTCAAATCAAATAAATTTATAAAGATTAACATTAAATATTAACAGAATTAAACATAAATTGAGGGGGTTTCAGCCTTAAGTTTACAGCTTATACGAGGAGGTTGTTTCAAATCATTATTCAGCAAAGGAGATCTAAACAGTTGGCATATCCAACCAGTTTTGGTTCTCTTCAGAACCAAAACTGGTTCGATATGCCAACTGTTCATATCTCCTTTGTTTCAAAATGTTTGGCGACTGCGTTGAATAAGCTCCAAGTTAACTGCTGAATCAATTTCAGTTCATGTAATATTCTGTTAAAATTGAATGCTAATCTTGGTAAATTTATTTGATTTGAAATAAATACTGTTTAACCCTTTACCTTACGTAACGGCCAAAACCGGCCAGCGCTATTCTCAAAAATCACCAATAAATTTTCATTATTTTTTTTCATTTTTTGTCTCAAAAACATAGGTTATGACCCTTGTTGGAACGAGCTCGTCGAGCTCGTTCCAGCGAGGGGTCATAACCTATGTTTTTGAGACAAAAAATGAAAACAATTAGTTATTCAAGAATTATTTTTGCAAGTGTCGTCTGCTTTTCAGGTTAGGTAAAGGGTTAAACAGAACTGGTTCCATCTCAGGGACAAGATTAGAACCAGTTTTGGTTCTAAAGAGAACCTATATTTTTTGCAGTGTACTCTCTGGGTCCTCGTGTACTTGTATTATTCTTTATCCTTTGAATGATTTTTGCATCTTCCTCAAATAAATAGAGTACAGATACATAGCCAAAGAGAGCTCAGGAATACTAAAAAATACTAGGTAAATGATCAGTAGGTTGAGATTGCATAAATAAAATTCTGCGAAATCAAGACCGAATCAAGAAAAAAAAAACAAAGGAAAATAAGAACGGTGATTCAATCTTCTTACATTTCTATTTATTATTTGAGTTTAACGACACTTTGGCAGCCAGGGTCACCTCGTGTCGGACAGAGAAAGTTACGGGTGGAGGAAGCCGGAGTACACAGAGAGAACCACAGAGCAGATGCGAGCAACTACCAAACTCCCCAACGTAATAACTCCGCACAAGCAGGGTTAGATTTCGTTATAGACAAGTGCACCATGCACGTGAAGTACGCATTATTACACAGCGCCACCGTGCTCTTTCCAATGAGGGGTCACTTGATATGGTTTTGTTGAATATTTTTTAAAAAATTTTATAAACTAATATTTCAACAAATAAATATTGATATCGTCTACGTCATTCGAACTGTATCATCAAGGTATGCTGATTTGTTCCGACTGAAGGATCAAGTCCAGGTTTTGGTACGTATGTTTAGATATATGAACAGTCTTTCGATATACCAGTATACCGCGGTATATTTTGGAATACCGATACCGGTATTCAGTTTCGAATACCGTGAAGCCCTAGACACTAAACACCGAGTTTGAAAGTTTGTATTTACCGGAACCCAGGAATGGGGTAATTAAATGAAGATTACACAAAAACCCTAGATTTTCTTTGATTACATGCTTGACACATTTTTTTCCTTTTACCCGAAACTGTATGACCAGAAACGAAACACGCCAACAATTCTACTACGAAATATAATTCGACGTCTGTCAAGTCGATGGATATCAATAAATTGTTTTTTTTTTATTTATCTGGTATTCTTTAAGGGAACACATATATAAAGACTATTTTTCTTCTTCCAAGCAATTACCAAGTCCAATGAGCAGTGTGCGATCATTTCCATCTTGTACCCCTTCAGCAGAATCTGTTCTGTCCCGAATACAGTTTTTTTTTCACCCCTTTGTCTGTTTCGCAGAGAACCGACTTTTCTTTTTGCAAGTTCACAGCTGTATTCCGTGAGTAAAAGACGAGAAACATTTCTTCTTACTTTGTCAGGTTTCAATAAATATGAAAATTTAAATGTCTGAAAGTTTCAAAACAAGAAAAATATGGAAAATGACAATTCTTAACTAGAAAAATTATGTTTGTTTACTGGTTCAGTTCTTATCAAACAACACGGACAGGCGTATTAATATTGTTCTCCTACTCAGTGCTAAGTTCACATTTGAAACTTTACCGAAATAATTTCATAATTTCACCACAAAGTAATGATTGCAACAAACTTCTAAATATTATCCAAAACATCTCTGGACGTTTCGTTTCAAGACCCAACAAAGGTATAGTTCGGTTCTATAAACAGTGATGGCGAGGAGATTACAGTGTAAACTGGTTAATGGCCCGTTCAGCTTTGGCATCCTTTTTGTGATCTCCATAATGTGTCTTTCAAATGCTTAATATCCATGTAAAGCTCTCAGACCTCCAGTCTTATTATGTCGGGAATTCGACGTTGTTATGGCTAGGAATCAGTCTAGCACTTAAATTGCCCGTCGCCCACGTTTAGATTCCATCACCTGGTTCGCTTTTCCGACCAACTGAAAAAACTGAATCTAAAAAATATCTGAAACATTCATTTTCTTCGAATCAACACAAGAAATCGTTGAACCGTTAATGAATAAATATATACGAAAACTCACCACAACGAAAGGTTAATGATAATGCCGAGTAGTTTCACTAATTCTATTAAATTGCGGTTTTCAAGCTTAATTAAACGCTCATTGATTGGAATATCTGTAGCTGGAGTTGGGAGGTACATCACATTTCATCCACGGTAGTCTGCACGCAAACTCCGCGTAATGCGCGTAAATAAACATGCAGCCCATAACATCGTTGTATTCTTTACATAATTGGAATGGTTGTCTGAGAGCTTGGAAATATTATTGTTGTTGATCGGTGTGGGTATCGGATCGGAAAATCGGATCCAGAAACGAGGCCTGCTGAATGTCAGACGCAAATATCTTGTCTTCTCACACTCAGAACCAAGCGTGGATATCGTTTCTCCCACCGAAATACCAACTTGCCATCATTTGAAACAGAAGACATGATTCGCCGATCTATCTGAAGGCGGAATGATCGTTGACAAAATCCATTTTCGTATTTTGAAAGTGCGGCAAAATGTTTAGTATATACCAAGGGCATATACGATCAGCAGTATACATGAGGGGATGGTTAATGCGTCGAAAGGATGATAAAAATACCGAGATGTACCATTAATTCATCACAGATCTTATGGCGTTGACATTTACTTGACGTGATGTCGTGTTACGTTGATGGGTGAGATACGCCTGTCCCAACCTGGTTCTCACTCGAAAATACGTGTTTGGAGAGGTTGGGAGTGAGAAAAAAGAGTATCATGGTCACTCACGTAGCACGTCACCTCTTAGTAAACCTCAATATCACGAGCTTCGTCATAGTCCATTTCGGCAGTTTACCCATTACCGCAAACGCCTTTGGTACTACAACACTTTGTAGCTATTTTGGGATTAGCGATTACAATTTTGTCAACAAGTGTTCCGCCATCAAGGGGACACATGATCAGTCTTTGAACCCAAATGATGGCTTATGATGTCACGTTGGCATTTGTGTTCGAAAAAACGAGAGTTTCAGATGTGGCTGGACAGATAATTTTCAGTCGACAAGCCGGATGGCTTGCTCACAGGGCTTACCTCTCAGGTGAGATTTCCTCATCCGAAACCCATTCTTTTCGATAATAATCAGTTCCCATGTGGTGAAAGAATGTTGTTTGTTGTGAGTATCAAATCTGTGGAACGCGTAAGGAAGCCAGCCAAATGTTTCGTATTACAACCTTTTTATGCCAGCGTCTTTTTGAAAAGCAGACGACACTTGCAAACAAAATTATTCAATAACTATTTTTTTAATTTTTTGGCTTCAAAAACATAACGTATGACATCTCATTGGAACGAGCTCAGCGAGCACGTTTCAATGAAGGGTCATAAGCTATGTTTTTGAGGCCAAAAATTAAAAACTAATTAAAATTGAATGATGATTTTTTGTGAATAGCGCTAGAAGGTTTTGGCAGTTACTTTGGGTAAAGGGTTAATCAGAAAATCGAAGAAAAAATATCCATTCGTGATTGCTTTAAAAAAATGTCCACGTTTCAATAAATCAACAAATGCGAGTAATTTGTCCAGAATGCGACTTTACATTCAGTTTAATTCACTTTTATTCCTGAAGGAGAATGGGTTTTAATTCCAGTCATCTTCTGGCTTCGTTACTATGTTAACCAAACTGTCATCAAATGACAAGTCCCCAAGAACCAAGGTCTGATTCATTAGCTGCAGAGATAATTTATGTTCTACGTGATTTGTAAAAACACACCAAAAATAAATCAAGAAATAAGGCCAAAAAAAATTAATCTTTTGATTTTCAGGCACCGGTGCATTCATTTTGTCGGACCGCGTTCGCCATTTTTATTTCGGAGGCAAAATTCAAAATGTACAAAGCTACCATGTGATTTTAGCGGTATTAAGCATTATACATTGTTTATACAGTATTGTTATTCTCTTCGCGAAATGCAACACAGTTCTTATATGAATACAAAATAAAAATTTATTTAACTGGTTGAGGTCTAGATTATTTTTGATGATCTGATTTTGTTCATCAAAAATTGTTCTATTACAAATTATTGGAGAGTGCCAACAGGCACTCTCCAATAATTTGTAATAGAACAAATTGGTATAAACAAACTATTATTTACGTTTAACTGAATACGAAACGTGGGTAAGGAAAATATAACTTTTGCACTGGTACCCTCATTTCTCCGAAAGGCCTGATTGTGGCTTCTAACATGAGGCGTCACATAGTATGTTTTTTGTTGAAATTGTTTGAACCACATATTTTGTCAACTGTTTAACCTTGTGCACAACAAACACGATATCAAAATGTATTAGTTTAATTATATGTTTTAAAATTAAAAAAAACACATCAACAAAAACACACCATGTGACCCCCCAAATGGAACGAACTCGATGAGCTCGTTCCAATGAGAGGTTACATGATATGATTTTGTTGAAATTTTTGTTGAACCTTTTTTCTTAAAGTAAATATATGTATTGATCTCTTCTGTCTTTTAGATCGAGCTCGTTCTAATGAAGGTGTGTGTGTGGAAGGGTGGGGGCGTGGCGGTCGTGTCACATTTTATGTTTTTCGTGAAATTTTATGAATATTTTTTTCAACTGCTCATTTTGGAAATTACGTGCTCGGATGCTGTTGACTCGTTAGGTAATGATTTGATTTGTACATTACGCCGGCGGACGGATGCTGTTATTTCGTTAGGTAAAGATTTAATTTGTAAATTACGCTGGTGGATGCTGTTGATTCATTAGGTAAAGATTTAATTTGTAAATTACGTCGGCGGATGCTGCTGATTCGTTAGGTAAATAGTTAATTTGTGGGCGGGTGCATCCGATTCGTTTGGTAAAGGGTTATTAAGGAATAAAAAGTGCATTGTTATATCTGGACGGATTCTTAAAAGATTATTAAGCGAACAGAGTCATTGGACAGAATGGTCGTGTGAAAAAATGATGGCCATCGGAGATAAACTGATTAGTTGCCCAGGTATATCGGAAATCGACCAGACTTTCTACTTTTTTATACTTAATTTTGTCGAGCATAATGCTTTATCTAATGTTGAACATATTTCGAAAGATGCGTAACAATGGACAGTAATTATTGAACTACCGTGACTATTAAGCATTTACCCAACGCAGACGATATCAAAATTTATTATTTTAAATATCATTTTTTCAAATTTTTCAAAAAATTTCAACAAAACCATATCATGTGACCCCTCGTTGGAACGAGCTCGACGAGCTCGTTCCAACGAGGGGTCACATGATATGGTTTTGTTGAAATTTTTTGAAAAATAATATTTTTTCAACTGCTGAATTTGCATATTACGCGGGCGGATGCGGCCGATTCGTTGGGTAAAGGGTTAAGCATTATAAGTTATTGTAATGAATATACAGCGATCTATCTTCGTTTACCTTTGTTATTTTGTGTACTGTTGTACATTGTGTTGCTTGTTCTTCTTTGTACCTGTTGCGTACTGAACATAATTTCAAATAAATATTGTTTAAACTAATGAATTGACGGTAACATGGACTGTGGTTTGCGGCTTGGAGCTTGTGTTCAACCGAGACGTCAATTCATCGCAATAACGCATACGTTTCATAAAGACACTACCCATAGCCCAAACCTACACCGACAGACGAACAAGGCAACTTGAATAAATAATGCAACTGTAACGATAACAAATTTGGTAAATAGGTCTCTCGTGCACCCCACGACGTCACGAGACATAAAAAAATCAATAACTTAGATAAAGGACGAGATTTCTCCATCTCATTTCAAATCATGAACTTATATGTTGGTTGTGAGTATACATTCATAGAATGACCACTGGCCTCGAAAAATACTATTTTTAGGCAGTATGAACTTTGAAACTCCTACCATTGTTATCCTGTTTTCAAATATTTCGCGCAGTGGCGTCAGATGGAAACAATGCTACTGGAGCCGTAAACACAGGGAAAACTAATCAAGCTCTCGTCCAGTCATAGGGCGAGGATTTTAGTCATATTGGAACATGAATATATTAAGAAGCTGTTCTTCAAATGAACTCCATTCCGAGAAAGAATTTGCGCTATTGTGTTTCATAGGCGCGGATATAAGATACAGTTGGAGGCGAGAGAACTGGAGTAAAAAACAAGGGACTAAGGCCAATAGGTTAGGAAGAATAACAAAATGACATAAAGACACAAAATTTAATATACGTTTTCTGTGATTTGTTTGGGGTTGATTTTGCCGGTTAACCAGGAGAAACATTCAAATATTCTCTGTATCGTGGGAAATAAACAAAATGTAGTCCTCATTTTTCGACAGAATTCAGGAAATCCGTTACATTTAATATTCCCGTCACAGAAAACTACGAGAATCTCTATGAATTTCTGTTCTTTCCAGTGACCTATTTCGTATCTTTCATTTGCTCTTTCATTACAATATAATGTTGTTTAAACATGCTTCTGACTAGTACTCGGTGAGTCTTGATTTTTTGCTCCAATCGAATCGGACAAAAAAGAAAATCTCACAACGAATTAAACCTACAATCGAATCGCATTTTCCAATAATAGTGTGTTTGGTACTGTTTATCGTGAATTATCCCCCTCGAATATCAAGCAACATTTAGTATAGGATACTGTACTGGGCTATTGCGTAACGTCATACGCCCACATAAAACGTCAACATGGAACAAACTATCCAGTACGAAATAGCACCTGGTATGTAAGGGAGATAATCAACCTTATGATGCGTGTATAATTTTCTAGAGATTCATATTCTTCCCGAATATCCCAACGGATTTCGAATCGAAAGGAATCACTGAAAGGACTAACTCTGAACCACCAGGGGTACAGACCGTACATCCTATACTATCGCAGTAGACAACCATGCATTACCTCACCCACCGCACTGTACCGCCTGACCTGCATTACATACTACCTACACCAGTCATAGGATAATATAAAGTTGGATTAGTTGTTTCAAGGACTACCATGGAACCTACATGGGTATATAACGCCCATTCTATACTACCGCACCTGCCGGCTATGCATTGCCCACACCCACTCCACAATACTGCATGGCATAGCATTACGTACTACCTATAGCAGTCATAAGATAGTATATACATTAGGTGGATTAGTAATACCGGGTGTAAGAACGGAACTAAAGTGGTATAGCGCCCATACTGTACTACCATATTACCCCCGAGACGAAAAGTCCGACAAACCCTGACACGAACGACGTAATGTCGGGTTGTTCAGTGGACAACGACAACGGTCAATGTTCTATAACGTTTCGTACGTATCATGACGCCACGACGCCAATGGCAACGTCAATCGTTATGCAAGGTAAAACTTTCAAGAAAACACACCTTCCTCATCAATATTCCATCGTATACCCATACTATATACCCAGAATCATGTGTGTACATATATCGCTTTCCATACCATAGCATACTATATGTGCTGTACATACACCACATGCCGGATCAAGCTGGATAGAACCGAAATTTTACACTGGAAAAAAGTTGCAGCGGCAAAAGACCGGGTAACCGGACCTCAATCGTCCCTGCTATTCTACTAACCTATTTATTTATTGGTGTTTAAGGTCACATACTTGTGCACAATGGCTAATCATGACCGTGACAGTTTTACGGGTGGAGGAAGCCGGAGTACCCGGAGAGAACCACCGAGCAACGACGAGCAGCTGCTAGCTCCCCAACATCGTAACTCGGCACAGCAGCACAGGCAGGGTTAGATTGGTTTAAGACATGCGCACCATCGACGTGCAGTACGCCTTAGTACACCGCGTCAGCGTGCCCCCATGTGGACAATCGGGGTTAAGTGCCTTGCCCAAGGACACATCGCGGGAGTCCGAATCGATCGCTCAGACGGTCACCCATCCAAGGACTAACCGGGCTTGACGTTGCTTAACTTCGGTGATCTGACGAGGACCGGTTACCGCAACGCCACCACGCCCCTTCTACTAATCTAACTCCTTGGAGGACATCCTACCTGTCTCTTCACTGTTTTGTGTAATATTCTTCTGGGCGTGATAATGTTATTGAGGGTCTGTAGATCAACTTGTCATAAAATTAGAATCTTGTTTTGTTCCAACACACTAAAATAGGAAGCTCATCTGTTAGAGCCTTGGACTTTAAACCGAAAGGTCGACAGTTGATCTGCACTGCCTTTGATGAAGATACTTAATCCCGACCGTCTATATGCGCCATGTGATAAGGGAGCTGACAGTTGTTCGCCGTTGCTCGGTGGTTCTCTCCGCGTATTCCGGCTTCCTCCACCCGTAAAACTGTCACGGTCATGTTTGGCCATTGCGCAGAAATATGTGACCTTAAACACCACTAAATAAATAAATAAATAAATAAATAAATAAATAAATAAATAAATAAATAAATATAAAGCCTCGAACTATGCTATTAAAAACAACGCGTTGTTTCACAGAGCGTCTGCTCCAAAAATGGTCCCCAAAGACGTAGATATTTTGAAGCATTCAATAACAGAATTGTATCGAAACAATGGATCAAAATACGAACACTATATTTTCTAAACACGTAGCGTACGGAAGGTGAACAAACTGTTAGACATCGCGGTTCATGTTTCGCGCAAGAATACACTGCTTACACTTTCTGGAATGTTTTTGAAAGTTTGTGCTTCATTCCTTTCAAAGTATGAGTTTAATGGACAGAAAAAGGGCACACCATGCGGTAGACTTAGTCCTATTATGATTTATTGGAACCAAATATATATGAACAAATGTTGGTTATATACAGAATCTCCAATATTAGAGGAACGATTTTATATGATACTTTTTTCACTAAGATCCATCTGAGCTGAGATTTACCGAGGCGTTGATCGATTTTAGCAGAAGCGGCGGAACCAGGAGGCAGAGGGGACACTGTCCCTCCACTTTTTTCCACAGACATGTTGCGTGGTTACACAATGAGATAAATGGGCGCATGCAAACGTGCCAATATAAGGCATTCCTGTAATATATTATTTGTAAATCCAAACAACATTTGGCCAATGAATCACACCTTCGTCCGCTTCACTCCGTTTCTTCTACTTCGACCATCTTCCAACCCTAAGTCAAGCCTTTGTGTTGGGAGATGACTGACGTAGAAGAAATGGACAGGGCAGTGACCACACCGCGACATACTCATCTAAACAAGACACTATAGTGTGTCACGGTACATTTACCGATATACGATTGTAACTTTTCCTCCCATTTGGCTGAACCATGGTAGTCTTGGAAATTTGTGCCCCTCCACTTTTATCTAACTTCCGCCGCCTCTGGATTTTAGTGAAGGAGAAACCTAACGTAGCGGCGAAAACCGTTCGCGCTCTTCGCAAAAATCACCAACAAAATTTTATTATTTTTTTCATTTATTGTTTCGATAACATAGCTTACAGTACGTGGAGGGTGTATTATCACCAAATCATCCGCAGAGTGGAGATTCCACCCAAGCAATAATTGCAAATTTGTTGCAAAGCATAACCAGCACAAGCAAAGTTTCAGCCAATGGACCTCCGGGTTAAACCCGGAGGTCCATTGGCTGAAACATTGCTTGTGTTTTTTGTCGATGTGTACAAAATTTGAAAGTTATAGCTTGGGTGATATCTCCACTCCGCGGGTGATTTAGTTACAACCCACTCTCCACGTACTGTATGACCGCTCACTGGAACGAGCTCGTTAAAATAAGGGGCCATAGCTATGTTTTCGAGTCAAAAACTGAATTTTCTGTGTTTTCAAGGAAAAGAAGAGAATTCTTTTGTTATACGGGAAAGGTTTTATTTGCAAGCGCTGTCTACTGTTCGTATTTGGTAAATGAAATAGAAAAGAGAAGATTAATTCAAATCTACTTCCGAAACCAACTCATTCACAATCATACGACGTCGACGTTAACTACCTACGTCACACGTATATTAGACGTGTTTTGAGCGTTATTTGAATGTGATGAGCTATTTAATGACGATTGTGTGATAATAAAAGTGCCTGGCAGTGTTTCAATTAATCATTTCACCGAGGTGATAATTCAGAATTTTTATTGTCTTGAAGCTTGTATATAAGTAAGGGAATACTGTCCAGAATGTATAGTGGGTTTTTTCACTAATGGAAATTCAACGAGGTCACAAAGTTATCGATTTTAGATTTCCCGGTGACAAAACGACTCTAATCTACCATGTTCTCGCGATACGGACACTTTTAGATATAAATGTTCTCACGAAGAAACATTATAAACCAATTTCCTATAATATACTTATACACCAGGCTGGCACTTCTGATAATGGGCAATTTATTTAAAGCCCTTAAAGGAATGTACAGTTATTAGTATATATTGATGGACAGCAGAATGAGGGCTTCGCGACACATTCTATTTGTCAAGTATTTCAACATGAAAATGTTGAGGGCCATTGCTTGTTTCGTTTCAAACTCTCATGCGACAACACAAATCACATGATACAGAGCTTGACACCTATTTAAATTCTGAAAATGGCTGTCTGTAAGCGTGGATGCAACGGTATTGTTGTTCTTTGCTTTGGATTGTTCAGTCTGCCGCCTTAAAGTGTGTTATAATCTCATGTAGACTTGGGTAATTCAGTAAAAATATGATGACATTGTTTTTACAGCACCAAATGAAGCTTACCCTGTATTACATGGACGGCCTTATCTGACCAGCGCCACTCACAAGCAATCTCCTTTTAAATGTCATTGTTTATTTCAACGTCTGCCTCAAAAAATAGCTTAAGACTCCTCGTTAAAAGGAGCTGGTCGAAGTTTAAATGAGATAGCGGATACATTCTTTTAACCCTTTACCCAACATGAAAAGCAGACGACACTTGCAAAAACAATTCTTGAATAACCATTATTTTCATTTTTTGTCTCAAAAACATAGGTTATGACCCCTCATTGGAACGAGCTCGATGAGCTCGCTCCAATGAGGAATCATAACCTATGTTTTAGAGACACAAAATGAAAAAATAATGAAAATTAATTGGCGAGTTTTGAGAATAGCGCTGGCCGCTTTTGGTCGTTACGTTAGGTAAAGAGTTAAACAGATGAAATGTTAAATTGTATCTGCGCGCCTGAAAAAGTAAAGAGATGTTTTGAATGGGTAACTCCCAATCTTCACATGAAGCAGTTTTCAGACCCCCCCCCCCCCCCCAATAACTTGAAAAACGAGTGCTGTATCTTCGAATTATAGACAGAAGCATCATTATATGGGGTTCGTTGAAATTGTTTCGCCTAAGCTATGTTTTCAAAAGTAAAATAGATAAAAAAATAAATGTTTGTCCACTAATTTTGTGCATCCCGAGGGAGGGGAGTCTGGTTGATGTGTTAGAAGACATATCAACATTATAATGTTGTGAACTCACTCTTCTTTTTATTCCGCACACCAACACAGGGACGCAAGTTCTCAAGCAACCGGTCTAATTCTGTAAGGAATTCGACACGGTTATGGCCAGGAGCCAGTCTAGCACGTAACTAATCCATCGCCCATGTTTAGATTAAATCGTCTGGAATATTTCAATTGGATGGAAAAGCAAACCGCATATCATCTTGGACAATATAAATGTGCATTTTAAATGTTAAAAACAAAAATATTAAAAGGTCGAGCTATTACCATGAATTTTCATTTTAAAATTGTTAACACGCTGTCTCAAAGTAATAACATCCTATTAGGTTTGAAGAAAAATATTTATCCTCGTAAACTTCATGAAACTTTGGTTCTGTCCGCAAATCTACTTTCAGATCAGAGCTGACTTGTTGACCGCAAACACTACGGTTTGATTGAACCTACAGTGCCAGACTTTCAGGCCATCAGTCCACGTCTGTTAAGAATTCGACGATGTTGTGATCTGGAGACAGTCTAGCACTTAAATATTCCATCGCCTAATTTTAGATTCACTCGTCTGGAATATTTCAGTTGGTCGGAAAAACGAACCAGCGGTTCGCTTTTCCGTCCAACTGAAATATTCCAGACGATTGAATCTAAAAATACCATAAACATTCATTTTCTTTGATTGAATGCAAGAAATGTTTCTCAATCGAGACGTTATCTGACCAAATCTTTGATGCCATTATCGTTATGAGTGAAGGAGCGCGATGGCTCGGTGGTAGACTGTTGGACTTCTATGCTCGAGGTCCCGAGTTCGATCCTCGTCCGGGACGACCCGCGTTGTGTCCTTGGGCAAGGCACTTTATCCCGGTTGCCTACATGGGGCCACGATGGCGCCGTGTACTAAGGCGTAATGCACGTCGAGGGTGCACATGTCTTCAACCGCTGTAACCCTGATTGAGCGGAGCTTGAACAGAGTTAGAATGTTGAGGAGCTGACAGTTGCTCGTCGATGCTCGGTGGCTCTCTCCGGGTACTCCAGCTTCCTCCACCCGTAATACTGCCACGGTCACGATTAGCCATTGTGCATAAGTATGTGACCCCAAACACCAATAAATAAATAAATAAATCGTTATGAGTGAAGTCTCGCCACAGTTGAAGATTTATGATTGCGCCACGCAGTTCCACTAATTGTGTTAATATCGTGATGATTTCAAGGCGAAATAAATACTTATTGGTTGGAATATCTGTAATAGGAGCACAGAAAAATACCTGTAAATCTTTGTGAGTGAAGGGATGTATGAATATCAGATGCCATTTTCGTTTGTTGTTTTTTGATTCTGGTCTTGATTTCGCGATATTATGTTTAAGAAATTCTGACCCACTGTTAGTTGTGTGTCGCGGCCATATCGCGATTCGATTGAGAAACAGACCACATTTGTGATCAGAAATATTTGTTGCATCTGGTGCATACAGATAATTACAACATTCAATTGATCTGAGTTGTCGAACCCTGTCGGGAGCCCGTTGGCTTAGTTGTTAGATTATTGGACTTCAAAGCGAAAGGTCGACGGTTTGATCCTGACCACCCCAGGGGCGTAGCTAGGATTTCCTATTGCGGGGGGGGGGGGTCATAATTTTTTTAGGGGTGCCAGGTCGATATATGCCACAGGCATATCCGAAGGCCGTAAGCCTGAGGTGTAGGTAAGTATGAAGCCTCCCTATTGGTGGGCGTTCGAGAGGAGTCCCCGAACCCCATCTATGGGAGGGCCATACCCACCCCACCTCAGGCCTACGGTATCCCACTCCCATTGGCTCCCCTGAGAAAATTTTGAAAATTCAATACCCTCAGAGTGAATCTAGGCCCCTGTGGTGCCTTAATTTTCTCATTTTGAAGGTGCCCCTCCTGGCTACGCCACTCGGTCACCACCCTCAACAGCGTTGTGTCCACGGCCAAGACACTTTACACCTCACTTGCCCACTTGGCGGCACGGCGGCGCTGTGTGCTGGAGCGCATCGCACGTCGATGGTGCACTTGCCTTCAACCACCGCAAACCTTGCTTGAAGAGAGCTACTAATTTGGGGAGCCTGACAACCTGCTGCTTGGTAGTTCCTCCACCGGTAAAACTGCCCAACACGATGCGACCCTGGCTGCAGAAAGTCCCGTTAAATAAATCAAACAAAAAAAAACAAACATTCCGCCGACTTGACGAGACCAGGTCAGCCAGATCAAACGAGACGCCATGGGTGAACTGATCTCACAAACGAGACGGAATATGAAAACCCAGACTGGTTGTCTGTGATAATAATATATTTATTATATTACAGTAGATATTTAAAAATTGAATAAGACACCTGAAATAAGACAAATGCGAAATGTTCGTCCAGAGTAATCGTTGCAAAGTCACTCGAAGTTTCATTTCGCATTTGTAAGAGTGTCGCCTTGCACATCTTCGCGCGTTAGAGACGTTATTGGAGCCTCGCTTGGGGCATGATATAGATTTGGAAAAGCTGAGATTCTTGTTGTCCGGCGTGACAACATTGATGAGGAAACCACAACAGTCTTGGGTATTATATGTGTAGTTGTCTAATAAAAAATACTATCGGATTGTTTATTGAACGGGGTTTATCAAACATTTAACTCTTGACTAAATGAGTATTTACAAAACATTTTTCATCAAATCTGGTCATGACTAGATTTGATGAAATATTCATCTAAATTAACTCAAGAAATCATTGATCAAAAAGTCCATTCAATTTACTGAAGGAAATTGTTTAACCCTTTACCCAACGGCGACGATATCAAAATTTATTATTTTAAATATCATTTTTTCAAATTTTTCAAAAGATTTCAACAAAACCATATCATGTGACCCCTCGTTGGAACGAGCTCGTTCCAACGAGGGGTCACATGATATGGTTTTGTTGAAAATATTATTTTTTCCAATGCTGAATTTGCATATTACGCGGACGGATGCGGCCGATTCGTTAGGTAAAGGGTTAAATGTACCCAAATTATACATATTTCAATGGCAAGAGAGAGAGAGAGAGAGATTAATTAATACTCACGAACATTATTATACATGATTTATCGTTTATTAGGATTTAACGGACACTTTAAACAGCTAGGGACACTCTAAACAGCCAGGGACACATCGTGTCTGACAGTTTTATGGGTAGAAGGAGCCATAGTACCCGGAGAGAACCACCGAGCAGCGGCGAGCAATTGTCAGACGCTTAAACCTACTAACTCTGCACATGAAGAGTTAGCAACGGTTGGGAGAAAGTACACTAATGACGTGTAACACGCCTAAGTACGCACCGCCACCGTGCCCCCTCCACCACCTGGGCAATCGGGATTAAGTGTCATTCCAAAAGGAGACAGCGCAGTTACCGCTGGTCATGATCGAACCGTCGACCTTTCCGTTTAAAGTCCAATGCTTCAACTTCAGAACCATCGCGCTCCCCAAGAACATGCATTCTAGATCGCGCGCTGCTTTTTTAGATTTAATAAAGTCAATCACGAAAGTTTCGTTTGTCATTTTGTTCATCGCTCAAATAATATCATATAATCCTTTCTGATCTAGGATGTTGCAATTTTGGTTTCCAGTCAAAGAGACGATTCGTCGCAGATATGATGTCCCTGGAAGTGTCAGTATTGAGGCTGTTACATTCTTCCAACAGATTCAGGTAAAACGCCACAGCGTCCTAGTTGATGGGAGAATGGTATAAATATAAAAGACAAAATTCAATGAATAATATGAAAAAATACGCCAAATGTCAAAAGAAATGTATATCTTCGCGTAGTACTACTAAAAAAGAAGATATGTTGTGGGGGCAAAGAGTGAAAAACATAATAACACAATTTGATTTTGATAGGTGATTTTTTCGATGGTCATGGCCGGATATGGTCGATAACTTAGGGAACTGGTTAATTTTAAAACAACCCCTAGTTTCTGACACATCTGCAAAAAACTTCCTGACATGTCCTTAGAACATACCCGACGTAACAATGAAAAACGCCTTGGGCTTTTCATATAAATCATATTTTATTATTTTTTCCGAAAAAAACATAGTTTATGATCCCTCATTGGAACGAGCTCGCTGAGCTTGTTCCAGTGTTGGGTCATAAAAATGCGATTGAAGCAAGACATACAATTTATTAGTTATTCAAGATTTTTTTGTTTCGCAATTGCTATGTGTTGTCTTCTGGTCATGTTAGTTAAAGGATTAAGGAGTTACATCATCTGTGATATGACTTCTACACACAGATGATAAAAGAGCCCCAAATATAGTTCCATTTTCAGACAAAGAAAAAGATAATTTACTAAATGATGCACTTGTGAAAGTAGAGCTATCGAGGACACTGATCTTGAAGTTTTGTGTTTCACTTCCCGTTATACCATCAGTTGGAGAGAAATTATCTTCGTTATCGACGATATTGTCCCAACTATTGAATCAGTTAAGAGAATAACATTCCAGGTCCATGAAACTATCAGCGTCAGTAACTGTACTGCTTCATGTATTGAATTCCCTCTGAGCCTGTTATTCTAGCTCGCTTTCAGTTCATGAGTGCTTCCAGATACACGATGTGGGCAAATGTAATACTAATGCATTTAGTAGGATAGAACTCTATTACATTCTGTGTGATTGTATTAATAGCATATCACTACAGCTTGTAGAATACTATTAAATTCTGTGTGAATATATATCTTCACATTCCAGCTTGTAGAATTCTGCTGCCTTCTGTGTGATTCTCTTGCTACAATCTTGCCACATTCCAGCTTATAGAACTCTATAACCTTCTGGGTGATTCTGTTGACAGTATATCACCACATTCCAGCTTGCTGAATTATTTTACCATCTGTGTGATTCCCTTGATAGTATATCGCGCCATTCCAGCTAGCAGAATTCTATAAACTTCTGTGTGATTCTGTTCATAGCATATCGCTACATTCCAACTTTCGGAACTATGTCACCTTCTGTTTGATTCTCTCGATAGCATAGCGTCGCATTGCAGCCAATAGAACTCTATAAACCGCTGTGTGAGTCTCTTCATAGCGTATTAACACAATTCAGCTCGTAGAATTATATTATCGTCTGTGTAATTCTCTTCGTAGCATATCGCCGCGTTCAAGCTCATAGAGCCCTATTACTTCCTGTATGATTCCCTAACAAACGTAGTGCCGGGTTTCAGCTTATAAGAACGTTATTGCCCTCTGTGTGATTCTCTTAAGAACATAGTGTTAATTTCTAGCTTATAGAACTCTGTTACCGACTCTATGATTCTCTTCATAACACAGCACCACATTCTATATTTTACCTTCTGCAAAACTCTCTTGATAACATATTGCCACATTCAAGCTTACAGGACTCTATTACCTTCTGTGTGATTCTCTTACTAAGATGGTTTTAGATTCTAGCTTATAGAACTCTGTTACCGACTGTATGATTCTCTTTTTAACATAGCGCCACGTTCTATCTTTCACCTTCTAAATAACTCTCTTGATAAATATATCGCCACATTCCAGCTTATAAAACTCTAACCTTTTGTGTGATTCTCTTGATAATATATCACCACATTCCAGTTTATCGAACTCTATTACCTAATGTGAGATTCTCTTGATAGTATATTGCCACACCCCAGCTTATAGAAGTCTATTGCCAACTGTGTGATTCTGTTGATAGTATATCGCCAGACTCCAGCTTATAGAACTCTATTACTTTCTATTGTGATTCTCTTGATAACATATCGCCACATTCCAGTTTATCGAACTCTATTACCTTCTGTGTGATTCTTTTGGTAGAATATCGCCACACTCCAGCTTATAGAACTCTATTACCTTCTGTGTGATTCTTTTGGTAGTATATCGCCACACTCCAGCTTATAGAACTCTGTTACCTTCTGTGTGATTCTTTTGGTAGTATATCGCCACACTCCAGCTTATAGAACTCTATTACCTTCTGTGTGATTCTCTTGGTAGTATATCGCCACACTCCAGCTTATAGAACTCTATTACCTTCTGTGTGATTATCTTGGTAGTATATCGCCACACTCCAGCTTATAGAACTCTATTACCTTCTGTGTGATTATCTTGGTAGTATATCGCCACACTCCAGCTTATAGAACTCTATTACCTTCTGTGTGATTATCTTGGTAGTATATCGCCACACTCCAGCTTATAGAACTCTGTTACCTTCTGTGTGATTCTTTTGGTAGTATATCGCCACACTCCAGCTTATAGAACTCTATTACCTTCTGTGTGATTCTCTTGGTAGTATATCGCCACACTCCAGCTTATAGAACTCTATTACCTTCTGTGTGATTATCTTGGTAGTATATCGCCACACTCCAGCTTATAGAACTCTGTTACCTTCTGTGTGATTATCTTGATAACATATCGCAACATTCCAGCTTATAGAACTCTTATTACCTTCTGTGTGATTCTCTTCATAACATAGTGCCACGTTCTAGCTTTTACCTTCCGTGTGATTCTCTTGATAGCATATCACCCCATTCCAACTTATAGAACTCTATTGCCTTCTGTGTGATTATGTTGATAACATATCGCCACATTCCAGCTTATAGAACTCTCTTATCTTCTGTGTGAGTCTGTTGATAACATATAACCACATCCCAGCTTATGGAACTCTATTACCTTTTGTGTGATTCAGTTGATAACATATCGCCACGTTCCAGCTTATAGAACCTTATGTGTGATTCTCTAGGTAACATATCGTCACATACCAGCTTACAGAACTGTATTGCCTTTTGTATGATTCTCTAGATAACATATCACCACATTCCATCTGAAAGAACTCTATTATCTTCTGTATGTTTCTCTTGATAGCACATCGTCACATTCCAGCTTATAGAACTCTGTTACCTTTTGTGTGATTCTCTTGGTAACATATCCCCACATTCCAGCTTATAGAACTGTATTACCTTCTGTGTGATTCACTGGATAACATATCACCACATTCCAGCTTATAGAACTATATAACCTTCTGTGTGATTCTGCTGATAGTATATCGCCACATTCCAGCTTATATAATTATATTACCTTCTGTGTGATTCTCTTGATAACATATCGCCACATTCCAACTTATAGAACTCTCTAACCTTCTGTGTGATTCTGTTGATAACATATCTCCACATTCCAGCTGATAGAACTCTATTATCCGCTGTGTGAATCTCTTCATAGACTATTGCCACATTTGAGCTTGTAGAATTCTATTACCGTTTGTGTGAGTTTCTTTGTAGCACATGGCCGTGTTCCAACTAACAGAACTCTATTACCTTTTGTGTGATTATTTTACGAAAATAGTGTCATATTCTAGCTTATAGAATTCTATTACTTTCTGTGTGATTCTCTTACGAACATAGTGTCAGATTCTAACAACTAGAACTCTATTACCTTCTGTGTGATTCGCTTGATAGTACATGGCCACATTCCAGCTAATAGAACAATATTACCGTCTTCGTGAGTCTCGTGATAACATATCGCCTCATTCCAGCTTACAGAACTCTATTACCTTCTGTGTGATTCTGTGGATAGCACATCGTCACATTGCAGCTTATAGCACTCTGTTACCTTTTGTGTGATTCTCTAGGTAACATATCATCACGTTCAACCTTATAGAACTGTATTACCTTTTGTATGATTCTCTAGGTAACATGTCACCACATTCCAGTTTATAGAACTCTATCACCTTCAGTCTTATTCTCTTGATAGCACATCGTCACATTCCAGCTTATAGAACTCTATAACCTTCTGTGTGATTCTGTTGATAGTATACCGCCACATTTTTGCTTATAAAATTCTGTTACCATGTGTAAGATTCTCTTGATAGTATGTCGCCACATTCCAGCTTATAGAATTCTATTATCTTCTGTGTGGTTGTTTTGATAACATATCACAACACTGCAACTTATAGAAATCTGTTACATTCTATGTTTTCGCTCAATAGTATATTGTCGCATTCCAGCTGATAGAACTATATTACCCACTGTGTGAGTCTCTTCATGGCGTATTGCCACATTTCAGCTTATAAAATTTTAGCACCGTCTGTGTGATTCTCTTCGTAGCACATCGCCGCGTTCAAGCTTATAGAACTTTATTACCTTCTGTGTGATTTTCTTACGAACATAGTTTCTGATTATAGATTATAGAACTCTATGTGATTCCCTAGATAACATATTGCCACGTCCCAGCTAATAGAACTCTGTTACCTTTTGTGTGATTGTCTTAAGAACATAGTGTCAGATTCTAGCTTATATAACTCTATTACCTTCTGTGTGATTATATTGATAACATATTGCCACTTTCCAGCTTATAGAACTCTATTACCTTCTGTGTGATTCTCGTGGTAGTATACCTTCACATTCTAGCTAATAGAAATCTATTACCTTCTGTGTGGTTCTCTTCAAAGCAGATCATCACATTCCACCTCGAAGAACACTGTTACTTTTCGTGTGATTCTCTTGAAAACAAATACCAGCTCACAGAACTCCATTACCTTCTGGGTGATTTCCGTGATAGCTCATTGCCACATGCCAACTCTTTGACCTTCTGCGTGGCTCTCTTCAAAGCATATCGCCACATCCCAGCTAAAGGAACTGTGTTACCTTCTGTGCCATTCTCTTGATAACATAGCACTGCATTACAGCTGATAGAGCCAGTTACTTTCAGTGTTTTCTTGATAACAGCTTCAGTATAGATGTCTATCATATCTGTGTAATCACCTGATACCATACAGTACAATCGCCGTGGACGGGTCATAATTCACGCGTGGTCTGTGATATCCACACATGCGTTTACCAGGTAATAACAATTATCATCAGCACAATTTTATTTAAGGAGGCACCGGGTTGTATCAGGTGATTCATAAATTAAATTTTTCATGATTATTTTTATAATTAGTGTTTGGAATCTAATATTATTGCGTCTGTGGAAATATTGCCAACTCGCAGAAAGTGACCATTCCACGACGGTGGTGTTGTAGTGCCATATCCAGCTTATTGAAATCAGGTACCATTTGTGTGATTTTCTTGATAACATAGCGTCACATCAGTGGTCATAGAACTCGGTATCTTCTCTATGACTATCTTGGTAGCATAGATCCCCATTACCACTTGTAAATGTAAAATTAAAACTATATCACCTTCTGTGTGGATTTTGGATAGCATAACGCTAATAGAATATTTCTACCCTATATGTCAATTCTCTTAATGGCATAGCGCGAAATTGAAGATCACTATAATCAACTTTTTAATCTCTTGATAATATAGTGCCACTGTTCAGCTTCTATTACCCTTTGATAACACTCACCACATTTTCTCATATAGAACTATATCGTCCGTTTGACTCTACTGATAACATAGATCGCCCCGTTCTAGCTTATAGAATTTTATCACATTCTGTGTGATTGTCTTACTCACGTACTTCAATATTCCAGCTTATACACTCTATTACCATCTGTGAGATTCTTTTGATAAAAGATTTCAGACTTGTCCTATATTCGACGGCACGTGAAAACATTTGAGAATGTGATATGTCTGGAAATACGAGCGCAAAAAGAAGATTTTTAATACTGACCTTTTTCCTCAATATAAAACGTGTAAATTCGATGTCCAACATTCTTTGCCCTACACATAAATTTAAAATGACATCAAAGATGCTCTTGATTCATAAACATGGAAGACTTGACACCCTGCAGATTAATGAAACCTGTATCATTAAAGGCCAGACACAGTTCGTTTTCTCAGAATGTATCAACGTGAGCATTGTTCACACTGGCACAAAACTGTCTGGCGCCAACGTTTTAGCCATTCTGGATAATGTAGTGCCAAAGAAAGTAATTTTGTGCCAAAGGGGGTGTTCTTTCACTGTCTAATCCAAATAAATTGATGGAATTTTGAAAAATGAACTGGCTGTTATTTCAAGAGTGACCGAACAAATGGTCACAAAGTACTGACAAAATCATCGGTAGGAGAAGAGAGTCGTACCTAAGTTGTATCTAAAGAGGGTCGTACCTAAGTTGTATCTATGCCACTGATTCTATTAACTGATCAGACTGAATGATGTCTATACGTACACCTGTTACTGAATTTAGCCAATAACAGATTAATCGGTTAATTACTGTTAATTCATTAGGCTTAGTGGGTTGTCTTTACACAAGGCATCATTTATGAAATGATAAATCTCAGCCTTTTGTAAAGTTTATAACAACAATGTCTTATTTAAGAAAAAAACCCACATTGCCCTATTACCACTTTCTGACAATCAACGTTGATAGCTTTCCAAACACTATTTCTAACACCCTTTTGACAAAATCACTGGGTTTGGGGGTGTTTATTTCTGTTTTGCTTTGCCATTGATCGCGCTCTTCACTACTATTATGGATTTCCTTCACAAGTGAAAGAATCCTTTTTGGTGCCAAAAGTTTAGCCAACGGGGATCTTTTTGGCGTCAAGGCAAAATTTGTAATGCAGTTGGCTAAATTGGAAGAAGAATACTGCTCGTGGAACTTGGATGGACCACCGTTTATCGGAGTCGCCAAATTTATAATCTGGACGCAATATATGAAATCGTCCTGGACTTAGTATATAATCTAATACCGCCGCACATGGACGAAACAGTACAGGACTTTGATTACAAAAGCGCCCTCCTAATCTGGCACACCCTGATCCGGTCGCGACACACTTACAACAGTGATTTGGGATTTCATCAATAAAATAATGCAATATCGGGACCCAATGATGAAGGAGAATCGAAAATAGCACCTGAGATGTAACCCTTTGAACTCCAGAGGCGTTTTTTCCGGCCAGGTCACAAGCTACTTCATAATGTCATTAAGGGGGATGACTGCAAGGTAAATGTGTGGTGTAGACCAATCAATATTTTCAACGTGCAGCCCTAAGGCTGCACGTTGAAAATATTAATTGCCCTACCCCCAAATAACAAATATGGACTTTTCGTATTGCTACCATGGAACTGACATGGAAGATACCACCAGGGTTCAAAGGTTAATGGTCCCACATTTCATTTTCGACTTGAGAGATTCTACAGTGCTGTGGGTAGAAAATCGGACAAGAAATTTTGACCGGATGCATCCCTTACAGTTATCTTCCTTGAAATTATTAGACGAGAGTGGAAAGCCCAATTAAGAAGTGTGTAATTGCTGAGACACCAATAGAAAACAAAGTCAAGTTTTCTTTTCTTACTTTTAATAAACAAACAGAATAGACAATTCCCAAAGCTGTCTGTTGTTTTCGCTTATTTAAAGTAACAAAAGGGAAACGTTCAAACTATTTGGGAAATAACTTTGTAGAAAGACAGCTTCTGTATTTTTATACAACTCTATAGGAAAATGTCTAAGGTCTGTGATATGATGCGCACATCGATGATACAAGTTCTATAATATTTCGAAATTTCAATCTTTATATGAAATCCCCGCACCTTTAGTGTTAAATTTATTGACAGCTTTAGGAAATTAAGGGAGCTAACTTTCACTTAAATCTCTAACAATGACAAAACATTTTCAACTATGGGGGCCTCTTCGCCATCCTATTGATATTCTCCCCCACCCCTTCTTTTGATTTCAGTGGTATTGTCAAGAGCTGTATGGCACCGATTACTGCACTACGCGCCGAGTCAAAATTCCCTTCAACCATAAATGGTTATCGCGCCGAGTCCGAATCGAACATTCGAAAAATTCTTTCACCGCAACTGGCTGGCTGTCGTCTGAGGCAAACATTGCATCGTAAGAAGCAGCGAAAAATACAACAAACCCAAGAGTGAAACCCCCAGATTAGTTTTGTGATCAGACACCAAAGCCCAATTTACATAATGTGAAATATTCTTTATATTTTTTATTCAGGGAAATATATTTTCCAACCGAATTTGTTCCTGAAACATTTTGCAAAAAGTATTCCGCGTTCACATGCAAAGACAATTTAACGAATTATTTTTTTGCATTTACGATTTTCGTCACACTTTCATCATTCAGCGTTCAGTTATGGATAAGATCTGTCGTATAAGATAAGAAATCTATGGAATGTGTCCTGGCTTCGGGAGTGATTGGCGGAACAATGCGGATCAGGTCGTGCTGGATTCTTGGTGAATGGTCGCTCCGTGGATTGGTCTGAAGGCATTTTCATGAAGACTTGTAACGACAGGCAATGGATTGCAAACTTCAGGATGAAAAAGTCTTCCATTTTCCAACTTTGTTCTAAAACGTTGCCATTTTGGAGAACCGCAAACAACTCCCGCAAATTGCTTGTGTATGTTACCCCGATGAAGTCAACATTTCTCTGTAATATCCTTGACAACACTGCTGACAACGCAGTTTTGTTCGGAATTGGTCTTGAATTATTTCTACGTCCATTAACATGGCCGGGTCGCTAGGATTTATACCCGGAATAGCGCGATTTGTTCCACCTCATAAGGTGGATTAGTTTTCATGAATTTATTCCTAGAATAAATTTTAAAATTGATATATTCCCCGAATAAATGCATTTACATTGCAATAATTGTACCCGGAATAAATTATTTGTTCCCTGAACAAAATTTATTCCCCGAGTAGAACGCGTCATGCAAATGGGGTATTAGAAAATCATAAACTCTGCATTGGGAAATGGTTGTATTGAACTGAATAGCGACAAAGTCGCAAAGTTCGTTCGGTTGTAAACACCTAGTTGCAGTGGCGGACACCCATCAAAGTTCACTTCCTTTCTTGGATGGCCAATATTTGATGAACAGCGCGAAATCCTCATTAAACGCTCGTCTCATCTTGACATTGATTCCTCAGATGACCTTATGTTTGGAAATCATATACTTTATCACGGACTTAAATTATTTTGATCTTTAAGTCTGTCCAATCTATCATTTCCGATCGATTCAAATAATTCAATGACAGTCCTGTGATTACGAAAATGGTCTTTTTTCGGTCCAATAGCAATGTGGTCACAAAACACTTTCAACAGTAAACGGGTCGTCGCGAAGGTTACCATTTGGGAGTTCAAACCTGATTTGGCACAACTGTGATGACTCAAGTCCCGACTGACTAATATTCTAACAACATCATCATGGTTTGCCTTCGTCGAAAGCATGCCTTGATCATGTAGATCGTTTTTGTAACCATTTTTCATCTTTTATCAGCTCACACATATTGGTCTGATAACGAGCGTTGATATATACTTGATACGGTACGGCTGCCGTGGTCTGGTCACTTTGAACGGGTGGGCAATATTTCCACAGACGTAATAATATTACATTCCAAATATTAATTATAGGAATAATCATCAAAAATTTAATTAATGAAGCACCGGGTACAACCCGGTGCTTCATTAATTAAAATGTTGCTGCTGATGATTTTTATTTTATTAGCTGGTAAACGCATGCATGGACAGCACTGCCCACGCATGGAATACGACCATTCCACGACGACTGTACTGTACGTTACTGGAACCTCACACGGAATAAAAGGCAAGTGAGTTATTATGTGTAAGTACTTATTTATAAGCAATGTCAAACTTGTGTTTTGTTACACACAATCCACATCTTTGCCTTCGGTGATGAATAAACTAAAGGAATGGCAGATGCAAACTCGAGCATTGCCTGATTGATGAATATTCACAATGTGTGAGAACAGTCTATATCTTACACGATGAAAATAGAAAGGTGATAATGCTTCATCGAATGGAATTATCTAGAAGCACGAGAGATGCAAAACAAAACTTTGTCTTAATTACTTCTGTTCTTCTAATGATGCGCGACGAAATGTTCAATAAATCACAAATATTTTAATCCTCATAAAAGTATCATGCAATATACTCATAATTTTCGACGAGTGTCTGTGGAATTGTGTCTGAAGATGAGGTAGGAGATAATGTTTGTCGGTTTCCTGAAAAGGTGAATATTCTGAAAATGTGAGACAAGCGTAAGTGCAACATTGGGGGTGTTTGACAAATGCTGTCAGCGTTTAGAAACTCTTTGAATTGGATTAAACCTTGATGTACATCAACCAAGTACATATATAGTGAACTCCAGAACTTTATTATTTTGGTTTGTCGCCTGTTGGTGTTTAACGACACTTTCAACAGCCAAATCTACATGTTGCTGGACAGTTTAACTGGCGGAGGCTGGTGGAGTACCCGGATAAAACCATCGAGCAACATACGACGAGTTAGCAGCTGTTCAGGCAAGTTATTATCGACGTGCAGCACGTCATTTTACACAGCGCCATCGTGACACCTCGTGGGAAATCGAGAGAAAGTGTCTTACCCAAGGAATTGTTTTTGTAGATAGATACAACAGTGAAATCACAAAGCTGACAGAGAATTTCGATCAGATCGCGACTCAGTCGCGATCGATCAATATTATCTATCCGCCTGCACCACACTGCACTATCGAATGTCATCCATCGGAGAAGAAATGCAAAAACATTGAATCTGATATACCATTTTTATTTGTGTTCTGATATTCCGTCTTGATTTCAATCTATTCGTTTATGACGTAGACTCCACAAGTCTAAATGTCACCAGGTTGATTTTATAAGTTTAGTCATTACTGTTTCGACTGCTCTTGGTTTTAAGTATTGTTGTGATTATTTCTTATTTTATTGAATTAATTTTAATTCCTACTTGATACTTGTTGTTTCTGTAGTTTTCTCGCCACGATATAGCCTTAGCTGCTGATGTGGCGTTAAGCAACAATAAATAAATGAATAAATATTCGTTTATGAAATCTCTACTCACTGGTGAATAGGTGTGACGCGATCCTATTGCGATCTGATTGGGAAATATACCACGTTTCTGATCACAATACTGTCAGACCTCAATATCCTACTCGGTCATTTAGATTCCTCACTTGGTTTCGTGTTTTGAGGCAGTGTTCTAATCACTGTTGTGGATAACTGGCATAACAGAAATAAATACTTTCCAATGAGTGACAATTATTACATTTAAAACTGGAGGTCCATTAGCTGGAACAATGCTTCATACCAGTTCCAGTAAATTTTTTGGGGGACGATTACCAACTCCATTCTGCAGGTCATTGTAATTAAATTCCTCCGCACCACACGAATGCCTTTGGGTTGCTCTTTTAGTAGTATATCATGCACGTTTCAACCCTCACTAGCAGGATCTCATGTGGTATCTCATGTGACGTCATAGTCACGTGACCCAGTGGCGCCATGTTGGGTTGTCATGGTAGCTCGCGTGATCGGCTATGTTGTGACACAATTACCATAGTGATACGTGGTGTCAGTGCGCATGCGCAGCACCCGTTGTTAGGATAGAAGTGTTTCCATAGTGAATTTTGTATATTGTAGGCCGCCATCTTAGTTTTTATTGTGTCACGCGATTGCTGTTTTACACAAAACCTTTCTTAAAGGAAAAGGGTATGTTCTAAAAGTGTGTTGGATGGAATATGAGTAAATCTAATTACCACAAACAAACCGACAATCCATCCAAATCACCAAAAACACCCCAAAACTACCGAAATGGACTTGGTGAAGCCCTATTTTGGTTTTATAAGAATAGCACGTAGTACTATAAGGCGCGGTCGATTGAATGGGAGTATCATTTCTGGTACGGATTCCTTTGGAATCTTCTGCTTCTACCTATGTGCATATAAGATATAGTCTCTGTCAATCCAACCCTGTTCATTTGTTCTGGAGCATACTCCAGTAGATCTTATCTGTTGGAACAGTTTTGTTTCTATATTTAGCTTTTCGGGCCTGTTCAGGCTAGTTCTAACCGTATTCCAAGTACTCTTGCTTTTGTTCCATTTGTTCAGATTATCCAATCGGTTCACTTTACTGCAGCTAACTAACCAATAAGATTGCTTGATTTTCCCTAATCTGTACCTAACCATACATAGTTATGTGCCTTGTGTGCAACGAAGGCCTCTATGATTCTCAGACCAAAAAGATAATCGAGCAGTTATTGAAAAGTCATTTCTCCATCGGGCAAATGAGCTACAGAGCAATTGCTCGATCGAGTGACTCCACATACTACTCGAACGACTAGAATTCTATCGAGCACATGAGCTATTAAGCAATTGTTCGATCGAGTTACTCTACATACTACTCTTATCCTTATTTCGGTATTTAAGGATACCTATGACATGGCGACGTACTATTTGAAGATACCGTTGAGGATACATTTTGGAGAATCCCTTTTTTGTCGTGTAAGGTTATGAGGGATGGTAAGTTGTCCCACATTGGGAGATTTTCTCATGGCCTTCTTGGCCTCATACGACCCAAAGGGATTTTCTAAAAAGGTGTCTTCAAAAGGTATCCTCAGATAGTACGTCGCCATGTCATAGGTATCCTTAAATACCAAGATAGGGATAAGAGTCGTATGTGGAGTCACTCGATCTAGCAATTGCTCTATAACTCATTTGCTCGATATAATTCGAGTCGTGCGAGCAGTGACTGATTCATTGATTGGCTGATTATTTATTTCACAGTATATATATATACAGAATATATAAAGAGATAGTTAAACAGTAATAGTAGGGCGATAACATATATGCTTACTGTTGGGTGTAGCGTATAAACATTGTTTTACGCCCTCATACATATCCATTTTGGTATACGGAATCCAGGCATGGGGCAACTCAAGAACTATAAAAAAATAGCTGTCTTGCAAAATCGATCATTACGAATAATTAATAAAAAAAAGTACAATTCTCATACACATCCCCTCCCCTGTTTAAAGAAAACCAAATACTCAAGGTTGACGATTTATTTAAGCTACATGCATTACTGTTCGTATTTGACTGGCAAAATTGCCGGTTTCTTTCAATGATATATTTAAAATTATTGACAATCCATCTGGTAAGACAACCAGACAGTCGGACCTTGGATAGTTTCCCATTCTCTTTCCGCGGAGCTGTTATTCTGCTCTATGAGAAGCAGCGCAACTTGGAAATTTGGTATTTAAGTTAAGTAGGTACATGATTTGAGTGAGTATAAGACCTGATATAAGTTTTAATCGGGTTTAGGACTTGGTGGCTGTCGCGTGGATAAGTCTGTCTCCCTTTCAACTTCAGGCTGATGTATGTTGTAATATATTTACCAAATTGTCACACATCAGTCAATGTCAACATTAATAAAGTGAATGAATCAGGCTGATGTATGTCATCATTGTAATATATTTAGTAATATATTTACCAAATTGTCACACATTAGTCAATTATGAAGCGAAAGAATACTGTTGTATGCTGTGTGCAATAACCTTCCTCAAAAACGGGGAACCATGTCATGGAATGCTTTAAATGAGAGTCATCCGGGAAGCGATTTCAGACTTCTGTGCCGTTCAAACAGGACCGAAGTCGGAAGGGAGAGGTACAAGGACGAGTCTAGAGAACAGAGTGGAAATGCTACTGGAAGCAGTCCATGCAATAAGGATTGTTGCAGTGAACATTATTCTGGTAAGCTGAATATGTCTAAAAGCTTCTTCTTAAATAGTGACTTGTTAGAAATTATGCGTTAGTTGTGATCCAGATCATTCCATAGTTTTGGGATTGCAAACACTGGGACGTTTCAGTAACTGCTCGATAGTATATCCCCAAAAGGTATCCTTAAAGGGTATCAAGTGTAGATCGCCATGCCATAGGTATCCTCAAATACCGACATAAGGATAAGAGTCGTATGTGGAGTCGTATGTGGAGTCACCCGATCGAGCAATTGCTCTATAGCTCATTTTCTCGATAGGATTCGAGTCGCTCGAGCAATGACTTTTCAGCAACTGCTCGATTGTCTTTTTGGGTCTGAAAATCATAGCGGCCTTCGTAGTACACAAGGGAAATAACTCTATATAGTTAGGTACAGATTATGGAAAATCAAGCAATCTGATTGGTTAGTTAGATGAACAGGCCAGAAAAGCTAAATATAGTAACAAAACTGTTCCAACTGATAGGGTATTGGAGTATACTCCGGAACAAACGAATAGGGTTGGGTAGACAGAGACTATAGCCTATATGTGCATAGGTAGAATCAGAAGATTCCAAAGGAATCCGTGCCAGAAATGGCACTCCCGTGGAATCGAACGCGCCTTATGACACAATGTGCTATTCTTATAAAAACAAAATAGGGCTTCACTAAGTCCGTTTCGGTAGTTTTGGGGTAGTTTTTGGTGATTTGGAAGGATTGTCGGGTTGTTTGTGTTATTCTACGAAGTAAACGAACCGGAAAGCTACTCCTATTCAATCGAACGTACCCTCCAAACATACCCCTTTCCAGTAAAAGCCCTTGAGGCCCATACCAAGCACGTGCTACCATAGAAACTAAGATGGTGGCCTCCAGTAAACAAAATGGACGACGGAAACACCCTAACAACACCCACTGCACATGCGTACTAAATCCACGTATCACTATGGTAATTGCGTCACAATATGTCCACTCACACGGACTACCATGACAGCCCAACATGTCGTCATTGGGTCACGTGACATGACGTCACTTCCGAGGTCCTGCATCGAGATCCTGCTGATAGGTCATGAAAACCACATTACAGACTACTTTTGTTGTTAGAAATAATAGCCGTTCGATTTTTAGGTATCAAATAAACCAGACAAATTAACTGTGATGTAGGAAACTCGCGGACTGGATTATTTAATTCCATCAACGGAAATTTATACACGAATATGTTCCGCATCCATCTCAAAACAACTCCAGTAAACAGTTAACGCTTCTATCTTTGATCTAAATTTCAAAGCACAGGGTAACTTCTGTGGCGTTGGCAGAAGAAGGTTTCTTCACAGCCTTCAACTGCTGAAGTCTATAGGGTCACACCTAGTGCGGGTTCTGATACGGTTTCTAATGTGATATGAATGCGCGTTGTCGTATAGAGTTCCAGTGTGGGGTGAAACAAACGCGGGGTTACATGATTTGTTGTGAACTGTGTTATCGTAGATACTGCAATGGGGATTGAAAAAAAACAATGTTGACGCTTCTCGTACATCATCACATGGGTTATCCAGACAATTATGAATCGCGTGACGACCCCTTTATCGCTTATATTAATGCGAAGCTCGTAATTCCGTCAAGCTAGAAACTCCAGCTTTGACTTGACCCTTGACTCGTTAAGCCTTGTACTGAAGAAACTGGTTTATGCGACGCAGTAGGTGTGAACCTAGCCTTACGTGGTTTATCCAGTAAGCGTTCTGCTCAGGTGTTATACGGTCACACACAGTAACATAGTTTCAATTGAGGGCAATTTATTGTTTGCAGATTTTTTTTCAATTCACACTGCAATATCCTGCCGAAAGCGTGCGATGAAGACCACATCAAATTAGTCGCGATTGTGTCTGGGGAGGGGGTTGTAAGCAAAACAATTCCAGACACCTGGGTCGGACTTGGTGGGTGATGTCGGGCCGGGCAAATGTGTGTTTGTACGGTTTTGTAATTTTTTTCCGGATACTCAGACGGGCGTATATGGTAAAATAGCAACTAAATAACCAATATTGACCAACAAAATGGGGTATTTCGATACCAGGTGTATATATTACATGTATATATACTTCTAGTGACCAAACTATCACCCTTTTCTCCACTTGATTGGATGACACCAGCAATCCAATGTCATCCAAGCAATGTGGGAGGACATTAGAGACATCAAAAATAAGATATTTCTCTGCAATCATTTTTATAATAAAATCTAATGAGAAAACAAAAACTATACTCTTCAACTCTTAGAATTAGAAAAATAAAGCATCCGAGGGCAAGGGAACGTGGTATAAAAAAGACTCGGCTCTGGGTATAAGTTAAGACCGGAGGTTTACAACTTATCATAAATTGTAACGTGACAATGGATATATAGTGTCAATAGTATTCAATGTCACGTTGCAATTTATGATACGTTGTAAACCTCCGGTCTTAACTCATGCCCAGATTATGCCCTGCCCTCATCCCTTGAGAGGAACAAGGTGCCACCTGCAATGCTGACGCAACTCAAAGGACGATATAAAGCTTTCGAAATCGCCCTGCCAATTGTATAGTTTCTTTAATATTCCAGTATTTGGACTGCAACCAGAAAACAGAAAATACGAAATACCGTCAGTGATGCAGTGTTGTCCAATTTACACCCGCTAATGGATAAAGATTAGAGTTTATCATTGAAAACCTATTTACGGGTGCTAAACCACCCATTGTACAGTGTTATGTTCAACTTTACAGTACGGCCACCGTGGACTGGTCACTTTCCTCGGGTGTGCAATATTTCCACGGCCGCAATAATTTAGATTTCAAACACTAATTATAAGAATAATCATCTAAAATTTAATTAATGAAGCACCGGGTACAACCCGGTGCTTCATTAATTAATTATTTTACTGATGATGATTTGTATTACTTGGTAAACGCATGCGTGGACATATGACCAATCCACTGCGAATGTACTGTTTTTGCCCGGAAGGGTGCTAACTCTTTTTTCCATTGGTGTCTGAACCTTTTTCCAGACCAACTGCCCCTTGATTTTCTATAGGAAATTCTTTAGGGCTCTCCAATGAGGTGTCACGCGATATGGTTTTATTTAAATTTCGTGACAATTAAAAAATAGGATAAAAGTTGTCACAATATTTGCCTTTCATTTCTTGTGTAGGGAATTCGGAATTCTCCAGAAGTGCTTTCTGTTCTGAAGCAGGAGCGTCACTATCTTCTCCGCTACAAACAAACAGCTGACCAAACAGATAAAATCTGCGAAGCTTCGAAATTCTGTTCAATTCGAAATCGCCCTGATGGTTCGATTCGATTCGATTCCAATCGCGCTGATACGGAAATTTTCGTCTCGTTGAGATGTTCTCAAAATCTCACCAAGTATCTCCTCTTGAACTCTTCTTCTATCATCAGGTCTCCTGTACATGAAGCTTGATGCTAAATTAAGTTCAGTGAGAATCAGCTTCCAAAGTTACTTCGCCTCCGTTCTGGAATATTCAGCTTTTTGTCTGACTTTCCAAAACAGACAAGTCACCATTGAATACGATAATTGAGCCAAGACTAGCAATATTCACGGTATTAAGGTCTCACAGAACTAAATATTTTCCCATAGACGACCATTATAACGTTCAGGTGGAAAAAAATATGATCGCATCACTTTAATTTTGGCATTCAAATATCTCTGTCAAGTATAGCCCTTCAGACAACTTTTTCTGATCTGAAAACAGGGGGTCATGCAACAAATAAGAGAAAAAACTGACACAAAGGGAAGTACCGGTCACGTGCACATATTTTTCAGGGAATTCCCTACAAAAACACACAAAAAGTAAATTGTATTTTTTAGGTCCAAAAGTCATCAAATCACCCTCTTTTTTATCAGGAATATTCAACAATAATGCAAGATGTCAATAGAATGTTTCAAACTTTTATTGAAACCACGGATTTTCCCAAGGCTGTTTATTTTTAGAGATTGTGTCATTTCCGAGTGCAACATTTTAAGGCGGTTCACTCTAATTTCAATATTTAGTTCCGCGATACCTATAATCATCCCCAACCCCACCAAAGAGACATTTTACCACTTCCATGAGATAAAAGAATCATTTCTGCATTAGAATCCAACTTTTGGCTTTGGCTGAGTCAAAAACGTGGAAAATTTGTTCTTTTAAGGAAAAGTGTCCAAACTTTGTCAAGTGGGCTTGAAAACTGGTATTGCCTCCAAAAGATTTTTCTCTCCTGTTACTTTATAAATTAACTGAGAAGGATGAGAATTTACAGCTTTCTTTAAAAAACTACCCTGATCCCAAAATAAAACTAACATCTGCATCAGCACAAAATATTTTTAGAAAAAATCTGTCTCATTTAACCATACTGCAAGCAAAACAGTGTCGCAACCCCCATGGAACAATATGGATGTCAATTTTGTTTCCAAAACTGGGGATGCAGCTATATATTTCACCAATATGAGAGGACTCTACCAGTTTATCCTAACAACTGATGTCAAATTTTATTCCACCATCTGATGTAGTAAAATTTTGCCCTGAATAGGATCCCCCGGTATGCCCCTTTTCATCAAAATATGTGAAATAATTCATAATTTAATTGATATTGACCCAAAACAAACCTACTGTGATATGAACTTTCCCATCTGTAATAGTTTTTAAATCACAGTCTGGCTTCTGAAGACATTTCACATTGTATTGATGAATATTTTGCAATTTTTGTAAAGGAAAAGCCTCAGTTTTCTCAGTAAAGGCACATAGAGTCATTGGTATGGCACTGACAAAACATAAAACAGTGTTTTTGTCCAAAAGAATGAACAGTACCTGCTACTGTGATATCTCATAACACTGGTAAGATGCCTAAAACCATCAAATATTGATTCTATAGTGCTATGCTTATGCTGCAAGTTCCCATAAGTGCACTTTCATAACCTTTGTTTTAATCCCCACAGACACCCATTCTGGCAAATAGATTGAAATTGTTGAAAACATGTTTCCAAAGAGGATGAATCAGACATTTGCTTCAAGAATATAGTGGTATTTGATGTTTAATATACTTGTGTGTGTGTGTGGGGGGGGGGGGGGGGGGGGTGAAAGTTAGTCAGCTGCCAATTATTGAAAATGTAGATCCAGGCAAGTGAAAAGCAAAGAAACACCATGTCTGGTGAAGAGACAGACACACAGACAGACAGACAAACAGATAGGCTTGCAGTCACACATGTAGGAGGTCTACATGAGAGTACTGAATGTCATACAATGAAAAATATAGTGGAAGAGCCAGGGCAAGGTTGTTAAACTGAAAAATAAATCAGTGGACCATGAGTGCTGAAGCCTCAAAGTAAATTATAAGAAACTGAAAGTGTATGGTACTAACTTCAGTCTCTAAAAACATGCTGTTCAGTCTTTCCAAATGTTTATCATCAGCAGAAGGGTTAAATATGTGTGGGAGAGAGGACTTGGTTCAGGGAAAGAGCAATATTTCACAACTGTCATTGTAAATTTATGCTGTATCAGGGGAACCATGGCAGCACTAGTACTAGACAACTATATTGGTAGCTATGCACAAATGCCATTCACTCACATTTGTAATTTTATTATGTTATTTTCCACTGTAGCCCCACCCCTTCCTCAAATTTGTGTTCCAGGATACTCTTTCAATGAAGGAATTGTTTTCCAACATTTTGAAGAGCATAATATAGAAGAGAAAAACTTCTAAATAATAGTGAATAGAAGGGCAGTGTAGGTTTTCTGTCTGTGTTTGAATGGTGATTTGGGAGGGGGTTGGAAGATTTGGAATCCTCCCTGCCCCTTGAAATATGAGGAGAAACCATGGTTTAAATAAATATGTTAATAGGGTAAGGATAGGCTGTTAGTTAGCAGCTGCCAGAGGTTATAGTGTGCTCCTGGGGAATACACTTGCTCAAGATGTGAATTTTCTTGCATGAACAGCCTTAGTTTTGGAAATATATAGCTTTAATTGCTGACTGTGACAAAATGTAACTTCTCAAAACAATAAAATGGTTTGGTAAGGTGTATGGTCCCCAAATAAATATTTAAATGTGAAATAATCCCCCAAAATAATAACGAATCTGGTCTGGAAGCCAAAAAACATATTTCCTATAGGTCTCACAGAACTAAATATTTTCCCATAGACGACCATTATAACATTCAGGTGGAAAAAAATATGATCGCATCACTTTAATTTTGGCATTCAAATATCTCTGTCAAGTATAGCCCTTCAGACAACTTTTTCTGATCTGAAAACAGGGGGTCATGCAACAAATAAGAGAGAAAAACTGACACAAAGGGAAGTACCGGTCACGTGCACATATTTTTCAGGGAATTCCCTACAAAAACACACAAAAAGTAAATTGTATTTTTTAGGTCCAAAAGTCATCAAATCACCCTCTTTTTTTCAGGAATATTCAACAATAATGCAAGATGTCAATAGAATGTTTCAAACTTTTATTGAAACCACGGATTTTCCCAAGGCTGTTTATTTTTAGAGATTGCGTCATTTCCGAGTGCAACATTTTAAGGCGGTTCACTCTAATTTCAATATTTAGTTCCGCGATACCTTAAGACGGTACAATATTTTCAACTTGGAAAGCGGTAAGATTTCCTTTAGGATTCAATTCTGTTCAAAATCCTTTGTCTGATTCGATTCGACCTGAAATGTCAGATTCTGCGGGCCCTGAAATTTATGTATCTTGTGACATCCTCGTCCACTTAGTAAATGTCGGATCGAACGATTATGTTGAACACGGTTCTTTCATTCCGAATGTAATCGCAACTCATTAGATTTTCTATTTCCATGCAAGTATTTAAGTTCGGCAATCGCAAAATCGTTCACTTTCTCGATCAGATAGCGAAATAATTACGATTTGGGGACAATACTGTAAAACTTTAACATTTTTTTGTTCTAGAATTGTATGTCCTAGTTATGGCTTTAAATGGGCTGAAATGAGCCATTAGCATTTTCTAAGATGTGGCAATTTGCCAGTTGGCAAATTACTATATCTTTTAAAATGCTAATGATTCATTTTAGTCAGTTATATTAATAGGTAGAAATTATAATTCTAGAAAATACAATTGTAAAAGTTTCATAGTATTGGCTCCCGGTCGCGACACTTTTCTACTGGTGGATACGGATATTATATGTAAAATGTACAACCCCAATACTGAATCACGAAGAAGAAACAAAATAGAAAATGAGATGTAAAATTTTCGCGTTCATTCTTTTTCGGGTGAGATTCTACTTTACAGTGTTAGACAAGCGGACAGATAATTTTGAACACGTCGTAACCCAGTCGCGTTCCTGTTGGAATTATCTGTCCACTTCTGTAATGAGAGGAGTCTACCATACATATATGATCAAACTGTTCCTGTGAAAAATCTTGTCTCAGTGAATGTCGGTGCACATTAATGCTCGGAAATCTCATGTGAGCAACGTCTCTAGAAACATTTCTAATGAACGCTTTCAAAAATCCCACCTTTGTTCATAAAAGGACAAGCTTTCCAGAAGCAGAACACGAGAACGGAAACAAGTGTCCCCAAAGGCTTGTTTCGTTAAAAGCTGTGTTTTTCCCGAGTGCTGTTCTTAATATCCCCCTTATACACCGCATTGACCCGTGGTGGTCAGATCGAAACACAGACACCAGTGGATTATGGGCAATTTGTTAGTGATGGAACCTTGTCGATGACTGCTAGCAAGTGTCTTTGTGCTGAACGAGATTGACTTCTTTGCTCAGTCATTCAGCAAACACTGGACTGCCCCGAAGACAGCAATGTGTGCAGTTGGTTTCTTACCGTACTTTCCGAAAAATGTTACGAATGAGCTGACCTAATATAAGTGAACGATGAAATATCCTAACCAAGGATCTTTGGATTTAATTAGTCTGTGTGAAACACACAGACTTTCATTTTTGTACGGTTTCTTTTTTTTTTCTTTTTCTTATTCTCCTGTCTTCTGTCTTCTATACGCTTTCTTGTCCGCACGATAACTCGAAAACGATTTGTCCTATCTTGCTGATTCTTGGCATGCAGATAGACAGTCATTGTGAACTCGAGCACCTGTGTGTTTCAGGTCTCTAGAACCCTTGAGTATGGCCACATCGGCCACAGGGTTTTTACGGCCTTTAATTTCTTGTAACATTAAATTATCCTGAAGCAATTGCTATGTTATATTTATTCACACTGGAGAACAGTGTAAACAATCAAATTACAGTTGTGGCGTTAGCTGTCAAACATTAAATGTTATCTGTTATTTTAATCACGTGTCAGTTTCATCCTCAAACCAAGTTGAGAGAAACCCTTTGCTATACAAGGGAATGTTTAAACTATTCAGTTCAATGCGTTTAACCCTCTGAAGACATTAATGTGGGTTCCAAAATATTAATTCATGCAATGTACGAATAATGATAACCCTTTCCATACGCAGCTTACTGCTCTAAACATCATTCAAATAGGTGGTTGAGCCAAAAATGCCCATTTCTGAGTCCTTGATCGAACCCTTTGAATGCTAATCACATATATGCTTTTTCTGGTTTCTTAGAAAAAAATTATCTGATTCCTGTATGAATATCTTTAAATACTGTTAACGAAAACCTATCTCTGACTTCTTTAAAAATATTTTATCCCAAAAGGTAAGCCTCCATAAATTCTCTTTCTAATTTGTTTATTTCTGATGCTTTAACCATTTTCACGCAGACGTGAATCTACTGGATGCAGTAAATTCTGTTTCTCTAGTTGGAACTCGTTTTGCTTTAAAACACCAGTTGTCTGTTTTGACGAATCACCGTAACCGACCATCATGCCACATAAAACAAACAATCACTACAACATGACGAGTATGTTTTGTGCTGACTCGAACCTCCCATCTCCGCCAACCCACACCAAGCTCGGGAAACAGGCACTGCTATATGTACCAGAACCGATGTTACATGTTTTCACATTTTCAAACATTCTTGATATTAATTCTATGACAAATAAATGGACTAGAATTCTGTAATTGAATCACACCTAAATATGCTCTTTTCCGGTGCATATCAATTGTTTTCAGGTACATTATTATTACCGCGATAATTAGTACGTGTCATTAGCATATTGACAAACTTTTCCTTTGAAAGTTTCATGTTGGGATATATCTGGCATTGAAACACTCTCTGGTATACAGACAACACGTCGTATGATTGTGGTTCTTTAACCCTCTCATTAGGCATCTTCCATGTTAGTTTTATAACATACATTGGCAGAGCCCATGTGGGTACATGAGTTAATATGTTCAACTCTCAGCCATAATGCCGCAGATTGAAATATAAATTGATCCTATCTGAGTTATTAGGATTTTAAGGAACTGGTCTAACTCTAGATGTCGTCTGTTGAGGCGACCCACAATACTAAATCATTTAGACGCTTAATACATATAGGTTATTACTACCATGTGAGTTTCCGAGATGGTGTATTGAAGTCGAGACCTTCTCTCTGGGCATATATCGACGAGACCGGTGGGACGAATCGATATATGACCAAGAGGTGAGGTCGAGACTTCAATACCCCATCTCAGAATCCCACTTGATGGTAATAAAACCAATTTATCTTAACAATATTCCCCCTCTCTTGACTTGTTCGTTTTAATGTGACAATCGTTCAACGTCTGTGAGTTGATTTTTTATGAATGAAAATCATCATGGTATTGCGTTCTTGCGCTCATGGTATTGCGTTCTTGCGCCCTGCACGACGTAATCCACATTCATTAAACTACTTGTTCTACAGCCGTTGAAGTTTATAGCAGTGTTTCAGTTGTGTGTTTCTTTGTTTTATTTTTCAGGTTTACGCATAGTAGGCCCATGTAAAAGTATCGTCATGGCAAAACTGATCTAGTCTAATTTATTTCATTGAGTTAGTGATTTATTTATTAGCCCGATTGTTTACAGTGAGGGCTATAGTAATGACTTTTGTCCGTCCGTCCGGGCCAACTAAACCTATTTAGGAGGTATTATTTTTAGGGGGTACCTCCAAATTAGGGTACTATTAGGGTTAGGAGAGGAGTGGGGTTAGGGTTAGGGGTAGCCCCAGGGCAGGGCTTAAGGTTGCAGGGGTTAGGACCCAGGGGGTGGGGGTTGGGGGTCAGGGTTGGGGTTTTAGTTTTCGTAGCCCCTAAACCAAAAATAGTTCCTAGTCCTTTTGGTCTGGCTAGGGTGGGGTTAGGGTCAGGGGTCGGGTTGGGTTAGGGTTAGGGGTAGCTCCAGAGTAGATCTTAAGGTTGGGGAGGGTTAGGTCCCAGGGGCTGGGGGTTAGGTTCAGGGGTGGGGTTTTAGGGTCAGGGCAGGGTAGGGTTAGGGTGTGGTTTTTGAGTGGATGGGGTGGGGATAGGGTTAAATATAAGTTTTAGGGTGGAGGGGGTGGGGTTCCGGCTAAAATAAGGTTATGGACATATAAAATGTTTTTTTCGTAGCCCTTAAACCCAAATAGTAAGAATGTCCGTCCGTCTGTCCGCCTGTCCGTCTGTTAACATTTAGAGTTTTGGTTAGAGTTTGTGGTTAAAGTGGTGTTTTTTTTTCCTGTTTAGTCATGACTTTCTTCTGTCTGTCTGTTAACATATGGAGTTCTGGTTAAAGTTTGTGGTTAAAGTTTTTTAGTCAACCTTAAAGTTTTTTGTTGTTTCTTTTCTTTTAAATTGATATTACTATTGATTGTATCATTCTCATTTTGTTTTTATTTTTTCTGTTTCATGTTATTTTGGGAAGTATTTAACCCTTTTTTGTATGGCAATTCAACTTACAACTTCCAGGTTAAAGTTTTTGGTTATTTTTTTTTTTTTTTGGGGGGGGGGGGGGCGGGGTGTTTTAAAATTACACCTTTAATTCTTCAAACAGTTTAGTGGAATTTCACTGTTTCTTATTTGGGACAATGTCTACTATCTACTGAACATTTCTACAGTGATTTTCATTAAAATCGGCATGATTTTAACCCCTTTTAAACATGTTTTCAGAATTACTTTCTTTGTATTAGACTTTGACACAAACTTTCTTACTCTAATTTTTGCAGGGTCAATACAACTTAATGATTCCATTTACATCAATGATTTCTTTTATCGGTTTTAGGAAATATTTAACCCTTTTTTGCCAATCAGTTTTACTTAGTATTCCCAGTCTAAAGTTTCGGTTTAAAGTTCTGCTTTTCAAGGTTCTACCTTTCATTCTCCAAACACTCTGTTACTACGTCATTTCCTTTTTTTCATTTCGGGCAAGGTCAACTGAAGCTGCACACAGTGGTTTCAAATAATATTGGCATTAATTTAACCCTTTTCACAACGCTTTTCGGGGTGGGGGGATGCAATTAGGCACTTTTTTTTTTCTTTCATAAAAAGTGCTTTTTTACAGGTTTGGTTAGAGTTTGTGATTAAAAACCCAGACAAACACCACCACCCCCCTCCCCCAACCCTCCCCCCCCCCCCCAATTAGGCTTTGTTTTCTTATTTTCTCCAATACGCATTTTGAACTATTTACGTCACTACATGCGGAACCTTTTTTTGAACTTATGTACCCCCCTTCCCCTCCCCCCCCCCCCCCGGCGGCCAATTAGGCACTTTTTTTTTCTTTCGTCAAAAATGCTTTTTAGCCCGACTGTTTTCAGTGAGGGCTAGAGTCATGACTTTTGTCCGTCCGTCCGTCCGTCCGTCCGTCCGTCCGTCCGTCTGTTAACATTTAGAGTTTTTGTTAAAGTTTGTGGTTAAAGTTTTTTTTACTGAAGGTTCAAGTGGGATGATTCCGTATGATGTCTAGATGAGAATTTCCCCATTTGGGCGTGATCTGTCAACCGTGCCGAGCCCAAAACCCGAAAACCTTTAGCACAGTCTACAGGTCATATTTTTGAAGGGATTTCATTGTAACTTGATAGGTTGACTTCATATAATGTCTAGATGAAAAAGTCACCTTTTGGACGTGATTGGGCAAATGTGACTGCTACAGGGGCCCGAAGCCCAAAAAACGTTTAGCACAGTCTACAGGTCATACTTATGAAGGGATTTCATTGTAACTTCGTAGAATCACTTCAGATGATTCCCAGATAAGAATGTGCCCTTTTGGTTGCGATCATTCAACCATGATGGCTTCCCGAGCCTGAAGCCCGAAAACCTTTAGCACAGTCTACAGGTCATATTTATGAAGGGATTTCATTGTAACTTGGTAGGTTGACTTCATATAATGTCTAGATGAGCACATCCCATTTTGGACACGATTGGACACGATTGGGCAACTGTGACGGCAACAGGGGCCCGAAGCCCGAAAACCTTTAGAACAGTCTACAGGTCATAATTATGAAGGGGTTTCATTGTAATTTGGTTGGGTGACTCCAAATAATGTCTAGATGAGAACGACCCATTTTGGTTGCGATCATTCAGCCTTGATGGCTGCCTGAGCCCAAAAACCTTTAGCATAGTCTATAGGTCGTATTTATGGAAGGATTTCATTGTAACTTGTTAGGTTGCCTCCATATAATGCCTAGATGATGACATCACCTTTTGGTCGTGATTGGTCAACTGTGATGGCTACAGGCGCCCGAAGCCAGAAAATCTTGAGCACAGTCTACAGGTCATATTTATGAAGGGATTTCATTGTAACTTCATAGGATCACTCCAGATGATGCCCAGATGAGAATGTCCCCTTTTGGATGCGATCGTTCAACCATGATGGCTGCCCGAGCCCAAAGCCCGAAAACCTTTAGCACAGTCTTCAGGTCATATTTATGAAAGGATTTCATTGTAACTTGGTAGGTTGACTTTATATAATGTCTAGATGAGGACAGCCCCTTTTGGTCATGATAGGGCAAGTGTGACGGCTACAGGGGCCGAAAGCCCCAAAACCTTTAGCCTAGACTATAGGTCGTATTTATGGAAGGATTTCATTGTAACTTGTTAGGTTGACTCCATAAAATGCCTAGATGATGACATCACCTTTTGGTCGTGATTGGTCAACTGTGATGGCTACAGGCGCCCGAAGCCCGAAAATCTTGAGCACACTCCACAGGTCATATTTATGAAGGGAGTTCATTGTACCGTGGTAGGATGACTCCAAATAATGTCTAGATGAGAACGTCCCCTTTTGGTCACGATCATTCAGTCTTGATGGCTGCCCGAGCCCAAAAACCTTTAGCATAGTCTATAAGTCATATTTATGGAAGGATTTTATTGTAACTTGGTAGGTTGACTCCATATAATGCCTAAATGATGACATCCCCTTTTGATCATATCTATGAAGGGATTTCATTGTAACTTCGTAGGATCACTCCAGATGATGCCCATATGAGAATGCCCCCTTTTGGTTGTGCTCATTCAACCATGATGGCTACCTGAGTCGAAAGCCCGAAAACCTATAGCACAGTCTACAGGTCATATTTATGAAGGGATTTCATTGTAACCTGGTAGGTTGATTTCATATAATGTCTAGATGAAAACTTCTCTTTTGGATGCAATGGGCAACTGTGATGGCTACAGGGGCCCGAAGCCCGAAAACCTTACGTACCGTCTACAGGTCGTATTTATGAAGGGTTTTCAATGTAACTTGGTAGGATGACTCCAAATAATGTCCAGATGAGAACGTCCTCTTTTGGTCGCGATCATTTAGCCTTGATGGCTGCCCGAGCCCAAAACCCCAAAACCTTTAGCATAGTCTATAGGTCATATTTATGGAAGGATTTTATTGTAACTTGTTAGGTTGACTCCATATAATGCCCAGATGATGACATCCCCTTTTGGTCGTGTTTAGTCAAGTGTGATTGCTTCAGGGGCCCGAAGTCCGAAAACCTTGAGCACGATCTACAGGTCATATATATGAAGGGGTTTCATTATAACTTCGTAGGATCACTCCAGATTATGCCCAGATGACAACGCCCACTTTTGATCGCGATCATTCAACCATGATGGCTTCCCGAGCCAAAAACTTTAGTACAGACTACAGATCGTATTTGTGAAGGGATTTCATTGTAACTAAGTAGAATGACTCAGTATAATGTCGAGATGAGGACGTTCCCTTTTAGTTGCAATCGGTCTACCGTCATGGCTACACAGGCCTGAAGCCCGAAAACTTTCAGCATAGTCTACATGCCATATTTATGAAGGGATTTCAATGTAACTTGATATGAGGACTCATTTTGAAATCATGTCCCTGTAACTTGGTAACTTTCATTGACATACGTTAACTGTGAGGGCCACATACATTAACTGTGAGGTCATATTAACCCACCCCTCAGCTCTTTAGTACCGTGTACACCTCATATTATTTTTTTATTAAAAACATAGCATGCAGGGAACAGAAATTAACATATTCCCAATTATCACAATTCTTGTCTTATTTCATAATCCTTTCATAAACATTGAACATTATCCTTTTCATCAAACACAACGCACATACAAGTTAAGCTACAGTGTCATTGACACTTTCATTATCTCCTCCCACAAGGCAGGGGTATAGCACAGAGCTCGCTCGCTCCGTCCGTCTATCTGTCAGTCCAACCGTCAGTTCGTCCGTTTGTTCGTCAGTCCATCTGTCTGTCCTAACTTTCTTTATGCCATAACCTAAACAAAAGTTAACGGATTTCAATTCTTTTCAGTACATGTCTCTTGGCCAAGTTTGATGACCACAATCATCCAATGAAAATTGTTAAAGTTATTGCCCTGACCAGCCCCCGCCAATTAGGCATTTTTTTCCTTCCTTTCCCCCAATATGCATTTTGAACTATTTACAGTCACAACATGCGGAACTTTTTTTAAACTCACGTAACCGGGGGGCAATTAGGCACTTTTTTTTCTTTCGTCAGAAATGTATTTTTACAGGTTTGCTTAAACGTTTGTGGTTAAAAATCCAGACAAACACCACACACACTCTCTCCCCCTCCTCCCTCCTCCCCACAATCATCCAATGAAAATTGTTGAAGTTATTGCCCTGACCAGCCCCTGCCAATTAGGCATTTTTTCCCCCTTCCTTTCCCCCAGTATGCATTTTGAACTATTTACAGTCACTACATGCGTAACTTTTTTTAAACGGACGTAACCCCCCCCCCCCCCGGAGGGGGGGGGGGGGGCAATTAGGCACTTTTTTTTCTTTCGTCAAAAATGCATTTTTACAGTTTTGCTTAAAAGTTTGTGGTTAAAAATACAGACAAACACCACCCCACCCCCCCACCCCCCGTGCCAGTTAGGCATATTTTTTTTTCTCTTTTCCCAAAATGCATTCTGTAGGATTTAGACTGACCACATGCGGAAAAAAATGGACTCCCATAACTCCCCCCCCCCCCCCCGCCCCCATGCCCTCTCCCACATCCTCACCCAGGGCCATTTAAGTGATATTTTTCTTTGGTACAAAATGCATTTTTAGCCTGACTGTTTAAAGTCAGGGCTATAGACATGACTTTCGTCCGTCCATCCGTCAGTCCGTCTATCTGTCCGTTGGTTCATCCACCTATCTGTAAACAATTGGTTTCTGACCGATAACTCCAGTTTGGATTATTTGATTTCAACCAAAGTTGATATGTGCATTTTCCAGCTAGTAATACAGGCCAGGTTTGAATATAGGTTCTACAACCTCCCAATTCCCCTCCCCCTCCCCCTTCCCCAACGGTCGTTTAGGCAGTTTTTCCAAAATGCATTTGGAAGGATTGGGAGTTATTAAATGCAAACAAACAAAAATTGACTTCTATAACACACCACCACTGCATACCAAGTATTTTGAAGGATTTGGAGTTACTCAATGCAAACAACAAAAATTGACTACTATAACACACCACCACAAATCCCCTCCCCCCCTCCCCCCCCCCCCACACACACACTCACATACACACACATGCGTCACATACACACACACGTGTCACTTAGTTAGGCAATTATTCCCAAAATGCATTTTGAAGGATTGGGAGTTATTACATGCAAAAAAGAAAATTGCCCCTTTTGCCCAACATTGCTTTATGTACTGCATCTTTAATCCTTTTCTTTACACATGTTGAAGCCAACAGTACAAATTATTTTTGTGAAACATCAGATTTTTTCATTTTTTACTTCTCACCATGGCTTATTAGTCCTTATTGGAACAAGCTCATCAAGCTTGTTACATTAATAGGTCATGAGGTATGTATTGGAGTAGAGAAATGAAAAACATAAAATTTGTATAGACAATTTTGTATATCACGAGTGCAGATATGGCAGATTCGTAAGGTAAACGGTTAACAAAAAATGGCTCCGACTATTTTGTGTCTAAGCATTGCCATTGCTGGGACAGTCGGGCTGCATGCATGACATCACTCTAGTCTTTTAACCCTTTACCTAACGTAACGGCCAAAACCGGCCAGCGCTATTCTCAAAAATCGCCAATTAATTTTCTTTATTTTTTTCATTTTTGTCTCAAAAACATAGGTTATGACCCCTCGTTGGAACGAGCTCGTCGAGCTCGTTCCAACGAGGGGTCATAACCTATGTTTTTGAGACAAAAAAATGGAAAAAATTAGTTATTCAAGAATTATTTTTGCAAGTGTCGTCTGCTTTTCAGGTTAGGTAAAGGGTTAATTACTGTTTTCAAAAATACATTGATGAACTTCGTGAATGCATTACAGTTGTGTAATCAGTTTTCGACGAGTGCAGGTAAAACACGTTCTCTTTCTGAATCGAATGATCGCACGTGCGGTTCTTCCCTAAATACAGATTCGTATTTTGTCTAGTCGTTTTTACTTGTATTGTTGTAAGATAGAAAGATATACCAACATGATGGGTTTGTCAAGTGCCAGTATGAGCTACAGCACCACTTATCCCCACTTCGACCTCAACACTAGAGCCATAATGTTTGTGTAAGGCACGGTGTAACTGGTTTCTACAAATGCATTTTTAAATATGTTTGATGAGTCTAAAGCAAATCATAAGACTCGAAGTGTTTTTCAGATCACAATTACAGGTGTGTTTATAGGTACATACCAATTACTTGCAGGTATTTTATTTCTTGCACAATAATTGGTACATACTATTGATATATCGACGAACAATTGTTTCAATAGTTCGTAGATATGAGATGCCTGACCTCGATGCACACCATAGTACGTAGATGACAAATCTGAAGATTATGGTCGTTTAACCCCTTCTTTCACAAAAGTGCACGTTAGTTTAATCCTCTACACACAGATGTCAAATTTCGAAATGTGAAGCAACAAACGTTTACCATACTGGAACGAAAAAAATTAACCTATCCATTCTTGTTAACTGGTAGAGTGCTGAGTTATTTATGGTCATCAAAATTTGATTACATATCTCTGCATTGTTGCAATTTGTGGGAGGATGCCAAATGTCACTATCCCATAAATTGTAACAAGGCACATCCTAACAGTCTGAACTAGAGGCGTGACTATCCCAGATGGGCCTATCCATACCCCCGCCACCGTGATTATTCTAAGATGAAAAGGGGCATAACTCTGGTAAAAAATTTGTTCGAAATTATAATCGCAGGTGCACAGGTTCCCATTGTAGTAAACATCCATATCAACTTTTAAAGGAATCGAAGCATAAACATCTGAGAAAATCTCGAGACAAATTTTAGGCCTGCTTTTTCATGTCAAAAAGGGGCATAATCGTGGCAAAAATAATCCGATCGAAACTGTAATCGCAGGTGCACAGGTTCCCATGGTGGTGAACATTCATACCAAGTTCCGAGCAGATTGGTCCATAAACGTCTAGACTAAGAGAGGCTCCGGGCATAATAATGTCTACGGACGGTTGGACGGACGGACGGACGGACGGACGGACGGACGGACGGACGGACGACAAGGTGATTCGAGTATACCCCCCAAACTCGTTGCGGGGGTATAATAACTTCACTTCAAAGGTGGTATGAACAACATCCACAGAATTTGAAACCTTTAAGTTGTGGTACCTACCGACACTTCAGAATAAAGTACAAATATGGGCTTCCAGCACTCTACCTGTTAAACAAAGCGTAATGGGCTCTGTCATCCAAGACTCAATTTGTTAAATTCCTAGTTCCATTATGGTAAAACTTTGGAGGTTGAAATTATTTTGACATCAATGTTCGGTGGGTTAACAACATATATTCAAATAGTCTCTATTTAATTTCTTAGTAAATCAAATGATATTTTCAACTGGCAGCCTTCAGAATACAGGTTGAAATAGGAGTTGATCCACCTCATAACATTCATAATTGTAAAATATGGTATTACTGTTGCGCATAGCGGCGAAATCAGACTGTAGTATTGAGTTCATCCATTCAGTGACAGATCCCCGTTTTAGTAGGAAACAAGGGAGAAACCATCTCAAAGACAGAAGTGTGTCTGTTCTCTTATTTGTTTATTTTAAAGAAAGTAATGCCCTGATGTTTGTCTTCTTCAACCATCACGCTAGTTCATTACAAATTAAATTTGATCTTTTGCCGGCAGTTGCACAGTGGTGTAATTTGTACTGCTAAATACACTAACTGGAAAACATTTCACTCCTGACTGTCCTCGTGTCGAATGTATTGGACTTAACCTTAATCTTTAAGCCTCATTAAATACTTTATTCTCAAAACATCAATGGACATATAGGACCTGTGCGAAGAGGATTTTTTTGCAGCACCGGCAAATGGGGAATAAAACTCATTCCCAAAGGCTTGTCCTCTGTTGACAGAGCCCGGGGTCCAGAAGCTAATGTTATTATGCTCAAACCGTCAACTCCCACCAGATGAACAATATTATTTCAAAGAGCGCTTGTGTAATAGGGGTCTTTCTCGGCAGATATTCAAATATTGGTTGATCCTCCGATTTACTAAATGCATATAATTATATTGCTGTTTGACACTACAAGAACCCGATAAGTTTGAAAAGTGTTTTCGTAGATGATTTACAAGTAAAAGAATCCCACACAAAACATTGTGGGTTGATTGTTTAATGGCTACGTACTTACGGAAATACTTCTACACCACAAAAAAACGCACATGAGCTGTACACACATATTTTTTGAAACATAGGGCCTGTAGCTTAACTTCAGGCGAAGTAGCACGATCTCATTGTCAGTTTATATTTACGTAATTGACTTGAGTGGAAATAGAATGTTCAGAATACATTTTGTCTCATGAAACTGCAATAAATGGAGAGAGAACACAAAAATATAATCTATATATAATGCGGTGTGCGTTGTATTTATGTATACATGGATGTAACCACGACTCCTCCGAGACAGTTGGGGCCTCCAGGCTGAAATTGTCAAGGTTTGCCGAGGATATCTCGAAGAATCTGTTGCGCAATATATTTTGTCGTTAAAAGAAGGACTGTCGGAATGCCAGTTGCTTTCTCTTATTCATTCGATGAAACTGAAACTCCATCTCGCGAAGGCGAGTTCAATTGTGCGCGTCGGATATAGGATTCTGTGCACATAATATCGTCGATAATGTAATAATAAAGTCTCCACTGAGGTCTAATATCCATTACAACATGTCACTGGACAGATCTGTTAATGAACTTACAGTGTTTCACTTCATTTCTGGGACTGAATTACCAAATAAGAATTTTTAGTCCATGTGGACAACCATATGCTGTTTAATTAAATACAGCAAGTTTGTAGGAACGCAATCGCTACGAGCGCAACACATTGTCCCCTGAGTTCCAATGTGTTCTATGTGCCAGGAGGCACATAGAACACATTGGAACTCAGGGGACGACATGTAGTGTGTGGGAGCCTTCAGTCTCAAATGCATTGCGATTTCTTTTTTTTGTTCCAGAAGATGGATTAGTAATTAATTTTTCCAACGAACTTGCTATAAAAATAGTTTCACACACGATATATTTATTGTTCTTATCCAACATATTGAGGTGCACTTGTGTGTTTCATTGTGATTTAACAGTTTCGATAGCCAAGGATCAATAGTATAAAACTTTTACAATTGAATTTTCTAGAACTGTATTTTCTAGTTATGACTTTAAAAATGGATTGAAATGAACCATTAGCATTTTCAAAGATATGGCAATTTGCCAGTTACATGAATTTGAAAAAGCGACATGACCCACATGTTACTGGATTATTTCCGCAAAAATTAAAATTAATGAAATCAAGAGTATAATTTAGCTTATACCAAACACTGCACTCGTAGAAATATCGACGTTTCCTTGTCTAGTCTGATTAGAGAAACTGGATGACGGGGCGAATTGGGATTTTTTGTGGAAGGAAGTGTACGATCTATGGAGTGTTCAGCCGACACTCAAAGAATATCGTCTGAACCCAGGTGCTATCGTATGTCTTACAACCTCACCCGAGTAATCCATATTTAATTTGAAGTGAATCTTTGTCCTCACTGGGTCAATGACTCTAACTATTAAAACAGTATTGATGGATAGCGCACTAATAATAATTTATTTACATTCTTAAAATAAGAATTTACTCACGCCAGCTGTTCTTGAATTCTATACATATATCATACAATTTGGAAACTTTATTGAACAGACAGTTCAAGCATGTTAGAGTCAACGTCGTATCATTTAGCGCGCGTGCACGCGTATATACTTGGACAATTGTCGACATAATTCATGCTGTATTCAATCCTCGGGAAGATTTAATTTACTTTTAAAAGCACAAAACGCAAAATCTCTTAATATGCCGAACAAATTTATGAAAATCGCTAATATTTCTAGTTGTTTTTCTTTTCTTCTTTTCGGTTTTATTTTGCTATACACGGTTTCTGTATTGTGCGGGGAAAATGTAATGTGATAAATATTTTTGCATTCATATAATTCTAAAGTATAACTCAAAAGTGAGTGCGTATCATTCCGACTTTGAAATCCAAAACCAGTTTTAAGTAACAACCTATCCTGGGTTTCCAATTGAATTCATGAACACAAAATGGACACCTGTGAAAACTGGAACGAATACATGTAATTTTTCTTAATTTGAGTTTGCTTTCTTTTCTATTCTGAACATCGCTTTAACCCTTTGAACTCTTATGGTATCTTCCATGCCAGTTCAGTGGCGGCATTTCGAAGAGTCCATATTCATTATTTGGGGTAGACCAATCAATATTTTCAACGTGCAGCCTCGGGGCTGCACGTTGAAAATATTGATTAGTCTACTCCACACATTTACTGAACAGCCATCCTATTTAATGACGTTATGACGTATTATGTCGTTGGCCGGGAAAAAGGTCGCTAGGATTCAAAGGGTTAAACCATACAAGCAAAACAATCTGTAATACATGTATATGCACTATGTCGTTTGCTGAAGTGTTCTTGCAACAATGACAGGAAAACAATCCCACTAGAAGCAAACAGACTAGAAAGTTCGACCCAGTTTTTGTAGAAGAAAATGGAAAACTGTTGGTTTTTGTTCCATTTGTCTACACTTTGATACTTTCATGGAATCGAACAACAGAATTAGTCTGCGACGTGTGCTCTCTTTATACTCGGCCTCATTAATTCGGCTTGAAAAACAGTTCGTGGATTATTTTATGTTAGAAAGACATCTAATCAGGTTTTTCTCATTTTTAAAGATACCGACGTTTCGGTCGCTAACCATTTCGGTCGCTAACAATTTTGATCAATTCGGCGTCCAGTCAGTGAGTTTCGGCGGCTAGCATTTTCGGTCGTTCGGTCAGTGAAGAAATGTCAAAAATAATTGACAACTGGCTGATGAAGTAATTTTATTCGCAGGATTTTTTTGTGACATAGACAACAACATAATGTAGCTTAGAGGCATCTATCTAGTTTACAAAACGATACAAAATGGTTGACGTTTTGTGTTGAAATAATATTTAATATAATAACCTCATAATCACTTCTACACCCTTTTAATTTAATGGAATAAAAAAACCCTAGTGAACTATTACAATTCCTCCTGCTATTGTAAGTTTCTTCCAGGCGATATGCTTTAGTCCCAGCTAAACTAGAATGACACTGGACCAGACATAGAGCTCCGCCCAATACCATACTAGATTGAGTAACAAAGTGGATTGCCATAAAAAACAATTAATAAAAAATTGATTAATATTATCCTGTTATTTTCATCGACCTAAGCGTTTTGAAATTTATGCTTACTTTATACCTTCAATCCAAATGTTTTTTTCAGAAAATGAAATAATCCTATATTTGAAGAAAATATGTTCTTTTTTATTAGAAACACAGATGGGTTAATGGGATATTAACACGCAACCCTGTCCTTAAAAAATTCCCAAACCCCTTCATGCTCTCCCCTACAATACGTCCCGCTTCCGCTGTCGCTTTCCGAGCCTTTCCATGGCTCTGTCTTTGGAAGAATTATCACCGGGCGTAATTGCATAGGAGGTTTCGACTTGTTATGTCTTCACTGCAATTAATTGGTCACTACAATGACAGCACTCACTTCGAATTAAATATATTCTTTTGAGAAGCATCACATTTGATTTTCAGTGTTCACTGTTTCAAAGACAAAAGCATTTAACTTATTGTTGTATTAAAAGTTTGTTTTGTCTGCAAATGACAACTATTTTTTAATGGCTACGCTTAAGGGGTCGTCCAACCTAACTTTGGTCAAATTTCAGAAACTTTTTTCCGAAGTCTAAATGACTAGAGAGAAATAACCTTAGTACATTATATGCCGAAATGTTTGACAGGAAACATAGAACATGTGGAAACTGAAATTTGCTATGGAACTGTTGTCGGGTGGTTGAGGGCACTGCCTGAAAATCTGCTATGTCATAATAAACTTCCTTAAAAAACTCAATCGTTGTATTTTGCAATCTTTCCAGTACAGACTCGGAATTTTTTTTTGTCATTCATGAGAAGAATGAACGGTAAGACTAATCCCAATCCGTGTAGTATCTACAATTCCCAAATGCTGTCATTTTGTTTTTGTTTTGATGAAGAAAGTTCAGTAGGGGTCAATTCCATACTGTTCATAGCAACAGGTATGGAGGCACCAGTTACTTTATGAATAAAAATGAAAACTGTGCAGTGTGAACATTTTCTAGTAATTATACCTCATAATTCTGTTGAAGATGGATTAATATTCGTGGCAAATTCACAAAAATGATTTAATTGATAAACTACAGAAAAAAACTATCCTAATTTATTTATTGGTATCATGTGTGTCCTTTCTCGCATTTATTTATGACACAGAAATTTAATTGCATAAAAAAGTGAACTATACCAACGAAGATTGGATCAATCATCAATATTAATAATCCCACATTAAAAAACATTGTATCCACCAACTGATTTGGTTTAGAATGTGTGACTGTTCATTCTATGCTTTACTTACTTACTTATCCTCTTCGCTCCTTCTGGAGAATAAGTCTCGATAACATGCCTCCATCCAACACGGTCTTTTGCCTTGGCCTCTGCCTCGTTCCAGGTGGTTCCCGTCTCTCTAAGTTCTGACTCCGCTGTTCTGCGCCAGGTGTTTTTTTGGTCTGCCTCTTGGCCTCTTTCTTTGTCGGGTTCATCTCAGAGCAACCTTTGCTATGTTTGATGTTGGCATCCTGAGCACATGACCTAACCATTTCATCCGTCTCTGCTTGATTTCTTCCACGATACAGGTGGCTTGGCTGAACTGAAGGAGGTCTTTGTTTGAAATCTTGTTTGGCCAGAATATTCTTTTGATCTTCCTAAAGCACCCATGGTGGAAACTAGACATTGTTTCTAAAATCAGTCTTGGAGACCCCTCAGCACTCACTTCATAGAGAAAGATGGCCTTCACATTGCTGTTATAGATGCGGATTTTGGTCTTGCGGCTGTGTTGCTTGGATTTCCATATGAATCTTAGCTGCTGATATGCTCTTCTTGCCTTTGCCAATCTGTTCCTGATGTCGTTTTTGGCAGCATCTTCTGTGCTAATGACTGGTCCCAAGTAGATGAATTCACTGACCCGTTTGATGTTAGTCGCTTCAATATTGATGTCGACATTGTTGGTGGTATTTATACGCATTTCTTGGGTCTTGGCTGTGTTAATATTTAGCCCAATCTGACTAGCACAATGGTTCAGACTGTTTGACTTGGCTTGGATATGGTCGTATTTGGAGGATAGAAGGACAATGTCGTCGGCAAAATCCAGATCTTCTAAAGATGAGAATAGGGTCCATTTGATGCCTCTAGCTTGGTCATTTGTAGTGTTTTTCATTACCCTGTCAAGAGCAATAAGGAAAAGCATTGGTGATATGATGCAGTCTTGTCGTACTCCAGACTCGGCAGCAAACTATTATGTGAGGTTATTGTTGAGGATCACAGCACATTCAAAATCTGTGTAAAAGCAGCTAACAAAAGGGACAAGTATTCCATAGGACTCGAGGAACTTCCACAAGCTGTCGCTATGTACGCCGTCGAATGCTTTCTTGAAATCAATGGAATTGATGTACAGTGGTGCCTTCCATTCAAGGCTCTGCTCGATGATGTTCCTCAGAGTGGATATCCGGTCAATACATCTTTTTCTGAAGCCAACTTGTTCAGATCTGAGCATGGGGTCCAGAGTGCTATCAATCCTGTTAAGGAGTATCCTACAGAACACCTTGTTCGGTAGGGATAGCAGATTAATGCTCCTCCAATTGTCGCAGTCCCCAAGGTCGCCATTCTGTGGGATCTTGTCCATAAGGCCCTTGCACCAATCCTTGGTAATCCTTTCTCCCATCTACATGTTGTCAAAGAGGGTGGTAAGCACGTCTACTGCAGTATCGGGAGCTTTTCCTAACTTCATGGACTTGATGGCCTTGATGACTTCTGTCTTTGTTGGTGAATTTGTGTTGATGTTAAGTTCATCACCTTTAGGTGTTTCTCTCAGTGGGACTTTAGGGTCTGGTCTGTTTAGCACTGATTTGAAATGCTCTACCCAGCGAGTTCCTTGTTCCTTTTCTGTAGCAATTATTTTCCCAGCCAGGTGGTCGATTCCGTTGACCACTTAGCTCTGTCGTGATCTTGTACACCATGCTCAGGTTACCATGAGCTGCTGCAGTTTCAGCTTCCTGACACTTTTCTTAAGAGATGATCTTTTGTCCTTTCTTGCACTCTGTTTGACCTCTTTGTCCTTATTGTGGTACTCTCTCTGAGGCTGTTCTTTCAGTCTGGGTGATCTTGTGTTCAGAAACCTTTTCTTTGATCTTAGCCCTTTCTTCAAGTGCTTTCCACGTCCTCTCTGTTGTCCATTCTTTGTTGTTTCTGTTGCGGTATCCAATGGCCTTTTCGCTTATCTCGCTATATGTCTTCGTGATGTTTTGCCATTTCTGTTCTATCAGGTTTTCTGATTCGGGGTCTTCTTCTAGTACTTTGAACCTATTTCTCAGTTCGACGATGAACTTCTGTCTAACTTGGTGTTCCTTCAGGCGGTTGATGTTGATGCATTTTCTTGCTGTCTCTTCCGTTTGTATTTTCTTCAGCTTCAGTCGTATCCTCGACACTATGAGTGGTGATCACTGTTTACATCTGTTCCTCTGTATGCTCTGATGTCCAATAATGAGCGTCGCCACTTGACATTGAAGATGATGTGGTCGATTTGGTTTTCATCTCTGCCATTTTGTGACTGCCATGTTATTTTGTGAATACTTCTATGCTTAAAGATTATTCTACCAATTACTAGACCATGGGTTGATTACAGGTCTGCAAGTCTCATACCATTTTCATGCATGGCTCCATAGCCCTCTTTACCCATACTTCTCTCGTGGCCTGTGTTATCACTGCCAACTTTGTCATATTGCTCTCCTGTGATGAGAAGTAGGTCATGTTGTGGTGTTTTGCTGATCTGTGTCTGCAGGGATTCATAGCAGGCATCCTTGACGTTTTCGTCCGCATCACTAGTTGGTGCATAGCATTGGATCATATTGGTTTTGCAATAGCCTGAGTTGAATCGTGCTATGCGATGGTTGACTGGCTCCCATTCCGTCGAGGAATTTGCACTTGTCTTGTTCATAATAACACTCCCCCTGTGTGTATATCATCATTTCTGCCAGAGTAAATAATACTGTATTTGTCTTTGGTTGTTAGCGTTGCTGATCCTGTCCATCTGCGCTCACTCACGCCAAGTATTCCAAGCTTGTATCTTTCCATCTCCCTTATGACCTGTGCTATGCTTTACTTTGCATAATTTGTTTTGAAACTATCGTCCTCCTGTAGTACGTTTTTGGGAAGGTGGACTGTTATCAGAACCGGCCGATTTTACAACAATAATAGCTTATTCCTTGATTGAATCCAATTTGATAGGTGGTCAGTGAAAGACGTGAACAAAACCACGATTATTTCGGTAAATGATTTCATTTATCTGTAATTTCTTAAGCGTTCGGACCTCATTTCGGTAATCTAACGGTTCTAACCACGAGGGACTGTTGATGTTGTGGCTGCTATATTGACCTGCGATTTCGGTGGCACCGATTTCATATTGCAAGGCTTTAGCGATAAGATCGGTGTTGATCGATTTAACACTGAATGTAATTGCGTTGCAAAGAAAGTTAACAGTACGATGTTTCCAAATTTCATTGAAGATGGACAGCTAAAAGCGTTGTCCTCTCATTTTGAAATCAACTGAGTAGTAGACAAACATGGAAATGTAAACAGGATGTTGCGTTAAATTTTGCTCGGCCTTCAATCAAATGATATTTTCGTACAAACACAAGTATGACGATTACCATTAACCCTTTACCTAACATGAAAAGCAGACGACACTTGCCAAAAAAATTCTTGTACAACTAATTTTTTTCATTTGTGTCTCAAAAACATAGGTTATGAACCCTCATTGGAACGAGCTCGACGAGCTCGTTCCAATGAGGGGTCATAACCTATGTTTTTGAGACAAAAAATGAAAAAATAATGAAAATTCACTGGCGATTTTTGCGACTGTCGCTGGCCGGTTTTGGCCGTTACGTTGGGTAAAGGGTTAATGTTTGTGTGGATATATTTTTGTTTTGAAACCTATTTATCCAGTTCAATATTTTAAGTATTGACAACAACTAAATTATAATATTACGAAACAGAGGCTTAGTGATCCATTTCTAAAAATGGCACCCCGGATAAAGAAATTAAAAAGTTGTCCTGCAGTTTCGACTTTATCTCGCATTACTGGGATGGGCAGTGTACCCCCCCCCCACACCCCACCCCGAATGTATTAAGTGTTTTCAGTTCCATCTCCTTGCAGATTTGAGAAGAGTGTGGCCGTTTCTGCAGTTGGCAGATCTTTGAAAAGAATATTTTTCTCAGGTTCACGATTTGCCTTATATGTCTTATATGGTAACAAGCCGTGTCATGTGACCGATTTCCCGGCATGGTTTTCAAATGGAACCTTATTACTTTTCCGTGCATTTTTCTTTGGGGCGTTTGTAACACACCGCTTTCTACGAGTCTTGAGTTCGAAGTCATTTATTTGAAACCTTGTCATTGGAACTAAGGATCTATTCGCAATTTTTGCAATTCGATACTTATGCCATTGGAAGCTAGTCTGTCGGCAAAATTGTAAAATTTATTCTTTCCGTGAAAAATGAATATATTCCACTTTCTTCTACTCTAGTCACTATTTTGATATATAATATGATTTTGTTTAACACTTTACCCAACGTAACGGCCAAATCCGGCCAGCGCTATTCTCAAAAATCGACAATTAATTTTCATTATTTTTTTCATTTTTTTGTCTCAAAAACATAGGTTATTACCCCTCATTGGAACGAGCTCGTCGAGCTCGTTCCAATGAGGGATCATAACCTATGTTTTTGAGACAAAAAATGAAAAACATTAGTTATTCAAGAATTTTTTTTGCAAGTGTCGTCTGCTTTTCATTTTAGGTAAAGGGTTAATTCTTTTATCAGTATTTTGGGCATTGGTGAACATTTCAAAAAAATTCCCAAAGTTTTGTTTAAAAACTTATATTTGCAAACCAAAAAAATCAGCTTTTTGGACGAAACGCCCGGGCCGAGCTGGTTTTGAGACGAGTTGCTTCGGAACCAACTCGAAGTATAACAGTAAAATACCATTTTATATTCTGTTGCTTTCTTCTTGTAACTTTAATTCAACGGATATCACAGTTCAAGTGTGTATCAAATCGGTATTTCACTCACATCGTTGACCCTGCCCCACAAGAGTTTTCACCATGTAGCATTTCTGCTACAAACTTTGTAGAAGCCTATTCCGACAGTTACCTCTGTTTTTACCTCATATTGTTCAGAGCACAAAGTTCATTAGACCACTTCAAAACACGTCAATTCACCCTTTCTCTATGGAGTCAAACGATAATTCGTCAACTGGATTTTAGAGCTCTCGAAAGGCTTAGAGCTACAGCCTGCAACTTCCTACTTCCTTACTCGTTAAAGCTGACCCTGATACAATGACTCTTTCCTAAGACACGCCTTGTGAGTTGTAACGTCCACTCCCACCTGAAGGCGTTTGACATCCCAGAGTGCCCACTCTGCACATTCCTCCCCTATATATATATTTATACCATGTTTGCCTATTCTACTATATATAAAAAGCCTATGACATAAATTTTAGCTTTACACACTAACCGTGGTGATCACGTCAGCAATGGGATTTCAATAGTTAAAATTTACACCTTCAGTGGAACTACATCCAAGTTGACCTTTGGTGACATCGACCTTAATGCGAACTTGTCTAAATTTATCGCTCGTCGCCTCGCGAAGAGTGAAATGAAAGTGGCGATTATTTATTCCGTTTTTAAGTGAGTTTACCCCATAAGTCACCAACAATTTATTGTCTCATTTTAATAAAGCATCCATAACTCGAAATAGTATGTTATTATGTTATTAAAATGAAAAAGGCCCCGTTTCCTTTTCCATTTAGTTTTGGAGATAAAATTGACAGCGGAAGTACCGCCCACCGATGCTCATGTAAACAAAAACAGATTCGCATGCATGCTCGTCTGCTGCTCAGTAAAATCGAGAGAAAATAATAGGGACTCGTAATAATCTGACGATCATGGTATAAATAAAATATAGCCAAAGTAGATTGGTGTACCAAATGTTCACCACTCGTGGTGAAGTGGTGTGAACATTTGGTACACCCAGCTATTATGGGTATATTCTATATATGCACTAACTTTTACAGGCGATAAATTGAAAGTCGATTTGCTGTTCGAAGTTTTTTCGTGTTCGCAAAAAGGGGCGTATTTAATTAAACATGGGTTCATGAAGTGTTACTTGACACTCTCCTTGATGTTTTGACATAAATCCGCGGTGCTTGTTTGGGGATTTTACGAAATCTGTCTAGTTTGATAAATGCCATTTTAATATAAATTGCCTATCTATAAATAAAACGATTTCAATTATCGTTATGTGAATACACAAAGACAGCTCTCATCCTTAATTTAACCCTTTCAACATTGATGTGCTGAATGGTATCGTGTCATACAATACTGTATATTCCCAAATGGTCGAATCCATTTGTGGGGAGGTTCAATAATAATTAAATCCTACAGCTCTGATCCTCACAACCGATTTATTGTCTATTGTGTTATCTACTCGTCAACAGACAGAATTTTCTCCACGCAAAAATTTATGCACACCGTGTCGAAAGAGTAAGGAAATAATTGTGGTTTTAGCAAAATTTTAAATCAAGCATCATGCATTAGGATCAATATTTCGCATTTTTCTGGTCTCCACTGACTAGTTAGACAGAACACCAAAAAATACACCATTCTCTTACGAAATGGGGCTATTTTATATCAGTTACACGTCGCTAAGCTTTAACTTCTCGATCGATAGACAGATAGATTCGCTACAAATGACTTCTCCAGAAATAATAGATCTTTCGTACTGAAACCCAGCTCAAGATTTTCCATATTAGTTTGTACGTTTTTCACACCAAACATTTTCGCCACTTCTTCATTAAAAACTAGAATTTTATCCTTAGTATTTGCTAAGAAACGAAGTTTAAGGTGCTTCGTTAACAATAACACTCATAAACTGAACTATGAAAATAAAACAGAATTGTGTTCCCTAAGTCAGAAGCTTATTCGAAGTCCAAATTCTTTGTTGACTTAATATATTCAGCCAACTATTTCTGTCTATTAGTACTGGACCTGTGAGATAAAATTCCCATTCCGTACATGTTGACCATGTTTTCCACAAGAATACCTCATTCACCTCATCTCTACATTATTCAAATCCTTTCAGGATGTCATTTGTTTCATTACTGGTTCTTTTTCTCAACTTCTAACGTCATGTCGTCACACGCTCATCGTCGCGTTTAATCCTTTACCTAACGCAGACAATTTCAAAATTTATTATTTTAAATATAATTTTTTAAAGAATTATCAAACAATTTCAACAAAACCATATCATGTGACCCCCCCCCCCCCCTTTGGAACGAGCTCGACGAGCTCGTTCCAAAGAGGGGGTCACATGATATGGTTTTGTAGACATTTTTCGAAAAAATAATATTTTTTCAGCTGCTGAATTTGCATATTACGCCGGCGGATGCGGGCGATTCGTTGGGTAAAGGGTTAACAACAGAAGTGACCTACACGTACACCACCTGCAAACATCCCCTTTTTTCATAACTTGAAATGACTACGGATAAAGTTCATTCCTTTTTTTTCACATCGGATCTGTTGACGAATTGGCAATTCTATAATCAAAACAAAAACATTTTGCTGGTTTTAATGTAGGAGAACAATACAGGATTTTCGACAGAATAGTACGTTAACTGAAAGCATTTAATTCTCCGTACAATGATGTCAAAAGTTCAAGCAGTACATATATTCCCACAGTGCAACTAATAAATTAACAAATTCAGTCTTCAGACTTCTATCAAATGGCAAGGTTGAGTTGGTTAAATTTTGAGTTGCACCGTTGGAGAAATTTGAAGGTTGAAATTTGGATATTTCGACGTCAGCGTGCAGGGGGAAAATCAACCGGATAATCCTTTAATGCGACCTGGCAATTATGCTATAAGAAGCGCCAAAAGATACAAACTGGATGCGATCTTTGTAGGCTGTTTTCATAACAACCATCATGTCTTCTGATTTCCATGAAAAGAAACATTCTTAATTAATCCATTTGGATATCAATAGAAAAGGCGATATCTATTTATACAGACCGTTGAGAATGTGAAAAAAACACCGAAAAAGGTACAGGCGACAACAGTCATATATTTAAGCCACGATGGACAAAGGTAAGAAATCTCTGTGATCTGTCCGTGTAACATTCGCAAAGAGGGGCATCTATTAGGGTGGAATTTGTACGTTAATAAATCCGAAAGAATTAACCATTGACCCAGCTTACACTCTAAAATCAGTTGGATTAAAACTTAACCCTAATCACCTGGGTTGAGTAAATATGAACCCAATTGGGTTCATATTCACTCAATCCATTTGATTTGGGTTGAATTTTAACCCAAATGATTTTAGTGTACGAACCTTATTTGAACAGCGCTAAATAACAAAAATCGCAATTTAAGTTTTACTATTTTTTCAAATGTTTTCTTCCAAAACAGGGCGTAGAGTCCTCATTGGAACGAAATCGTCAGGCTATTCTAGTGAAGTGTCTCCCTAGTTACTTGATATTGTGTGCATGCGCAGTCTTTGTGGTCGTGTTGTTTTAAGTGTTAATTATGAACGGAAGGGAAGTAGAATCCTCTCTGAAATATACACATGCTAAATACGCTTAATATGCAGTCACAATCAGGATGAAATTATTTGTTTGATTTGGTAATGACATTACTCCATGGTGCGGACATATAATCTCCCCGCAATACCACAGAATGAAAATGATCTCTATGACCTGCAATTCATAGATAATTGATAGACAAGTCCTCAATCACCTCTCATTACAATGAAACTAATTCCTATCGATGCCACTGCGTTTAATTTTAAGACACGATACTAGTGCCTGTTTCCACCTGTTTTATAATCTGATCAATTGACCATTAACTCCCAACACAGTGATGTCAAAATGCTGAAATTTCAAGTGGTGTTTTTTCCATAATGCAACTAGGCATTTAAAACCAATTCAATCTTGTTTGACAGAGCTTAACGAGCTCTGTCAAACAAGATTTAATCTGTTAAATTCCTAGTTGCATTGTGGGGAAAATTTGTTGTTTGAAATTGCGGTATTTGGACTTCAGTGTGTTAACAATTTCAACACAAGACAAGATATGTTTTTACATGGAAAATAATTTTACATTTTCGAAAATGACCCACAAGATTTCTTGTTTTCAGTTCTTAACACGTCATACTTCAATGGTATAATTAGACCAGGTGACCAAGGTGACCAAGGTGATATCTCTTAAGTAGGCAATGACATTAGAGACGATTAGCTAAACCTTATTTTACACGTGTATTGCGGCCTTGATATTGGCATATCTGCTGAAAATGGCCAAACCGCAATAGGCATAAGCATTGCGATGACGATGGACAACATGTCAGTAAGTGGATCAAAGTTCGTTTAACCAAATATTTTTATAGAGCAGCAGGGGTAGAGTACCACAAATCTCCCCAATGGCCAAGTCTCAACTGAACACACGCATAAAATATAGTAGCCGATAGGAACTTAGGGAAATAGGAGTAGAAATATTAGGATATTTGGTTTACACAATATTTATTAATTAATAACAGCGTTAATTATATACACCAAACAGGCTACTCGCATAGGTTATGTACACCAAACAGTATATAATATAACATGGGATGTAAATATGGGTTATATACACATGGTGTTTGTAAAAAATCTTTTATCGCGACGAGAGCGTTTTCGGGGGCATATATAGCTACGAGTCGCGCAGCGACGAGTAGCTATGTAGCCCCCGAAAACGCTCGAGTCGCGATAAAAGATTTTTTACAAACACCATGTGTATATAACCCTTTTATCTACACCCCCACCTCCCCCACTCCCGTAATCAAACAAGTTTTGATTAACAAATGCAGACCACTAAAAATAATCTAGCCTTCAATCAGATAATCACTAATGTGGAAAATATCTGGTTATTTGTACTTTCCGACGTTTGACGTCACATTTTGAAAAATGTTGAAGAAACTGAATTCCCAGTGACGTTTGAACGTCAGGATAATTAAAGTCTCGAAGGGTGAAATAATCTCATTTGAAAAAGTGTAAGTTACTAATTTTTACTCTTTTCCGTCAAATTTTATTTTTACAATTCAGTAAGTTTAATTAATGGCCTTCTTTTTTATTCAATACATTTCGATAAATACGCCCCGTTTTATTTGTTTCGATCCGCGGCAGCGATAATTAGTTATTCAAAGTGTTGAATGAAATAGTACGTCATGCAAATGAGATGGGCGTGAACGTTGTATTCTTGCGATATCACGTGACTTTTATTCTTACTGCAGTAACGATAAAAGATTTTTTATTGACGGCGAGTTTTCGATAACGATAAAAGATAAAACGTTACTGTTTTTACGTATAAAGTAGATAAAAAGAAAAACTATACAAGACGGGATTCGAAAGTAAGCGTATGCTTATAAGTATCGTTTCCCTTGAACAATTTCATTTTATGAGGATGGAAAAGTACGGTTCGTTGAGTAGGGCTGTTTAAACTATTGGTTGGTTGTTGCTTCTTGTTGTTGATGCCAGAGTATACAGAACGATTTTTATTTTTGATTCATCATACGACGATCAACTTACGTGTTGGCAAAGTCAATACACAAGTAAATAAGTTTGCAGATTCAGCAATATACTATCAGTAAGTGGCCAGTTCGTAAGTTCGTATATGGCAAATATACATATATGTAACCATACACACACACAGGATATTTAGTCGTGCATCAGTATTCCTTCCGTGTAAGAAACTATTATAACGGATAAGCATACGTCTGAATTGGCAACAGACAGATCTTTAACGAGTTGCGATTCCATATGAAATTTCCGTTGCCAGTTCACTAAAATTTCTGTAGCGAGTTCACTAAGATCTGACTCAAGGTTTACCGAGGCTCAGATCGATTTAACCCTTTACCCAACGCAAACGATATCAAAATTTATTATTTTAAATATCATTTTTTCAAATTTTTCAAAAAAATTCAACAAAACCATATCATGTGACCCCTCGTTGGAACGAGTTCGTCCCAACGAGGGGTCACATGATATGGTTTTGTTGAAATGTTTTGAAAAATAATATTTTTTCAACTGTTGAATGTGCATATTACGCGGGCGGATGCGGGCGATTCGTTAAGTAAAGGGTTAAGTGAACGAGGTTAAGAAATCTCATGTTAAATCGTGACGAGTTTGAGATTCTTTTTATCACATAATGTGTAATTGAACCTTTCAGCTAGTGTATCAGCTAAAGATGGCCAGCGCTGTTCACAAAGATCACCATCCAAATTGTTATCTTTTTTTTAATTTTGCCTCAAAAACTTAACTTATGACGCCTCACTGGAACGAGCACGTCGAGCTCGTTCCAGTGAGAGGTCGTAAGCTACGTTTTTTAGACAAATAATAAAAACATTTAGTTATTCACGAAATGCTTTCTGTAAATGTTATCTGCGCTTTGTATTAGGTACACACTTAATGAAAAATAAGAGAGATTAATTCAATTCTACTTCCGAAATCAATTCTCTCACAACATTACCACATCGACATTGACTTCTGACGTCATTCCCGTATTAGACGTGTTGTGAACGATATTTTCAGTAATGAGCTATGTGATGGTGATTATGTGATAAAAGCTGAATCTGTAATAAGTTACATTTACAGCACTACAATACGTAAAGATTGAATATCAGGCAGATGATATGCAAGTTTGAAAGTCTGAATAGCGCGTTGCAACATTGTATTACGACCTCTCCCGAGGAAACTATTTTACTTTAGGTGTTTTCAGGTTTGGTAAGGCACCATACTTAACCAGATATTACTATGGAAACACAGTTCTCAATAGAGAGCTATATAACAAATTTAGAAAAAAACACACATTTTTAAATGTAGAATTTAATTTTTAAGCAATACATGGATAAACATGGGCTGCTTTATCATGTTTTATATTCCATGTGTGCAAAATAAACCACCCCTTCCCACAAAAGAAGAGAAACAACTCCCACACCCACAAACTTACAAAGCGATACAAATGCTCCCACCCTCTGCGATTCCGATGAACCATGACAAAAGTGTAATGAACAATTATAATTTATTGAAATCTGATATTTACTGTTCAAATTACCACATGAACATAAAAACGTTCAGTTTTAAATGAAAAGCGAGGAATAACCAACGGACAAATCAATTTTCAACAAATCATCGTGGTTTCCGAAATTGTTAAAACTGTTAATATAAAGCAATAAACTAAACCTTATTCAATTCCCACAATTACTTTTCAAGTTGTTACAGAAATATTTAAAATTCAAGTAATTCGGAATAACCAAAGGGCAATAACTCTCTTACCATTCACATAACCAATCAAGGTGCTGGGATTTAACGTGTGATGAAGTAATATTTGTCGTAAATAAGAAGCGAGAACTGCCACAAAATCACCACAGAGAAGTTTTTTTCATTCAGTTATTTTATGTGACAAATTGGTAGAGTTTCAGTCCATCGACCTGTTGGTTGAACCCGGATGTTAAGTGTCTGAAACTTTACTTACGTTCTTTATACTTTTGAACCGAGTATGCGTTATAGCTTGGGTGAAGACTTCACACCGCAGATCATTTATTGATTACTCACACTACACGTACAGTAGTGGGGTCGCAAAAACAACATATTTCTCGATTGGATCAAGATAGAACTGTAATAATATTGTAAACCCTAGGCTGAGTCGAGAAAAAACAAAAATAGCACACAATAAGCGATGGCTTTACTTTTCCGTGATGAGATGTGAGATTCGTCAGTTTTGTTGGCAGACAAATGGACTGAGAATTTTGACCAGATCGAAACTCTTGGTCCACTTTTAGAGTAATATCGAACTGCACAATGATAACACAAAAATAAAATAAATTAAAAACGTTACCAAGATACTTGGCATTAAAATGTACGTTTAAATTTTAAACGAGTTTAACTGATTTGGTGTATAATTATGATCGTTTGTAGTACCTATAGATGAAATTTCCATCCTATCATACTCGAGAAAATCAATGTTACACAAATCAAATAATTAATCTTAAGTCTTTTGTAATGTTTCCTCTTGAAAACCAAATTTATGGTCCATCATGGAGGCGTTCTTGTCGAAGTTGCTCTAACGTAAAAGGCAATGCATTCGATTAAATGAGGGCTCACTGGCAGTGCTTTGGTTGAAATTCTTGCACCAAATATAAAAAAAAGAACTGTCGATTTTCGTATATAAACCCTGTGTGTGTTCGGCCAATACGGTAAGCAAGGTCTAAACTTACCTGTTATCGAATAATCATAAAGATTTTGGACTGAAAACCACGAGAGACGGTACGTATCACATAATGTGTTCCGATTCCGTATCATATACACGACTCATTCCGATTCCGTATCATATAGACGACTCGTTTCCGGGAACGCGACTGGCTATCATAGCAGGCGCATAAATATATTCTATGTGCGTTTCAGTGATCGACTCATCTGCTCGCTTACAAAAGAAAACAAAACAAATTTCCTTACAGTTACCGACAGAAATATTAATAGCCTTAACCTCGCCCCGCCCCCACAATAAATAGAAACTGTAGAATTCTATATTACACACTCGTAAATTCAAGCGTATCATCATAGGAAGTGACACTGAGAGTGAATAATTTGACAACACAACTTTGAAAAATTGCGGTGACAGCGTTACTCATTGTTTGTTAGAGTTCCATAAAATATGGGTTTTTTTTTTACTTTTTCTCGCCCAACATTATATCCGAAAACTGTATTAATAGTTTAGAAAGATTTAATCTGTTTATGTGACAGAATTGTTAGATAAATGAATTATCATGATAATGTATGCGGTGGTGTCCAGAAATGGAATCACAACTCGCCGGCAAAGCCGGGTCGTTGAGATCCCATTCTTGACACCTCCTCTAATCGTACACAAATCACAGGACATGCACATTATCATGATAATCTGTATGTAGCAATGTGTAATGACTTAAAGCCTTAGTAGTTTTCATTTATTGCAAATTGTAGCTGTAAACATCTCTCGTTAATCTTTTTCCCCATAATTATGGTTGAGGTGTAGAAGGGGACGGTGATGTGGCGTTGGGTGGGGGTAATAGGAGGAGCTACGTTTTGGAAGTTATATTTGTTTATTGTCATCAAAAGTTTGCTCTCACTGTAGCAAAGCACTAAATTACGATCATCGACGTTCTGATTAATTATGGTGTTATTTATTATGTCATTGAGAAACGTATGAATGGAGCTGGTACACTACAAAGCCTAGTAGACGCATACCTCAATGGTGTTTCCGAAAATCCCCAACAGAGGAGAACATGATACTCAAACGGTGATGTGAGGCACTCTATACTGAGGTGGCAAATTCAAGCCAATATGTATTTAATATCCTTCCCACACTACTGGTGTAGCACCATAACTAATCTGCTTGTCTGTTCCTAGTTTAAAGTTATCTACTTGTAACATCCAGTATACCCACACTCATATCCCCGCAACAATAACCATGATGATCACCCTACAACGATAACATTTTAGCATCAACTCTTTCTCCTTTCATCATAAGTGATGAATGTTGTTTGTTCCATATCTAACCTAACACAGTGAAGAGCCTGGATGCCAATACTATACACTTATTGATATAATAAATGTCTTCATCCCTGTTGTTAATGTCACGTGCAGCGAAATAGGTTGATGAAGTGTAATAGCAACATGTATTTGTGTGATGGCTTAACGATGTCAAATGCAATTTTCATTTTATTCTCTTGTCAAGCCGCATTTGAAAAGTGGCCGTTACTCATTTCAGTAATGGATTCAGGATTGTTTTTTCAAGAGCTGAAGTCTTCTTTCAATCAAATTATTTGTTCATCTGACGTCTTCACCTGAATTCATTGTTGAGCAAGAATGACATTCCAATGTTTGCGATTTTAATGCAGTGGACGAGTGGGCTGACGAATGGATTGCCACAGAAACGCCCACTGAGTGGTGTATCATTGAAGACAATACCTCTCTAATTATACGAAAAGGCATTACAAAAACACGCCACGTGTTAGATGAAACACTTCCGTCTTGAATCCGGAGGCCAAATATCCATGGCTGACAATTTCGACATGAGAAGAGATTTACAGGAAAGTTAGCTCCCCTTAATTTTCTAAACTTGTCATTTACTTTAAAACTTAGTGTATAGGAATTCCAAATAAAAATTGAAATTTCGAAATTATTAGCGAAGTTGTAACATCGATGTGCGCGTCATTTCACAAACTTCAGTCATTTTTCTATAGAGTAGTATAAAAACACAGAAGCTGGCTTTTTACTATTTATCCCCATTCAGTTTGAACGTTTGGCAATTTTTTTCAGTTTAAAACTCCATTGAAAAATAAGAAAATGGCGCTTTCATGTTCTGTAACTGTTTTTCTGTCCTTTATATCAGCATTGTGCACATCGTGATATATACTGTTCAAAACAAGTTAGGCACCCCCCCCCCCTCCCCCCTATAATACCCGTGGGTATACGAATAGCTCATATTGTGACATTCCGCATTCCTCTATCGAATCGGGCATACATCCTTAAAACAGGTGAACATTTGCTGGCTATTGACCACTTCACTGCTTGTGCTTATAGAGAAATGAGACCACATCACAGTGAGAGAAATTCGGAAGGTCATGGACAGCATGCCACACCGATAAACCCTTTACCCGACGTAACGGCCAAAACCGGGCAGCGCTATTCTCAAAAATCGGCAATTAATTTTCATTATTTTTTCAATTTTTGTCTCAAAAACATAGGTTATGACCCCTCGTTGGAACGAGCTCGTTCCAACGAGGGGTCATAACCTATGTTTTTGAGACCAAAAATGAAAAAAATTAGAATTTTGTTTGCAAGTGTCGTCTGCTTTTCGTGTTATGTTAAGGGTTAAGGTGTGTTAGATGTGCTCGATTCTGTTCCATCAGGTACTGAACAACGTGACGTTTTTTTTAACGTTGTGATGACGTCGGCGGTGCCTAATATTCATTCAATAAAAAAGAAAGCTCTAGAAACCCTTGCTTCACTAATAAGGAATATTTGATGTCACGTGACTTTCCCGCGTTCTGATTGGTCGAACAGAAACACTCTATTTTCTGATAGTTCGTCAGAGAAATCGCACAGACCTACTATCATTTTTGAAAAAAGAATAGTGCACGGTAATAGTGCACGGTTATAAATAGTAACATTCGAATTCGCTTAGAAAATTCCATTGAAGCGTAAATACTTTACAAGACATCTCGTCCCATATACATTATTACATTTAGTTTGGAGAAATAAATATATGTGTATCGAAAGTGGTGTTTGTAGCAGTGTTGGGGGCGGGGAGGGGGCTAATGGAATAATGGTATTGTGTTTCTTGGGGTTTTGGTTCTCTACCTCTCTATCCCAGAACTATGAGTGGCAGAATTAACTTAGTTTACATGTTTAAACCCTGAACCATTTTCTTTTCTCATTGGCTGTGAATGAGAATATTATCTTGCATATATGACCGATGAAGAACCCCCCCCCCCTCCCCCACACACACACACATCTAATATAATAAATATAGCATGACTTTTCGTTGACTATGCCAAAATAGTGGTCCTCGAGGAGAGAATAGTCCCTCCGCTACGCGTCGGGACTATCCTCTCCTCGAGGACCACTATTTTGGCATAGTCAACTCAAAGCCATGCTATATTTATTAAATATTCCCCCACTGCAAATAGCAGGTTTTCTCAGAACTTACCCATTTACTGTATACCCACTGGTATTATAGGGAGGTGGCGGGGAGGGGGTGGTGGCTTTACTTTTTTTGGACAGTATATTATACACTCACTATCCTTTCCATTTTTATACTAGTTAAGGAGATGCGATTTAAATTTTCCTGGGAAGAATAAAAACTTGCAAATTACTGTAAAAACACATTCGCTGAACAAAGAGCCAAAGTGGAGTTGGCTAAATTGCTTTAATTAGTTTGCCATAAAAAGCCAAATTTTCTTTTGTAACTTTTAATGAAGGACAACAACAAACACCCCTAGAGCTGTCTGTTGTTTTCGTTTCTTAAAAGTAACGAAACTTCGCTTTATTTTCTACTGATGTCACGGGTGTTTTCGCAACAATTATATGCTTCTTTTTTGCATCTCATTCGCCCATCTAATAAATTCAGGGGAAATAACTTTATCGAAAGTCGATTATCATGACGAGATAAGGCTGTGATGTCCACGCATGCGTTTTCCAGGCAATAGTAATCATCATCCGAAAATTTTAATTAATGAAGCACCGGGTTGTACCCGGTGCTTCATTAATCAGAGTTTTGATAATTCATCTAAAACATAGTCGATGAACTATTTAAAGCCTAGACTGGTTTCATGCCATGACGGTATTGAATTCCTTATACAATTACAGTACAGTACAGTCACCGTGGACATGTCGTATTCCACGCGTGTTCAGTGTTGTCCACGCATGCGTTTACCAGGTAATAAACATTATCAGCAGCAAAATTTTATTAATGAAGCACCGAGTACAACCCGGTGCTCCATTAAATTAAATTTTTGACGATTATTCCTATAATCAGTGTCTGGAATCTAATATTATTGCGTCCATGGAATATTGCCCACTCGTGGAAAGTGACCAGTCCTTGGCGGCTGTTCTGTACGAACCATAGATACCATGGATTGGAATTGGTGTTACTGCTTGTTCTTGTCATGAGTGACAAAAGATTACTCTGGGTCTGTACTAGAAGGATTGCAAAATACAACCATTCAGATATTTTAAGGCAGTTTACTGTCAAAAGTTTGGTCTCTTACTTATCTTATATCATAGCAGACTTTCGGGCAATGCTATCAACTACACAGCAACAGTTCCATGGCAAGTTTCCACATGTTCTATGTTTTTTCCAAACATTTTGGTATATAATTTCCTGGGGTAATTTCTTTGTAGCAAATTTTGGACTTTGGGGAAAATGTCCTGAAATTTGACCAAAGTTAGGTTGGATGTCCCCTACACGACGCACCGGTGCTTCATTAATTAAATTTGTGACGATTGTTCCTATAATCAGAGTTTTTTGAATCTAATATTATTGCGTCCGTGGAAATATTGCCCACCCGTGGAAAGTGACCAGTCCACGGCGGCCGTATTGTGCCGGCTGACTAATATTCCAACTACATCGCCGAACGCATGCTGTGATGATGTAGTTGGAATTATAGTACAAAAACTCAAGACGTTTTGGAAATTTATTTATTTATTTATTTATTTATTTATTTATTTATTTATTTATTTATTTATTTATTTATTTATTTATTTATTGGAGTTTAACGACACTTTCGACAGCCAGGTTCACCTCGTGTCCGACAGTTTTACGGTGGAGGAAGCCGGAGTACCCGGAGAGAACTACTGAGCAACGGCGAGCAACTATCCTGCCTGTACTCCAAATTAGTTGCGTTGCTGGGCTGAATCGGGTATTACCGACTGTGTATATGTGCGCGGCATGAGGCCAAGTATAAGGTATAGTCTTTTCAATAAAGCACATGATTTCTGTCAAGAGAGCATCGATATTTTAGACTCTAATCCCGACGAAAATATCCCTACAGAAAAAATTGATGGGTGCGGGTTGTCACACACCCAAATCCCCCTTAGCGTCAACCCTCGCAGGAGATAATTCTGGAGCCTTCGTCAAAAACGGTAGGTACCCTCCATTTAGTAACCAATTATCTAACATAGAGGCCAGAAAATAAACCAAAATAAGTCTACCGCAGACTCAAATATATCGAAAGTTTTTCAATAAAATCATACAAATATGGATATCATTAGAACCTGCTCGTCGAGCTGGTCCCAACGATATCCATATTGGTATGGTTTTATTGAAAAATTGTGAAATTTTTTTTCGGAAAATGTGAAATTTACTTTATTTTTTAAAAAATACTGTCTTAGGTAAAGGGTTAAAATTCTTCCGTCTGTTTCTGGTGATCTTCCATAAATAAGTATTGATCTGACGGCGAGAGATGAAAAGTCACACGAAACTGTCATCATTACAACATATACTACTTCTTACACACAAAAAAATACTTGTACTTTATTATATATGACGTTTCCCCAACTATGTTTCACCCAGGGCAAGTTTTTTTTATTTAGATGTCTAACACGTGGCATTCATTCAACAGTCGATACTCATATTTTGATGACCGACAAAAGTATTTCAGTCCCCATGGGAACCACGGGAAGTGAAGCAGAGCGTCTTTACTGTGGTAAAAAAGTTTTATTGGTAAAATAGTCACCCAGCCTAAGGTGGAATCCTCTAAAGTTAGCAGCACAGGTATAAACGATTGGCTAAATTTGACTTCAGACCTGTGTTGTGGTACTGATGGAGCCATAGATGCGGAATGTGACCTTAAGCTGACTTTAAACTGCAATAAATAAATAAATAATTAAATAAATAAATAAATAAATAAATAAATAAATAAATAAATAAATAAATAAATAAATAAAGTTCATGACAAACGATGGTGTTGCACTCTCAACTGCGTTGTCAACGGTGACACAATATAATTGCTATTTTTTGGCAAATAACGCGTCCCGGAAAACATGCTGCTAATAAAAAGTTTCCGTAGAGTCGCTCATGTGAATTGCGAAGGGGCGGGGGAGTGACACCCGTCTTAAAAACTTTGCAGCCGGGGAATTTCTGTTTATATTAGAGTCAAAAATCTTGATTTGATCTTCTTAGTAACCATATATGTTTTTACCAGTGAGATTTGATACTTGGGACTGATACACAGACGATCAGACAAACTGAAAGTTCTTAACCCTTTGAACTCTGGTGGTATCTGCCATGCCAGTTGAATAGCAGCAATTAGAAGAGTCCATATTCATTATTTGGGGTATACTAATCAATATTTTCAACGTGCAACCCCGAGGCTGCACGTTGAAGATATTAATTGGTCTACCCCACACATTTACTGAACAGTCATCCTATTTAATGACGCCATGGCGTATCGTGTTCATGAACGGAAAAAGGGCGCTCGGGTTCAAAGGGTTAATATCCGAATCGGGCTCTTGGTGGTCCAATATAACCAATTATGAGTACCGGAACGGTACGGATTAATTACATATTATGTAGCGTCACGACTGCTACATGTAAATTTTATTTATCAGCAAATACTTGTCAAGAAGATTTCAGTTTTTATGACTCTGACTAAGGTCTGCTGGCATACAGGGATTTGTGTGTGTGTGTGTATGTGTGTGTGTGTGTGGTGTGTGTGTGTGTGTGTGTTTCAAATGACACAATCATGTTTTAGAGGAATTTTGAATGTTGGTTTTTGATCCCCCGCCGGGATTCGAACCCTTGGCAACACCGCCTGGCAATCAAGAGTCCAGCGCCTAAACCACTAGACCATTGCACACCGTCAAAAACGATGTGTGCGTGCGTGCGTGCGTGCGTGCGTGCGTGCGTGCGTGCGTGCGTGCGTGCGTGTGGTTGAGGTTTCCTACTGAAACGTTTTTTTCTTTTAATATGCCGCTGAAAAATTGTTTTCATTTACTGAACCCTGATGGGTTTCAAACATGACAAAAAATTACATAAAATTGATTTAAACTAAGCGATGAGCTTAGGAACTGGTTAAACTGACTGGCAATAATTGATGTTATTCATTGGTGGGCTCTAATTTAGTACTTACAAGGATGTTACGCAAGCTTTTGTTTCTCTTATAGGCGATGACAGGTCGAAGATTCAAAGGTTCATTTAATTTGGCATTGGTTAAATTGAATTCATCTTTTAACATTTTTGCTATTTCGATATTCATTCTGTTGTATGTTACAGTGAAAGGAATGATGGACCTCCTTTCGCATTCTCCCTCTGATATGTTCATACCAAATGGCCAGAGGGTTTGAAACGTTTTGATCCAAAAAGCTTCACGTTTTTTTCTAAATACATCTGATTCTTCTAATGTGTCTTTAATTGGTGGTTGTTCAATAGGATGGATTTCGAAATCGTCCAAAGAATGGCCAGGAAGGTTAAAATGTTGTGCTACTGGGGCATCAGCATTATGTTTTATATCCTGTTTGTGTCTAGTAGCACGTTCTCGGAAAGGATTTTGACTTTGACCAACATACTGTTTCCGACAGCACTTACATGTGATAAGGTAAATAATGTTTAGTGAATCACAATGGAGGGGGTTGCGGATCTGATAATGATTTTTCGTTTGTTCCGAGGAAAATTCCTCTTTCTGATCAGGTATAAAAGTATGCAGTCTACAACGAGGCTTTTTGCAATTAAATACCGCGCCACTACCATTCTGCAACGGTCTGTTGTGTTCAATCTTCAGCGGTTCGAAATCAGTAGTTTCAGCTGGACTTTCGGGCTTTTTCAGAGTTTGAGATTTCAAGGTACGCAAAAAGCGCGGTGAGTATCATCTCGATCTGAGGGCGCCAAATAGAGTAGAACAAGCCTCATTGAAATTTACCTTATCACTTGAATTGCGGTGGAAACGAATTAGCTGTGATTTGATGATACCTTTAAACGTATGTTGAGGATGAAATTATTTTGTGTGCAACAATTGATGTGAATCAGTTGGTTTAAAATATACTTTATAATCTACTAAATGACCGGATGCCTGAAACTGCTTGCCTTTATACACGGTTACATCGAGAAAATCAACAGAACTTTCACTGATAGTAGCTTTTAATTTAATGTTTGGATCATGATTGTTCAAAATTTCTAAAAATTCATCAAAATCTTCTTTTGAATGTTCCCAAATAATAAAAATGTCATCTAAATACTTGAGATATACGAGAGGATGCTTTGCAATTTGCTTAAGGCATTTTCCTCCCATACCGCTACATAAATGCTTGCAAAATTAGGACTGAATCTTTTGCCCACAGGACAACCCATTTTTTGTAGAAAATATTCTCCATTGAATTGAAAGTCATTACCTTTTAAGCTCAGCTCTAAAAGATCCAAAATTTGTTCATCCGGGCGTTTTGCATCCGGGTATTTTTCAAATGCATTTTTAACAGATTTAACACCTTTATCAATATCAATGTTCGTATACATACTGTCGATATCCAAAGTAGCCAGAATTGCATTTTTCGATATTTTCAATTTCGAAATTTTTGACAGGAAATGCTGTGTATTTTTTAGATAGCTCGGATGTCTATTTGCTATAGGTTTCAGATGATAATCAATTAATTCCGAGATCGCATAAGATTCCGAATTACAATCTGATACAATTGGCCTCCCGGGTGGAGTTACGTCATCCGTCCATGAAGAACGGCCCTTGTGGATCTTTGGTAGGATATAAAATTGTCTTGTTTGAGCACTGAGCTTAGCTGTTGAATATTTCAATTGTTTTTTGGTAATGTGACCTTCGTCGAGGAGAAATTTTAAGATCTTATTGAATTATTAAACTTATAAATGTTAACAGTAGCCGGAAGTTGTGTCGCGTATAATAGTTTCTCCCGCATCTTTAAGGTCAACGTCATACTTGACCTTCATATATTCAGGGTCACAAATCGTGTTTCAGTATACCTATAGAAGTTGCAATCATTAAATTTCAAACAATTATAAAGGATAATGAGGTGGGGGGGGGGGGGGGGGGGTTGTCACACATCATAGTCGACCCGTAACTTCAAGGTCTGAATCACATTTGAAGGTCATGCTTAAAACCTGGCAATATTCGTGACTCAGCCAAAACTCAGAAACTCTTCAAACCAAACTACAATTGTCAAACTGAATCACTTCTTCAAACCAAACTACAATTGTCAAACTTCAAACAAATATATAATATACAGAATAGTTAGAAGGTCTGTCGCTCCCACATTTTCACGGTCAAGGTCAAGTTTAACCTTCATATGTTCAAGGTTACACGTCTCAGGAACTCAGACACTATTGGAGCTACAAGCATCAAGCTTTACAGAATCATAAAAGACAACCAGAGGATGCGTCGCACACCACAGATAGGTTCGTAACTTTAAGGTCAAGGTCACATTTCAGGGTTATGCCTAAGAGCGGTCAATATTCGTGTCTCCGCCATAAATCAGAAACTAATCAAACTACAATTATCTAGCATCACACAGATGTCAATAACAGTCAGAAGGTGTGTCCTGTTTAATAGCTGCTTGCATTTCTTCAAAGAAACGAATCAAACTGCAATTTTCAAACTTCATACAAATATTCAGGACATCCAGAAGGTGTGTCGTGTTCAGCAGTTCCTTGCACATCTTCAAGGTCAACGTCATTTTGAACTTCGTTGGTGTTCAAGGTCACACATTGGGTCTCATGCACAACTCAGAAACTATTGGGACTACAATTATCTCACTTCACCCAGTTATAATGAACAGTAGGAGTCTGTGTCATAAACTTCAGATGGGTTCGCAACTCCAAAATGAAGGTCACGTTTCAAATATTCATTATTAAGGTCAGTTCCACTTAGTGACTTTTTGGGGATGAGGAGGGGGAATGTGTTACTCCGGGGAGATTTCTTGTTTCAACTAAAATCTCAACCGACTAATATTCCAACTACATTACCAAGACATGCTTTCAACTGAGGCATGCATTGATGATGTAGTTGGTAAATTTTGTCATCTATTATAGTTGGGACAAATCAAGTTCACTCCCCCGCCCCCAATCGGTCATCTTTGCGACGCCACTGATTATAATTAACACCACTAGTAATAACGGTAACAACCGCTGCTGAACTACAACTACTGTTACTACTACTACTGCTACTACTACTACTACTACTGCTAGTAGTGTTTGTTTGTTTGGATGGGTTTTTTGTTTGTTTGTTTGTGTATGCGGGCGTAACGACACTTTGAACAACCAGTGTCACATCGTGTCGGAAAGTTTTACGAGTGGAGGAAGCAACTGGCAACTGTCAGACACTCCAACTACTAACTATGCACAAGCAGAGTTAGCAGCGGCTGGGGGCAAATGCATCATCAAGGTGCAGTATACCTTAGTATTGCCCAAAGGCACAACGCTGTTACATCTGGTTAAGATGGAGCTGTTGACCTTTCGGTTTAAAGTTCAAAACTCTAACCACTGAGCTGGCCGCGCATTGGAGAGCAGTAACACTTTACCCAACGTAACGGCCAAAACCGGCCAGCGCTGTTCTCAACAATCGCCAATTAATTTCCATTATTTTTTTTAATTTTTTGTCTCAAAAATATAGGTTATGACCCCTCGTTGGAACGAGCTCGTTCCAACGAGGGGTCATAACCTATATTTTTGAGACAAAAAATTAGTTATTCAAGAATTTTTTTGCAAGTGTCGTCTGCTTTTCATGTTAGGTAAGGGTTAAGGCTTCTAATATTTGGATCCTGTGTTCGAATCTAGCTCAAGTAACATGCGTTGTGATCTTGAGCAAGATACTTTTCCTCACTGGTTCATGTGGGAGAGTGGCGTAAGGTGTTTACACGCCGATTATGTACTCGATTGCAGTCAATCCGAATCGAGCTAAAGATATGGGTGTTATAGGTTAGTAAGATGGAAAGGCTGACTGTTACTTATCGCCGATCCTTCGTTGTTTCCCGATAATCTGGTTTTCGCTACGTGCAGAACCATCCGATAGGATGTGATCTCGATTGAAGAAAATGTGGTCATAGCCCAACAAACAGCAACTACTACCGCTATACAATTAGCGAATCGTAATATTTACTAGAGCAGATACACCTTGTTGCCTGAAGTAGACACATTTATTCTATAAATACTCTTTGTCAAATACTATTTCTGCGCTCGTGTGAAAATCGCCTCCACCAATGCGAATTTTGCTCAGATTCTCCTTGCCTCACACTATGTGACTCTCGACGGCTGCACCGCGTATCACCGTGGTAATGGTTGGCGTCCCAAGATGGCCGCTAACTCGGTCTACAATGACAAACCCATATGACGTAAGCTGGTCTCGTGACTATGACGACGTTACTTCCACGGTCCGGGTGATCAGGCACGATCGAGTACATGATTTTCTACTCAGGTAACTTGAACCAAATCGTTTATGTTTTGTCTCCTAAAAGCTTTTGAACTGAATTTGGAGGAGAAGCGTTTTCAAAATTGGGGATCCTGAAACATTGAAAATAGTGATACTGTTGATAGTAACTTATTTTGAATCATATTATATGAGCTTTCTCTCAAAATGTATGAATATACACATACTCTCAACTGTAGATATTTGTCAATCACAAACGCGATGAATAATTGATAGAACTATAAGAGCGGGATATAAAAACTATTTGCTTTATATATCAATTACACTAGATTGCTGGGGAAATTTCATTACGGGCTCATTTCAGTATTAAATTATAGAAGGGTATATTCAGCAAATGCAATCACTTACATAAAGAAATGTTTAGCTGCACCAGAAATGGGAGCAGGTTAATTAGTACTAATGTAGCCTAGTCGTCCGTTAGTTCATCCGTTGTGGCGAAAGCGTCTATTCCTATTTCTTTATTTATTTATTGGTGTTTAACGCTACATCAGCAGCTCGGGCTATTTCGTGACGACAAATGGTTATGTAGGATTATTATGATCCCCGATGAGTCTGGAGGTGGGATGGGGAAATCTCACCCGAGGGGCAAGATATTTGAACCAGACCCGAGGCTTGCCGAGGGTCTGGTTCAAATATCTTGCCCCGAGGGTGAGATTTCCCCATTCCCACCTTCAGACTCATCGAGGATGATTTTTCTCCCCCCACACGAGGATTACGTCATTATAAATAATTGGCGGTCACGTGCTGACATACCCAATTTATCAAGTCGTAGTCCTTTCGAAAAACGAACAATTTCATCGGAAAGATGGTACAAAAGTTAGGTATATACCATAGGTATATACAAAAAAATTGATTTGTAACACTGTCCGTTAAGGGGTTAATGAATTTGCGCGTGCCAAACTCTAATGTAAAGGGCATTGTGAGATTATTGATCGATCGATAAATTCGCGAAGTGATATTATTAAATCTGCAGAGAAACATATGGTTGAAACAAATCAACATTGTTGATTTTGAATGGCACGTGCATTACATGCGGGGAATCGTGAAGCCATTTTGTTTATTTACAATTGTGCAGACGATGGTGAAATAGTTCCGGCGACCTAATAAAATATGCAAATGAGTATGTCACGTGGGGTGGGTGGGATATTTCTATCCCACCCTGCTGTCTAACCCGGGACACGCGTATGTTTCGCGTGTAGTGGGGGGAGAAAAAAGATTCCACCAGAAAGTGAAATATATGTTCAAAAACACGAAAAATGAACATTGGAATGACAGTGAGATAAATTGCGAAGACAGTAGTGAAGAAGGATATCAAAATTTGAATGAATATTGTGTAAGTCAACAAGAATACTTTTTGTGTATGAAATGCAGTTAAAAGAATAAAAACCAAAACTCATTGACAAGGCTGCTTTCTTTGAGAAACGATAGAATCATGTTAGAATTCATGCTGTAACATAATTCCTTCAAAGACGGCTCTTTATAACGTCGGCGCAATGCGATAAAATGTTTTCGACTGTCAAAGGACATTGACAGGATACACATTCTGGTTGCATATTACCGTCTAACAAAGAGGAATGTGTAGGTCGTGTACGGCCAATATGACATCGTGTCAATATTACATGGTCTTTTTTACAAATGCTACTAGAAGCATGTTTATCAATGACATTTGGTCGGAAGCGATGATGTATGTTTTTTTGTTAACCCATTCCACACCGTCTGCCACATAGATTTGATGTAATTACCGATATGTGTTTTAAAATCGATGACAAGAATTTTAAAATCAGTAATAGGCTTGTTTAAAGTGCTAAGTTAAGTCACTTAGACACAGAGAGTACAATGTATCGCGGTAAGGTGCTTTGAAACCTAAATATTCTAGATTGCTTGTAGTTTCTGTGAAACGTATAAGCACTACTTTGATACTTTTTATTGCCTCAGTTATAAAAAAGTATCAAAATATCTAAGGGTTTCATAGACACCAGTTGCATAGTCGTAGTATTACATGGAGGCTCTCGCTGTTTAACCTTTACCCAACATGAAAAGCAGACGACACTTGCAAACAACATTCTTGAATAACTATTTTTTTTCATTTTTTGTCTCAAAAACATAGGTTATGACCCCTCTTTGGAACGAGCTCGACAAGCTCTTTTCAAAGAGGGGTCATAACATATGTTTTTGAGACAAAAAATGAAAAAATAATGAAAATTAATTGGCGATTTTTGTGAATAGCGCTGGCTGGTTTTGGCCGTCACGTTGGGTGAAGGGTAAATTTCTGTCAGAATCACACATTAACTAGTTGCATGGTCCTGGTGTAACATCGAGCTTACTGCTGTTTAATTTCTGTCATTTAACATTTTGCTACACCTTGACAGTGCACACCCTGTAGCTTTGTAGTTGTTCCTAGGCAAGTCTTGGCTGCCTATATTGGCGCCAAGACTTGCCTAGAAACAACTACCGAGGCACGTAGATTGTCAGTTGTGAGTTTATCCAAGAACTGCATTTTGGGGCACCTGTTCTGCTGCAGTTAATAGTGATGATCAAAGTCGAAATTAGGCCATTAAAGGCTAAATAGCCTCTATATAGGAAAGTACTCAGCTTCCTCAACACAAGGAGTGGTCTTTCTTTCATGTTAATTGATACGACCAGCAGTCATCGGAAGAGCCTGTTACTCTTTGATGACGTGGTCCCTTTACGAAACTCAGCGGAAGTTCCTGACAAGCGCTATTCTCAAAAGTTTCAAACACTAAGCTGAATATTTTTATTCAAGTTGTGCTTCCAGAACATGGCTTATGAACCTCACTGGAGTAGCGTGAACAATGTGTTGAAGGCAAATAATGCAAATGTCTAGTTCTAGAAACGATGTTTTATTTTTGGTAAAGAGTTGGGTTGTTGATGAGAAGAAAGTTGAAATGATTGTGCACACTTGAAACTGGCAGAGTGATTCTACCTGTACACATTATACTCAGGGCTGAATGTGTCCAAATGCAACAGTAATCCCAATAATTTGGAGTCGAACTAAATTAAGATACCAAGTTATATATATATCCCTGCCAAACGTTAGAGCGATTTTTAAAAATATAAGATTGTATGTCAAGAGTGGACAGAGATGCAGATGCATGGATGTACGACCTGATAGACTGGCGCTTTTTAAAATCGTGTTGCGATGAGGGATGGGTGGACGGGAGCTGGTTTACTGTGGTAAACAAGTTCTTCTTTATTGGCAAACATAGGACTCAGAAATCATCATCTGGGCTGGGAATCCTCTAAAGTGGGCAGCAGTGGTATAAACGATTGCCTAAACCCGCCTTCATACTATGTCATGATATAGCTATAGATGCGGAAAGCGGCATGAAAATAAACAAAGAGATAAATAATAAATGAAGAAATAAATAAATAAAGGAAAGAAAACTCTTCTCTGACCGCATATCATCGAATGAGCATCGCATTTTGTCGGGTACCCTCAACGATCGGGTGGGTATTGCTTTCAGCCATATTATTTACTTGTTACACTGTTTTATGTTATAAACCATCATGTGATTAGAAAAGTGGATAGGCAATTGTAACTGGATCGCGACCTGGTCGTGAGCCGGTCGAAATTCTTTGTTCGTTTCCTCCCCACAGGGCTATATAATGCCACCCGTCGAACAGAAGTGCGAAAGCATTAAATATCAGACTCTCTTTTTGCTTGTTTCTGTTCTCCAGAGCTTGAATTCGCAGCTATTTATTCGTGAAACCTCGGCCAACTAATGTACGTTTATTGAGACCAGGTCGCGATTTGATCAGAAGGGAACTATTTTATGATCATGATATACTGTATGGCTTGAGAAATAATAGTTCAGAACAGAACGACAGAACGTGGAAAGAGTACGGGGGACAAGAATGAACGATCAAAGCTGAAAATGTTCTTTCATTTCACGCGCGCCGAAGGCGGAAAACGCCCAACAAGGATCCTTAATTCCTTTTGTCCGTCTTCTATATGGGGTGTGCCAAGTATATGTACCACGATGTAATTTAAATTAAGTGAATGGGGCTGACATTTTTTTAACACTTTACCCAACGCAGACGATATCAAAATTTATTATTTTAAAAACCATTTTTTGAAATTTTTCAAAAAATTTCAACAAAACCATATCATGTGACCCCTGTTGGAACGAGCTCGTCGAGCTCGTTCCAACGAGGGGTCACATGATATGGTTTTGTTGAATTTTTTTGAAAAATAATATTTTTTCAACTGCTGAATTTGCATATTACGCGGGCGGATGCGGCCGATTCGTTGGGTAAAGGGTTAATACAAATATCACCTTCGGCGGTCTATCTACATTCTTGCTTGACATCGTTTTGTGTCGAAGCATTTCATAGAGGTCACAACGTCAATCAGATGCGTAACGACCAATGAGATGCGTTCTTACATGACATTCTTACATGTAGGTCTGATTCCTGCGCGCTGTGTACCTAGCGCATTTCTCAATGTATGTTTTGTATCGGGTGCCGTTGACTTCTCGCAGCAATTTTGGTATAATGATCTTATTTAATTAGAAAGATGGCAAGAAGAGAGAATATAGCAATCACTTTCGAAACCTATTTATGCATGCCGTATCGTAAAAGTAATTTTTAAATAACGAATGCAAATTATATCTACTCTTCCTGCCAATATTCTGAGGAAATGAAACTTCTTGGATTAAACCTCTGTTTACCAACTGACAGTGTAATAACACGAAGACAGTTCAGTGAGTGTGTCTCGTCTTCCCTGTAATTAAACTTTTGTATCTACATCACGCAAATGCACACCCGGGGGAATAGCAACGAACACAGTAACAAGCTTCATGCAAAATCTGATTAGAATTGAATTATATAATGTCATGTACACTCTGCTGTGATTGCCTGCAATCCATCTATCGGGTCAAAAACCCGAAACGTTAAATACGCGAACAAAAGCTTGATTATCGAAGTTTTGCAGTTTTTCCAGATTTTATATTGATATGCCTTCGGCTGCAGAGTTCGCACTGAGAAGTTACTGATTTTTAATTGCGCCTAAAGTGAAATTTTAAATGGCAATCGCGAGTTATTGAAGGAAAGAACACGCGATTTCGTAATGTAACCACTCTTCCATAATTTGCAATTTGATGCCACTGCAGATTTAACGAAACCTCAAAAAAAAAAAAAATAGCTGAACATTAAGGAACTTGAAAATAAACTGGTGACTTTTGAATAGCACAGCTTTATGCAACGCTAAAAAGTCCCTCGGTGGAGGCCAACCCACGATTGTTGCATTATTTTGTAAAACGTAAACCAGTCATAGACGAGTGCTTCACAAACGTCAAATGCTTAGACTGCATCAGATTTACTGTAAGCAATGTCTTTAACGAGACAGGTTTCATACAAGTAAATAGTAAATAAAATCATAATAAGGCTTTACTACACACGTTTTCTATACAGCAACACTAAACCATGGGGAAAATGAAAATCTGTTCCGCAAGTGCGGAAGGGAAATCTTTGACGGACTATTTTAAATAGAAGCGGAATTTCACTGGAAGTTTCTACAAATCGTGCAACGCAATTACAATTTGAATCGCTAGCGATAGCTAAAAATCGTCGCCTGAGCACCAATGTGTTCTATGTGCCATTGGGCACATAGAACACATTGGAACTCAGAAGACGAAATAGTAACACGGGTTTCCCTCGCAAATTTGGTTGGCGATAAAATGTGTTCTTTTTGTTGATAGTTGTCAAAAGAATTGCTGACTGTCCTTCTAATAATTGCATTTATAAACATGAAGGCGTGTAATAAACACAGGACGACACGGCCTCTCGTTTTATTCTTCCTTGCTGGCCCTCGTGCCATATCGATTAACCCATTCATACGCGCGTGTCGTTCTGTGTATTTATGGCATGCCTTGATGATGTTTGAATATTTAATCAGTCGGTCTATGGTCTAGTGATTTAAGTGTTGGACTCCTGTTTGCCAGGCGGTGTTGCCGAAGGGTCGAATCCCAGCGGGGGATTAGAAACCAATATTCCTCTAAAACATAATTGTGTCATCCGAAAAACACACACAAGCCCGTGCCAGTCTTCGTTTGAGGCCATCCACAGCACTTTCGCCGTACTGTAGCCAGCGTGTTCCACACTTTCATGCTGCTGCCGAAAGGAAGATGAACCAAGTAATCATGAGAACTTCATCTAAAAAGCTAGATTTTAGTCATCGTTTTTTGACAGTGTGCAATGGCCTAGTGGTTCAGGCGTTGGACTCCTGATTGCCAGGTGGTTTTGCCGAGGGTTCGAATCCCGGCGGGGGATCAGAAACCAACATTCCAAATTCCTCTAAAACATGATCGTGTCATCTGAAACACGCACACACACACACTGCCTCGTAAGTTGGTCAATCAATGAGAAACTGTTTTTCGCCTTCAACTTCTTTCACTGAGCATGCGCGCCACAGTCTATCACGTGTGGCTATGGGATTGCACGTACCTTCCTGTTTCTAAGGAGAGATTAGAAATTTATTCTTGCGTGGTGTGATTTTGTGTGAATTATGAACTGTACCATAATATTGTGTGCTTAGTGACCTTGATCTTTGAACTATTGAACTGGAAATAAAAACTTAATCAGGACAGTTTGGTATAAAGTTATTTACCAAATGCGACCACCGTGTTTAAATACCGTGCGGACACACATGTGCATCACAGAAGAAAACATTCGAGCATACCAACATACGACACCGACGAAGAATGTTTACTTTCATGCCAGATGCAGCAATATCCTCAAAAGATTCTTCTGTATTTTCACATTTAACTTATCCTTCAATATAATTATATGCCAAACTGGGTTGAATCTTTCTTGGACAAACCAACCCGAATCAACTGGATTGGATGAATATGAACCCAGTTGGGTTCATATTTACTCAACCCAGTTGATTTGGGTTATTTTGTAACCTAACTGATTTTAGAGTGTGTTAGTCATACAAACACAGCAAGACCACAAATAATTCAAGTAGTATGAATATATTCAATTTTGTTTCCTATTTCGCACGCAAAGAAGTCTGAAAATGTTCATACTATTGGCTAATTTCAATGAGCGACCAAAAGCTGTGCTTTGGAAGCAAAATTGAGAATTTTAAGTTGTTCAAGAAATTTATTTGCAAATACCCTAAATTGTTTATGACTTCTTATTTACTGCTGATGTTCAATGAAGTGTTGAGGCCCCTGATCGTGATACAACTAGACTGCTTGGCCGTTTGCTCAAAACACCGCAACTCAATCGCCCCCTTCCCCGACGGCGTCAAGTCAACCAACGCGATAACTCCTCCCAATCGGTGATGTTTGATGACGTGTGAAGCGTATCAGCTTTCACTTCAGCAAACGTCATGGTGTTTCGCTGGCTCGGAAACAAGTGATACGGTATCAACTTTCCAAACTCGGCACCTGATTTTTCTTAATAATAACTACATTGTGTTCAAATATTCATTGTCGCGAAAAATGTACACGTCCTTAACCCTTTGAACTCTGGTGGTATCTTCCATGTCAGTTCAATGGCAGCAATTAGAAGAGTCCATATTCATTATTTGGTGTAGACCAATCAATATTTTCAACGTGCAGCCTCGGGGCTGCACGTTGAAAATATTGATTGGTCTACCCCACAATTTACTGAACAACCATACTATTTAATGACGTATCGTGTTGCTGGCCGGAAAAACGGCCGATAGGGGTCAAAGGGTTAAACGTCATGGTGTTTCGCTGGCTCGGAAACAAGTGATACGGTATCAACTTTCCAAACTCGGTACCTGATTTTTGTTAATAATAACTAAATTATGTTCAAATATTCATTGACGCGAAAAATGTACACGTCCTGAACATACTCATTTATTGCAGACATAAATGTATATTCTTTTCAAAAGCGGCGTGGGAAAATTGAGAACCTGCGAGAAATTTTATTTTGGTTGATCATTGTTTTTTTAAAGTACGTGGAGAGTGTATTATCACCAAATCACCCGTAGAGTGGGGATTCCACCCAAGCAATGATTGCAAATTTGTTGCAAAGCATAACAAGTACAAGCAAAGTTCCAGCCAGTGGACTTCCAGGTTAAACCCGGAGTGAGTCACCCGGAGGTCCATTGACTGAAACGTTGCTTGTGCTTTTTGTCCATATGTACAGAATTTGATAGTGATACTTTGGGTAATAACTCCACACCACGGGTGATTTAGTTACAATCCACTCTCCACATACTATGTAGCAAAATATACCGCCCACCCCATCCCCACCCGCAGCCCCCCTCCCAAGATGGCGGCCGGTGAGACATTTGTCTGTATGTGACCGATGCGCATCCCAGAAATCAAGTTGTACAGAGATCATTGGTTGTGGCCGGGGAGATTAAGTTACATTTCGAAATGAAAGGAACACAAGCGAAATATACCTGCGGCAACCGCGTTGTGTCCTTGGGCAAGATACTTCACCCCCATTGCCCACGTGTGGGCACGGTGACGCTGTGTACTAAGGCGTACTGCACGTCGATGGTGCACCTGTCTTCAACCAATGCTAACCCTGCTTATGTGGAGTTGGTATGTTGGGGAGCTGACAGTTTCTCGCCGTTGCTCGGTGGTTCTCTCCGGGTACTCCTGCCACGGTCATGGTTAGCCATTGTGCAGAAATATGTGATCTTAAACACCAATAAATAAATAAATAAATAAATAAATAAATAAATAAATAAATAAATAAATACAAGCGAAATAAGCGGTATCTCAAGTATTAGCGCTCAAAGCAGTTTGTTGTACGGCGTAACACGTGTGTGTCATATTCATTAGTCCTGTGATGCGTTTCACATGTTGTACGTGTGCAGAATCTTATAAGACTAAAAGACAGAATTCACGTGTTTACTTCCCACAAGTTGTTCCACGTGTGTCGCACGGTCTTTTGATATTCTGTAATTTTTTCCCTATTCATTACATCAACAGTGTGCGCATCGTGACATATAATGCAGACACGGTTCTTTCCATTCATATAAAAGTCTACGAGGTAAGATTTGTTATTTTTTTTCCTGGGTAGAATAAAAACTTCAAATTACTGTAAACACACATGCGCTAAACAAAGAGCCGAATTGTACGCTTACGTAGTCTCGGTAGGTCTGATACTGATAGATATTCAAAATAACGGTTTACCTGTGAAGTAGTTGCTTCTAATTAGCTTGACATAAAAAACCCAAGTTTCCTTTTATAACTTTTTTTAAGAAACGAAAACAACGAACCGATTCCAGAGTTGTCTATTGTTTTCGTTTATTAAAAGTAACAAACGGAAACTTGACGTTATTTTCTACTGTTGTCATTGGTTTTCTTCATCAATTTCTTGCTTCTCAATTGGGCATTGCGTGGGGGCACGATGACGCCGTGTACTAAGGCGTACTGCACGTCGATGGTACGCATGTCTTCAACCAATCTAACCCTGCCTGTGCTGCAGTGCGGAGTTACGATGTTGGGGAGCTGGCAGCTGCTCGTCGTTGCTCGGTGGTTCTCTCCGGGTACTCCGGCTTCCTCCACCCGTAAAACTGTCACGGTCATGATTAGCCATTGTGCATAAATATGTGACCTTAAACATCAATAAATAAATAAATAATAATAATCAATTGGACATTCCACCATTGGCCAATAATTTCAAGGGAGATAACTTTATCGAAAGTCGATTTTCATGACGATTTAAGTCAGGAATTGATTTTTTTTGTTTTGAAACAATATTTTAGTTCTGATCTTAAACTAATAACCTGAACCTCGTCCATTGTACCTTATGGAATATATAATCATTTAACTGAAGTGAAAGGTCTAACAGGAAGAAATGTATAGAATATCGTATTTGTTTTGAACTTGTTTTTTAGCTGCGACGAGCAGCTCTATATGTTGCAATGTCGGTCTGTCTGTCGTTCGGTCTGTCACCAACGAGTTTAAAAAAGACACCACAATCCTAAAATACTTGATGGAATGACACCATACTTGGTATACAAGTATATCTTCATGATGTCTACACCCTCTCAATAGCGCCTGTCATTCGGATCATTTCTGTCACATTTATGGACTTGTCACCAACAAGTGTTTTTGTCACCAACGAGTTTTTTTGTCACCAACGAGTTTTAAAGCATCATTGGCGTTACACGAATCGTCTCAGCTTCGGCACAGTGACAGTGCGATTTGTTTCTTAATCATTGGGTTATAACAATTCGTTACGTCAAAATTATATTCAGTGATTTTATATTTTAGTCAGTACATTGGTTTCCACTGTAGATAACCCTTTATCTAACATGAAAGGTAGACGACACTTGCAAACAACGAGCTCGTTCCAATAAGTGGTCATATGTAATGTTTTTTGAGACACAAAATGAAAAAAATAATGAAAATTGAATGATTTTGTAAATAGCACACGCCGGGTTTGCCGTTACGTTGGATTAATGGTTATTATGTGTGGTTCTTGTACAATGAGGCTCACATTTGGAGGAATCACATCACTTAATTGGAAAATGAGATGAAATTTGATTTTTGATCAGCGTTCAAGCGAATTTAGAGTGTAAAAGCCTCAATTCAAGTCCTGCCACAGGTATAAGCTGCATTGTTGATTTAACCCTTTACCCAACGTAACGGCCAAAACCGGCCAGCGCTATTCTCAAAAATCGCCAATTAATTTTTAAAATATTTTCATTTTTTGTCTCAAAAACATAGGTTATGACCCCTCGTTGGAACGAGCTCGTCGAGCTCGTTCCAACGAGGGGTCATAACCTATGTTTTTGAGACAAAAAATGAAAAAAATTAGTTATTCAAGAATTTTTTTTGCAAGTGTCGTCTGCTTTTCATGTTAGGTAAAGCGTCAACTGTTCCAACTTTTCTCATGAAATTTTCCTTTAAAACCATTAGCTTTGAAATTGGAATAGAATAACTATATTACACAATATTTCTGATTCAAACAGAAAACAGTAATACTACGTCGTTACATAGAAACGATTTTTTGGAAATCACAAAAGACGCCCATTATTACATCAGTTTAACCCTTCCTACACTAAGCTTCTGAATGGTATCATCCTAAAAATCAAGTTCACGTCAAAGTGAGCGAGTCTGTGCAGTATTCATAGGGAGATTACGTAATAATTTAATCCTACAGCCCTAAAAGGCTGGATGATTAAGTTATTACCGGCCATTCTTACTGATTTGTTGTGTATTATCGTCTCCTGAGTGCTAGAATGTTCTATGTCCCATAGGGGACATAGAACATTCTAGCACTCAGTCGACGTTATGTCACAGTGTCAATAAATGCCATTATTTCCCTTTAGTCACACTGTATGCATATCGGCTTGAAAGGGATAATGTATGGCAAGACCCGACAATTGTTTTTTTTCATTGAAAAAATATTTCTTATCAACCTACCTCAATTGTTTACTACAGGCTTGCACTACAGTGGAAGAACTTAACTCGGATAAAATACTCTCTATTTTAATCTTTCCCAAGATCTGGGAAAGAAAAGTGGTGTAAAAACACCACGAAAAAATAAGCCAAAACTGGGTCGGCGCCATCGGCGCACACCCAGTATGGGACGCTCTTCCATAGTACAAATCCACGACTTCCGTAAAACAGTGCGCAATGCGTCAGTTCGTCATTCTTTTGATTATCCGCACACGTGGTGGTTGTGTGTGCCATCTTTGCTGCAGTAACAGTGATATTTTAACTCGTCGATAATGGTTTTCCTGTGACTGGATTTATGGATCTGAAGATCGTATAATAACAGGACTGTGTTTCATATATTCTCGTTTATATTTTCAGCCACATTCTCATTGTTTATCATTTACTATTCCGTTTTCGCGAATGTTTTGTTTTCGACATTACGCGATTCGACAATTAATTTTTCGGTTGATGAATTAATTTTTGGAGTTAGGTGTCAATCTGGGACTGTCTGGACAGGATTTCTTCACTCTGTTGAGGGCTGAATTTCTTTTTTTCGGTCCCTGTCGACCGTCTGGGTTCTGTCATGTACCCACCGGTTTTTTTTCTGCCACCTTCTCCCGTAGTTGAGGGCGTTCTTCTACTTTCTGTTTCTGTTGGGTTCACCTTTTTCTTCTACTGCTCTCACCTCTGTTATTTCCAGTTCGGTTCCTTCAGGGCAATTCCTTTTGCCCTCGCCTTGGTGCGTTCTCGTGGCCGTTTCTTCCGCACCCGCGGGTGGTGTGGAACGCTGTCGTTTCGGGATCGTCCCGACTCGACCACGTCTGGTGTGAGTTTACCCCCTCCGTGGCGGATGTGCAGCTCCTCCCGCTCCCGCGGGGGGGGGGGGGGGGGACACTGTCGTTTCGGGGCCCCCGACTCGACCACGTCTATGGTTTGAGTTTGACCCCCTCCGTGGGGGATGTGCAGCTCCTCCCGCTCCCGCGGGGGGTGGGGAACGCTATCGTTTCGGGGTCGCCCGATTCGACCACGTCTGGTGAGAATTGCTCCCCCTCCGTGGGGGATGTGCAGCTCCTCCCGCACCAGCAGGGGGTGGGGAACGCTGCCGTTTCGGGGCTTCCCGACTCGACCATGTCTGGTGAGAGTTATTCCCCTTCCGTGGGGAATGTGCAGTTTTTTACCGTGGTGGATACTGCGGGAGCTGTTGGATTTCTGGTGAAGAGATGCCTGGTTCCGGGACTATGTGCCCTCTCCAGTCGACATCTGAGGCCGTCACCAGGGTTGCGACTCCTCCTTTGGAGGCCGAGCTTGGTGGCTCTCTCCGCTTTTCCGCCAGTTCCAACAGCTCCTGTCGTATCTGCTGCTACTGCTGTTCCGTCTGCAACGTCATTGGGCACCGTTTTTAGCCTCGGCTTATCCCTACCAGGGTCTGCAGGGATGTCTGTAGTGTGGTTGTGGGGTTTCGGCCTCCGCCTTCCCCGACTTCCACTCGGCGAAGTCGGATGGGACTGCCGACTGAACCCCCTACTGTGTCCTCTCAGCCATTGAGCACAGTAGTTTTTTACCTGCAGTGGTCTGCTGCGGTGTCTGGTTGTGTAGACGTGGGGGTATCGGCCTCAGCCTTCCCTGACTTCAACTCGGCGAAGTTGGAAGTGGCTGCCGGCCGGACCTTCAACTGTGGTCTCTGCGCCGTCGAGCACCACAGTTGTCATTGGATTCGGATGTTCTTAGTGGGACACTATGAACTCCGTGGCGTTTCCGTCCACTCATTTTGGCCACACGACCAGTTTTGGGGGACCAACGTCTTTTGTGCAGCCTGGTCCTTCTGCCCTGCAGAGGTCCGCGGTGACTCTCATGAGTTCCCGCTATGTTGATCCTTGGGGTGTCTCACACCCCTATACACGTCTGCCTTCAGACATTTCGGCTGCCGCCCGTCGTCCCACGTCGGGAGTTTTGGAGGATCGTGACCCTTCGCTGGTTAAGAGAGTCAGAGGTGAAGGCACTTTGCCGGTTCGCTCCCCTGTCGAACCGGCCAGTACGGGCAGTGAGCTTAGGGAGGCCCTCTCCTTACTCACTCAGGTTCTGTCAATGAGCCTTCACGTTGCTTCCAGCGAGGCAGCGAGTGGTTTCCAGGCGCCCCCTATGGCGCCGCCTCCCGGGATTGGAAACAGGCCGCTTTCTGATCCCCCTGGTGTTCCGACACCGTGGGAGGTGTCGGCTGGTTTGCCCACAATGGGCTATGTGTCTTCCGACTCAGGGGAAGAGTCAGACATGCTTGATGTCGAGAGCCAGCAGTGTTCGGACTTGGGGCAGCTCTTGATTTCATGTTTGGGTTCCTTCCGGATCTCAAACCATCTAACCAGTCGACAGTGTCAGCCAGGCCGCGATCATCGGTCGCACGCCAACAGCCTATGGAACAACCCGCTTCTGGGCGTCTTCGACCGTGCCAGTCGGTACAGGTGGTTGAAGCATTTTCAGCCTTGGACTCTAAGCTAAGTTCCAAGGCTATGAAGGCTCCGTTCTTCATCAGGGTTGACACCTTTTTTGCCTCCGGCGCGTTATCGTTCCTACGATTCCGCCAATCCGTCGGTCTACCAGACTTTGACGGTTTTGGATCAGAACTCCAATTCCCTCGGGCTTTCCAAGTCCAAGTCTGCCGTCATTCCGATGACGACTCTGGAGTCCACATTGGGCTTATCGAGAGAGATGCTTGGTATGCTTTCTCTCTCCGATCACGTCGTCTCAGCTTTAGCTGCTTATCTGCCCCCAGATAAGTTTGACGAGGTACAGGCTCCTTTGCGTGTGCTGTCCAAGGCGCTCATGCATCTTACTCACACGCATGCCTGTACCACGGCTAATCTGGAATTAGTTCGAAGGGACTCTGTGCTGGACACAGGCCGATCCCTTCCTGAGGAGCAGTGCGCTACTCTTCGATCTGCTTCTTTGGCAGGTCCACAACTTTTCCACGGTTCTGTGTTGACGGTCCGGGATGATGTCCTACGTCATTCCAAAGATCAGCTGCTGTTTCGTCAGCTTGATCAGCCTTCTAGGGTAGGCACGGGCCGTTTCAAGCCTAACAAGTACCCTCTGCTTCCTCTGCGAAGCAAAGGGGCTGATCCTTCTGCCTCCGCTTCTACTTCTTACTCAAGGGGTAAGGGTAAGCATCGGCAGTCTTGAAGGAAGTCCCAGGATTCTTCATTCAGTAGAGGAGGTGTTTTCTCATCTCGCGAGCCTCGTCAGGGTTCGAAATGAAGGTCCTCACCTCGACTCGTCCCAGGTTGGAGGAAGGATAGCAGAGTTCGCAAACCGTTGGGCCACCATCACATCCGATCCTTGGGTGTTAGATGTTGTTTGGTCCGGGCTGAGAATATCCTTCCGAAGGCACCCCACTCTGTCCAGGGTGCCTCTTCCAACCACAGTTCCTTCAGACATTTTACGTCGGGAACTTTTGTCCACGGAGATAGACAATCTCCTGACAGCGAGGGCGATTGAGGTCATCAAGAACATTAGGTCAGTGGGTTTCTATTCCCGCCTGTTCTTGGTGCCGAAGAAGGACGGCCAACTCCGACCGGTTATCGATCTGAGTAGCCTGAACCAGTCTATCATTAATCACAAGTTCAGCATGGAGACTTTCAGGTCGGTCCTCCGTTCAATTCACCAGGGAGTGTTCGCTTCCAGCTTCGACCTGCGAGACGCTTACTTTCACGTTCCGATTCATTGGGCGTTAGGGAAGTATCTCAGGTTCGTTTTTCTGTGGCGAGTTTACCAGTTCAAGGCCATGCCTTTCGGCCTCAACCTGGTTTCTTGGGCCTTCACCAGACTGATGTCGCATGTGATAGCTTTCCATCGCACACAGACCAGGGTGACTACTTCGGCATATCTGGACGATATCATCCAGGGGCATTCCAATGCTGCCTTACTGGAGTCGGATGTCGCCACTCTGTTGAGCTTGCTCACGTCGCTAGGTTTCAGAGTCAACGAGGAGAAGTCAGACCTGGTCCCTTCTCAGTCGTTTTATCATCTGGGGATGGCTTTCCGCACACAATTCAATTTGGTGGCGGTTCCCCAGGCCAAGGGTGTGATTCTCTCAGCTTTTGCTCTGACTCTGTCCCAGTCCACTTCCGCGACGGCTCGGAGTATTCTCCGGCTAATCGGTCTCTGCTGTTCGGTGACGGATCTCATTCCTCTAGGTCGGCTGCGTGTCAGACCTCTCCAACACTTTCTGCTCAGTCGTTGGAGGCCGAATGTAGATTTTCTGGATCTGGTGCTTCAGTTTCTAGAATATCTTTATCCTCACCTTCTCCTCTGGACGGATGTCCAGTGGCTTTCGCAGGGTGTTCCGTTGGACTTACCCACGTCCGATCGCGTTCTGACAGCAGATTCCAGCGATCTCGGATGGGGTGCGACGTTGGATCCTCTAGGTCTTTCCATTCACGGGATGTGGGACCAGGATCATGTAGCTCTACACATCAACCAGAAGGAGCTTCTTGCTCTTCTGAGTTTCAGGCAGTGGATCCCTCACCTGTCGAATCGCCAGGTCCTTCTGTTGTCCGACCATTCGACGGTGGTTGCTTACATTCGGAACCAGGGCGGCATGCACTCCGTTCCAAAGTACGAATTGGCTCGGGATCTTCTACTGCTCGCTCAGGATGTCCACGCCGGGGTGGCTGTTCGTCACATTCCTGGTCGTCTGAACGTCCTAGTCGATTCCCTGTCCCGTTGGGGCAGGGTCATTTCCACCAGGTGGATGCTCCACATGGCGGGTTCCATCGATCTCTTGCGACTCGTTGGAACCATCCGGTGGACACTTTTGTGTCCCCGTGTCCAGATGCTCTGGCTTTCGCCGTGGACGCTCTGGCCCTCCTTTGGTCTTGTCGGCTACCCCTTCCTACCGGTTCCGATTCCGCCTCAGGTTCTCGCCCAGATATGAACCTGCAGTCGTCGAATCCTTTCGATCACACCCGTCGCTTCGGTGGGTGTGGATCAATCTGCTCCGCTCTCTGTTAGCGGCGGTTCAGGCATGTCTCCCTCTCCTTTCTTTGCCAAAGTCGCCCGAGGAGGTTTTACGTTGACCCGACTTCATTGTGCCTTCGCACGTGTCTTTTATCGGGTCCTGTCTCCTCCGTAGTGGTTTTTCGAGACACGCAGTGGAGTTGCTTTTCTTCTTCAAGGAGGCACTCACTCCACTGGTTTAGCCTCTGTGGCTAAGTGGAAGGTTCTTCTGTCGATGGTGTGCGATCACTCTCTTGCTTCTATCACTCCTTCGATCACACCGCTTGCGGAGTTTCTGGTATATGTTTGTTTCTGGGGGTCTCCAGCAAAGGGTACATGTCCATGCTTCGGAGACATTTTTTTCATATGTGATACCGCATTGTTTCGACACTCACCCTTGCCTCTCCAAGCTTGTTCAGCTCTTTTCCTTGAAAAGGCCTAGGACTTTGCAGTTTCCTCCAAGATGGTCACTTTCTTGGGCGCTGCTCTGCTTGGGGGTTGGGGGTGGGGGTTCGTTCACGCCTTTATCCTGGATGAATATGCGGTCTCTCACATGCCAGATCTCTCCTGCATCCATTTCTTGATGGATTTGTCTTGCTATTCGTGCAGCTTCCGCTCGTCTAGCTACTGGTGATTGTATTACCAATTGTTTTTTCTGCCACGAGGTGCGTGCATTGTCTTCCTCTTTTAATAACTCTGTCATGTTGTCGGATGACGGATGTTATTCTGGCAGCTTTCTGGAGAAATGCTACATTCTCCTTTTATCTGCGACAGTTGCAGGAGCCGATAGAGGACCTTGGTCCTTGGGGGCCCTCTTTCTTCGGCTCAGGCTGTTGTCTATCCCAGCCTTTCAGCTTTTTTCAGGGTCAGTTCCAGCTTTGTGCTGTTACTGCCCTTTCTGTCTGTGCGTCGCACTTCACCATACGCCTCATCTTTCATTGTCTTTTCTAATGTTTGTGATGCTATGGTTTGATAGGCCTTGGGATCTCTTCCTCTGTCCACGGTCCCAGTGCTATTGAGTTATGTGTGGGTTGGTTATGTGATTCCCTCCAGCCTTTTGTCTATTCAGCCTGTAGTAAACAATTGAGGTAGGTTGATAAAAAGTATAAATTTTATAGTAAATTTCCTTTCTTATTATACCTACCGAAATTGTTTAAATGGAGGCCCTCCCGTCTTCATATTCGGGTAAGAATCCTTCCTCCCCGCTGATCACATAACTCCAGTGTTGTTCGGAATCAAAAGAATGACGAATTGACGCATTGCGCACTGTTTTACGGAAGTCATGGATTTGTACTATGGAAGAGCGTCCCATACTGGGTGTGCGCCGCTGCGCTCGACCCAGTTTTGGCTTATTTTATTCGTGGTGTTTTTACACCACTTTTCTTTCCCAAATCTTGGGAAAGATTAAAATACAGAGTATTTTATCCGAGTTAGGTTCTTCCACTGTAGTGCAAGCCTGTAGTAAACAATTTCGGTAGGTATAATAAGAAAGGAAATTTTTACTATAAAATTTATACTATCATTTCGTTTTTATGGCATACTTTTCGAATTAATACTTCTTCAAATTCATGAAATTCGTGAAAATAATTTCAATTAGAGATGGCATCGTTACATGAAACAGTGAAGTGCACGCGCAACTCTCATTCATTAATCAATTTTCAATATGTTCGTTTTTCCCATTACGTTATAGGTCATTTTTGATAATTTGTCTTTGCTGCTCTGATGTCGCCAAAACAGGTATAAAGAGGAATAAATCATCTCTTTCTAGCGTTATTGCTATTTAACTCTTTCAGACAGCTGTTCGTGAAACTTCTCATTGTATGTCATACCTCTGCAGGGAATGGGTGAATCCATTTTGCATAACTTGTCACTGTATATCGATGGGGAGCGCGGTTGCGCAGTGGTTGGGTGTTGGATTTCTATGCTAGAGGTCCCGAGTTCGATGCCCGTCCGGGACGACCCGTGTTGTATCCTTGGGCAAGGCACTTTATCCCGGTTGTCTACATGGGGGCACGATGACGCCGTGTACTAAGGCATACTGCACGTCGATGGTGCACATGTCTTCAACCACTGTTACCCTGCTCGAGCGGAGCTTGAACAGAGTTAAAATGTTGAGGAGCTGACAGTCGATGCCCGATGGTTCTCTCCGGGTACTCCAGCTTCTTCCACTCGAAAACTGTCACGGTCACGATTAGCAATTGTGCATTCGTATGTGACCTTAAACACCAATAAATAAATATATTGTATATCGATGAACTAAATTTTCTTCGAAGTGATATGAAACAGCCTCATTTTTCCATTAGTTTAGCTATAATACCGTGCTTCAAAAAGTGGACAGAGAATTGCGACCGGATCTTAACTCAGTCGCGGCCCATCTCGCAATTCTCCGCCCGCTTTCTCGTCCATAACACCGTTGAATATCACCTGTCGAAAACGGCAAGCGAGACGACTGAATCTCAAATTCTCTTTTCGTTTGTTTTTTTGTTTTGTTTTTTTTTTTATGATTTTGTCTTGATTTCAAAATATTTTATTTCGAAAATTTCGATTTAGTGGTGAAAGTGTGTCTTGGCCAGTTCACGAGTTCAGTACTGTATACTATCAGTTTGAGCTCTGTCAGACAAGGTATAAACTGAATAGATAATGACGAAATGTAATCATAATGCATCACAAGCTAACCACCTTTTTCACCGTGTTGTAATTATAAATAACCTCCCTCGTGGGAAGACCGAGAAGTGTGGCAGGACTTGTTTACCCTGGTGGACAAGTTCTGTTTTACTGGTAAAACAGGACCCGAAGCCAACGCTGGGTGGAAGTGCTCTAAAGTGAGCTACATGGGTGTATATGGTTGACTAAACTTGACTTCATACCTTGACTGCAGTCATGATATAGCGAAAGTTTCCGAAGGTTACCTTAAACACCAATAAAAAAATGAATCAGGTGTAAATATCCATCATGATATACGAACATGCGTAATAATGTAGTCTGAATATGGATGTAATTTTACACCCCAAACCTATCCGATTGAAACGGCTATATTTAAGGAATAGTGCATGGCTTGGAGTTGACTACGCCCATAAAGTGCCCAGTGAGGTGGTGTAGTTCCCGCCGCGAAGCGGAGGGAACTACACCACCTCACTGGGCGCTATATGGGCATAGTCAACCACAAGACATGCACTAATCCTTATATTATATCGAACACCCATCAAGAAAAACATCTGTCCGATTTGTTAATCTATTACCAAGGTAGCGGCCCTACCAACCAACGTTATATAGAAAAAAATACCATGTAGTTTTTAAAAACCATTTTCTTCTTCCAAAACACGGCTAACTTGGATTATTAATATGAGCAGAAGACAGATTTTGAATCGATCGGCAAGGGTAAACAAAACATTTCCCCCAAACGGAACTGTGTATTCTAGAATCGCGCAACTCGCGAATGAAAACTAAAATTTTCGAAATTTGACAACGCAGTTTGATAATTTCCACACATTTGTCACACATATACATTACCGAATGGGTCAGCACGGGATACAAACTCCGAAGAGTCAATTGAATTCCGTTATTTATTCGTTTGCTGCCCAAAACATACAATTAAATAGAGAAATAATATGAGCAGCGAAACAAACGATTTTTCATATCCGGACGCGTTCTCATGAAAATTGGATCCAGGTGCGGATCATTCTCTTCGAAACGAGATATGGATCATCTTCTCAAGGAATAAAATGAACTCCTCGAAAAATGTGACTTCAACAATGGAAAAGCGATACATTTTTCTACAAAGATTTTTTTCCGCGTCGTTTTGTGGATGTTGTGCCTCTGTGAATCGATTTTTAAATTTAGCCTGATCAGTTTTATTCGCCCAGTTTGAAAAAAAAACGGATATAGTAGTGTGCTAAAAATAGAAAACGTGTAGTGCCTGGGTGTAGTGCCTGGTCAGTTCTGTGGATGCAAACTACACGAAATAGGGTATCATCTTTCAGCCAATCAGAATGCAAGGAAGTCACGTGAGATATAATATATGTATATAATATTTTCATTCTATATCTTTAAAACAAATCTGGTTTAACAATGTTAATGTACTGTTATTGTTGATATGAGTTTTGAGAGATATTTATGCATAGTCGTCAGATGAATCTGGAACGAATTGGATGAGTGAAGTATAGATAGGATTTCTACACATTTTCATTAAGTACTGGAAATATTTCACGAATGAAGACAACGAATAACATGTACACACAAAAATGTTAAGCAATCTCAAATAAAATGAATGACAACATGCCACTGTTCATTGTAAGTCTGTTGCTGGTTCTTCTGTGAATACGCATGATTGAATGTGTCCCACAAACACATACCGGGAATCACGTGCACAATGCAACCCTTGAATTTTCCAAAATACAGTTTGTTTGATATTATAAGTGCCTGTTTTTCAATGTTCGATCATTGTCGTCACCATGGCAGGGGGAAGGATGACAGATACACAAAGATGGCAAATTATTGGTATGCATTCCGCCAGGATGTCCTTTAAGGGCCTATATAAGTAATGAAATTTTGTTTATTTTGAAAATTCTCACCTCTGATATTCCTTCAATTCAAACTAAATATACACAAAATGTACATCAAAATCAAGGTTGGGATGTATAGAATACGAAACACATGTGTAATCAACTCATAGAGTCGACCGTAGGCACCAGAACTGTATTCTCACCAGATCTGATAATTTAATAATATTTCACGAAAACTACTTGTGGCCAAATGTGCTTTACATATCCAAGAACAAAGCTAGGGGATCACAATTCTTCAAAACACGGCGACAGAGCTGCATGGGGGAAAATTCCAAAGCCTTTGCTTTTGTTTACGTATGAGTATACTTTCGATTTCCGATCGACGTCATCGGACGGAAAAAGCATGTAAAAACAACGCCGTCTGCAATCAAATAATGAAAAAGATCGCCTTCATACAGTATACAGTTATTAGAGAGAGACTGCACAGTTGCCATATTCAATGCAAGGTATCATGATACCTGTTGAAATTTCTTAGAATTACGATTTTGTTTTTCGATGGGAATTCGTGGTATCGAGTGACTTGCGCATACCTGTCGAATATGGAAACCATCTTCAATAAAAAATGCAGACAGTGTTGTCCTTTTCCAAAATGCAGTCCTGTCGCTGCACTCGAAAGTGTTTTGAATGCCTAGCTTTATTATTGAATATCTGAAGCACATTCGGCCACGAGTTGTTCTTGCGAAATATTATTTTATTATCAGTTCTGGTACGAATACGATAGCAGACTTCCAGGAATCAGTGGTGCCTGCTGTCAACTCTATGAGTTGATTACATATGTGTTTCTTGTTCTATACATCCCAACCTTCATTTTGATGTATAATTTGTGTATATTTAATCTGAATTTAAGGAATATGAGAGGTGAGAATTTCAAAATAAACAAAATTCCATTACTTATGTAGCTCCTTAATGCAATCGGCCGTCACCTCAACATCCATCACGCAGTCACCAGCAGTTTGGTGAGACCAAACATGCAAACCAATGAGGTAGAAGGTCGTCCACTGTTAGGATTATTTATTATTACTATTATCTATTGGTGTTTAACCCTTTACCCAACGTAATGGTAAAAACCGGCCAGCGCTATTCACAAAACTCGCCAATTAATTTTCATTATTTTTTCATTTTGTTTTCTCAAAAACATAGGTTATGACCCCTCTTTGGAACGAGCTCGTCGAGTTCGTTCCAATGAGGGGTCATAACCTATGTTTTGAGACAAAAAATGAAAAAAAATTATTTATGCAAAAATTTAATTTGCAAGAGTCCTCTGCTTTTCATGTTAGGTAAAGGGTTAAGGTCACATATCCACTGTTAGGATGCCCCCCCCCCCCCCCCCCCGTGACATAACAATTGTCCACGGTTAGGACGCCCCCCCCCCCATATGTTTTGAGACAAAACCTATGTTTTGAGACAAAAAATGAAAAAAAATTATTTATGCAAAAATTTAATTTGCAAGAGTCCTCTGCTTTTCATGTTAGGTAAAGGGTTAAGGTCACATATCCACTGTTAGGATGCCCCCCCCCCCCCCCGTGACATAACAATTGTCCACGGTTAGGACGCCCCCCCCCCCCCCCCCCCCCGTGACATGGCAACGTTCAAACGGGGCACTTCTTAGGCTGGTGCAACGACATCCATTCGCCTCAAGTATTGTTCGGAAGAACCTGTGGCTGCCAATAATTTTTATTACTTTGATTACAATTTCAACCGGATTGTCTTTCTTCCCAAAAAGCTGTAAAATCTCACAAGTCGAAAAAATAATACCAGGAGATTGAGTCACAAATTTCTTTTGTTTTCTTGAATTTCTGGATGGGGGAGTTATTTATTTATTTATTTATTTATTTATTTATTTATTTATTTATTTATTTATTTATTTATTTATTGGCGTTTAAGGTCACATACTTATGCACAATGGCTAATCGTGACCGTGATAGTTTTACAAGTGGAGGAATCCGGAGTACCCGGAGAGAACCACCGAGCATTGACGAGCAACTGTCAGCTCCTCAACATTCCAACTCTGTTCAAGCTCAGCTTTAGCAGGGTTGCAGCGATTGAAGACATGTGCACCATCGACGTGCAGTACGCTTTAGTACATGGCGCCATCATGCCCCCATGTAGGCAACCGGGAGGATGGGAGAGTGACATATACACAACGGCAGCCGTGGATTGGTCACTTTCGATGTGTGCGCAATATTTCCACGGACGCAATAATATTAGATTACAAACACTAATTATTGGAATAATCATCAAACATTTAATCAATGAAGCACCTGGTACAACCTTGTGCTTTATTAAAATTTTGCTGATAATGCTTTTTATTACCTGGTAAACGCATGCGTGAACATTACAGCCAACGCGTGGATTACGACCAGTCCGTCCGCGGCGACTGTACTGTAGGATCCCATCCCTCGTGTCAAGTGTCGTACTGAATTGTATCTGTTAAACCAATGTCTGAACTGGCTCTTGATGACATCAAGAAACGAAGTTACTTTACATCTTTTTGATTTCGAAGAATCATACCATGACGACACAGCACAACATGTGGAGACTCCTTATTTTACAATTTAGATTTCCATGCTTCTCAGATCACCAATTAGCTTTGCAGAGTCATGTTGAGGATACTACTGTTTTGTTAATTCACTGATATTCGCGCCGATTGATCTTCGTTGCCATTTTTCAATACTTTTTTCAGGTAGCGTTTCCAATGATTGTATTCTTAACTGGTAGAGTGCTGAATTATGTTGGATCATTAAAATTTGTTCAGATATCTTTGCCTTGTTACAATTTACGGGAGAGTGCCAATAGGCACTCTCCCATAAATTCTAACAAGGCATATCCTAACAGACTAAATAATTTCACGTCAAAGGTGATATGCAGAACATCCACTGAATATGAAGCCTTTAAGTTGTGATACTGACACTTCAGAATAAAGCCCAAATATGGGCTTCCAGCACTCTACCAGTTATTGTCCAGAAGGAGCGCGGTGGCTCAGTGGGTAGAGGTGCATGCTGCAAGCCGAGAGGTCCTCGGTTCGAATCTCACCTGCGGCAATCGCGTTGTGTCCTTGGGCAAGACACTTCATCTCCATTGCCCGCGTGGGGGCGCGGTGGCGTTGTGTACTAAGGCGTACTGCACGTCGATGGTGCACTTGTCTTCAACCTATGCTAACCCTGCTTGTGTGGAGTTTGTATGTTGGGGAGCTGGAGTTGCTCGCCTTTGCTCGGTGGTTCTCTCCGGGTACTCCGGTTTCCTCCACCCGTAAAACTGTCACGGTCGTGGTTAGCCATTGTGCATAAATATGTGACCTTAAACGCTAATAATAAAAAAAACAAAACTTAGTGATAAGATAAAATCGAACTTTACTGCGAAATACCCGGAAGAAGTCAAGACTCATATGGTACTACTCGCAAACAAAATTCATTTGGCACCTCTAAGTTACTTTCCAAGAGTTATTATTCTGTGTGAAACTCACAGACTATCTGTTGTATTTGTATGGTATCTTTTTTCTTCTTCTTATACTCATGTCTTCTGCCTTCTATGTAAATCCTAGTCTGCACGATAACTCTAATACAATCCTCCTATCTCACTGCTTTTTGGCCTACTGATGGACAGTCACAAGTACTCGGCCACCTGTGTTTTCAGCCTCATGGGACTTTGAAAGGTCCTTAGAGGTGTTTTGAAAGTGGGACACACTCATATCTCAGGTTTGGTATAACCTATGGACCTTGGACCAACACCAAATGAGTCTTCTCTCACTGGAGGTTCCAAATATGGGTCAAGGTCACTGAGGTCACTCAGGGGACATTGAAATCATTTTTCAAAATTGCTGGAAATCGCATTTTGACCTCCTAATGCATTTCCGAAGTTCATACATGCAAAGTGGGCAGGGCGAAAATTTATAAAGTTGGCCACACTCATATCTAAAGACTGGTATTAGCTAGGGACCTAAACATCAAATGAGTCGAAACACCATGGAAATTAATAAATTGGGTCCAGGTCACTTGGGTCATCCAGGTCGCGTTAAGTGTGCTTTTCAGAATTGCTTGAAACTGAATTTTATAATCCCAATGCATTTCCGAATTTCGTGCATGTATTTTTTTTCCTCAAAAAGATGGTAGAGTCAAAGATGTCCATTTCTGATTCCTTTATAGAACAGGCTGAATGCTCTGGACAGAAATTATTTCCGGTTTCTTGAAAAATGTTATCTGAATCCTGTCTGAAAATCTTTAAACAGTGTTTACGAAAACTTATTTCTGATTTCTTTCAAGATATTTTACTCCCAGTAAATTCCGTTTCTCATGTTGTATGTAATATTTGTATGCGTTGACTCGGCTAGTGTTGACTCGGCTAGTGTTTGGTTCTGGCATTTAAATTTAACTCGCAACTGCAGCATCAGTTAGTAGTTTGGACCGGGCATACGATTTATTTATTTATTGGGGTTTAACGACACTTCATCTCGTGTTGGACAGTTTTACGTATGAGGGAAGCCGGAGTACACGGAGAGAACCACCGAGAAGCGGCGAGCCACTGTCAGACTCCCCAACGTACTAACACCACACAAGCAGAGTTAACATTGGCTGAAGACGCACAGTGCACTTCAATACACAGCGCCACCGTACCCCCACGTGGTCAATCGGGGTTAAATGTCTTGCCCAAGGATACAATGCAGTTATCCCTGGAGGGGTTGGAAGCGTGGTCCTTCTGGATTGAAGTACAATGTCGTAACCATTGACCTACCGCGCTCCCGGCATACTATTTATAAAACAGTACGTAATGGACTTGGTATATGTGAGGTCCTTATGACTGCGACGCAGTTTATTGTTGAATTTTGGTTCAAACAAAATTATCAGAGATCGGGCGATGCGTTAATGAACACATGCTTATGAAACTATCAAAATGTTTTCCTCATAATTATTAAAAAAAACTTTTTGCGAAGCGGAGAGACATTGAACAAACAAACTTAACAGCGGCATTAACTTATTTTCTGAATGAAGTCAGGAGCGCCACGGAGATGGCCGATTTGGAAGGATTGTTGAACCTGATTTCTGATTTGTCTCGACTGTGATGGCACAGGGCTCGAGTGATAAAATAGTCCAAATACATCATGATGATAAAGTGGGAAAATAAGTCAGTCGGGATTATAGTTCAAACACGCAAGACCTTTTGGAAATTTGTTTGTGAATAGATAAAATATGCATAAAGTAGTGGTGGCGCTATTTCTTATTTAATTAGCGTACTACCGTACTTCAAAATGGCCATGGTGCGATCCCAACCGCCTGAATCGGGTACCACAACAGTACGTTTGTATGACCAACTGTGTGTGTGACACAATTCAAAGCAGCAAATCCAGTCTCTTAACTCTTGGAACCCGAAAGACCTCTTGTTCGGTCCAGGATCGTGATACGATCTGGATTCATCAAAGTAGATAGCTGCTAAGCGAATGTGTGGGGTAGACCAATCAATATTTTCAACGTGCAGCACAAGGCTGCACGTTGAAAATATTAATTGATCTACCCCAAATAATGAGTTTGGACTCTTCTAATTGCTGCCATTGGACTGATATGGAAGATACCCCCGGGATTCAAAGGTTAAGAAAAAAAGTATATGATTACTAGGAAGCGCTGTGTCTCATTGGTGAGAGCATTGACCTTCAACCCGAAAGGTCGAAGGTTCGATCCTGACCTTACTCCGTGTCCAAGGCTCTTAATACCGATTGTCCACGCGGGATCACGATGGGGGCTGTATATTTAGGTTACTGCACTTCGATGGTGCGCTTGCCTTCAACTGTCGCTCACTTTGCTTGTGTCGGGTTAGAAAGTTGGATAGTCAGGCAGTTGCTGGGCGTTGCTTGGTGGTTTTCTCCGGGTGTTTCGTCTATCTCTATTCGTAAAACTGTCCAATATGATATGGCCCTTGCCGTTGAGGGTGTCGTTAAACCACAATAAGCAAACAAAGGAACATGATTACTAGAAAGAGCTGATTGATGTCTAAGACTCCTAGCCAGATGGCCAAAAAAAATCTCGGCATGTCATACGCGACGCCTTTCACTGGTGTGTCTTAGTGGTAAAATGGAAATATTTATTTTCAGTGACAGTTTGGTGTATCGGTGTTCCCTTTTACACCTTTCTTTTGACTAATATTATCCTCTTTTCCTTTAATAAATAATAAAAGTAATACAGTTTAAAGCCATAAATCCTAAGTTTTACAATAAAAGACATACTTTGTGTATACGTTCAGCGCTGCACGCCTTTGTGTTCGTATACTGTGCAGGAAACAGACACAAAGCAGTGAACAATTAGCAAGCCGTGAATTACCAGCACCAAAAAACTCGCCAAAAAGTGTGAGTTTTAAGTGAAGTCTCATTTGAGTTCATAATCGTTAATGCATCGACTATGTACACTGCATTTCGATTACTTGATCATAACTCAGAAATGAAATTTTACATATCAAGTTTGCCCCAAATTGATATTTTTACTCTTGCTAAATTCATAACATCCAATCACCACTTGCCGGTTGAAACAGGTCGTTTGCAAAATATACCCAGAACCGAACGTGTATGCAGGTTGTGCTCATCGGAGAATGTGGGAGATGAGTACCACTACATAATGGAATGCATGCAGTTCTCAGGCGAAAGAATTAAAGTATTTACCTCACTTTACGCATACACGTCCATCAGCTTATAAATTCAGAGAACTCTTCTCGTGCAATGACCATAGAGTACTCAGATAGTAACTGTTGCGCAAATTTATCAGAATCGTCAACCTTATAACAGGATTACCATAAATTACGACTCATTCAAATCCTTCAATCCCATACCACCATAGAATCTCCGGTTCTCTCCTTGGGGGTGGGACCTGCGAGAACAGGTCCACCCCCAGGGAGAGAATCACTGTAGGTGTATGTGGGTGCGTATAAGAGGGTAGAAAGTGTGTGTGTGCATGTGTGTAAATCCTGTATCGTCAAGTGTCGAATGTGGTGCCCTTCTAAGAAACCTTGTTTTTTTTTTTGTTTTTTGTTTTTTTCAAGGTTGCCTAAAGGAGGGGTGTTCCATGTTACACTTAACCCCGGTACTGTAAGTAAACACAAATTGTTAAACATATAGAATTAGGACTTTCTCTGCTTACCTTATATTTCGAATTGTTTTGAGGTAAGCATGTAGGATATATATTCATATTTGTGTACCTGGCTAGTTGACGATAGAGTATGTTCAACTTTGACTATCGGGGACTCATAAACAAGACGCTGAGATTTACACTGTGCCTCTCAATAATCCGCCCATTTAGCAAAGCCCAGTCCAGTTTAAAGAAATTTTGTAACTATTTGCCAGTGGTACCATGCAGATGTGGATGCAGTCCATTTCGACCAAAGCCTTGATGAGCCGGTCCCGGTGACACCCACGCCCGTATTGTTCTGAATGATATCTAACACAAAAGCATCTCTAGTTGTGAAAAATGCCCTACTGTGTACGCTGCTGAGTTGAGTGGGGGAGAGTTACACATCCATGCGAAGTTATAATTATTTTACTTGTTACTATCACCCTCCACCCACTGCTGACTGTTATGTAAATAATTATGTAAATATCTGTACCTCTTATACCACAGTATGTGATCACAGAGTGAATAAAGAATTGAATTGAATAATCAGTTACACTCTGAGCTGATTGTGGAGTTTGTTTCACAGAAGTGGTGCACCTACTGAGAAAGCTCTGTCGCCTGCTGTAACCAGGTGTCCAGGTATGTGAACGAGATTATTTCCCGTGACTGATCTCGAACATCATTTCTGTGCATTACTTCATTATTACCATATGAGAGTCATTGAACACAAACCTTTGTGAACACATACACACATTGCCAGTAATCTTCTTTTTTCGATTGAGATATTTCTAATAATTTAGCAATGCTTTCAATGTTTAATAATGTAGCCAGCGCCTATTGACATCGGTCAACAATGCAAATATGTTTCCCAAACAAGAGAAAATTTCATATTTTTCTCCGGCCATAGTCTTTTGCCTCGTTGGGACGTGCACAACGAGTTCGTTTCAACGAAGGGTCATAAGCTCCCAGTTTTGAAAGGAAAGTGGAAAAAAGAATGGTGATTTCATTTCTGTGTGATTTAAAAGAATAAATTTATGAACATGGGTGATGAGGCTTAAACAATACCTTAATTTTAAAACAGGGCAGAAAGTTTAGGGCCAACTCTATAAAACTTTTACAAATGTATTTTCTAGAATTGTATTTTCTAGTTATGATTTTAAATGTGTTGAAATGAACCATTAGCACTTTCAAAGATGTGGGAATTTGCCAGTTGGCAAATTGCCATATCTTTTAAAATTCTAATTATTCATTTTAGTTAGTTATATTAATAGGTAGAAAATACAATTGTAAAAGTTTTACAGTATTGACTTCAGGTGGTAACAGGGTCGTTATCGAAATTGGAAGTCCGAGTTTCTCCAAATCACAGTAAAATCTCACGTGTCGAAAAGAACAGATTGACCAATAAGTAAACAACATAATGGACAACACATAGATTAGAAACACGCTCAGTTATAATTCAGTTATACAGCTCCATTGTAGCATTAGCCCACAACACTCTGACTTTAAAATACAGAAGTTTCCAACAGGAAATTTTCCCCATAATGCAATTTCGAGCAGACAGTTTGTTTCAGATAAGGTGGCATCAGACGCAACTTGCTTGTTTTGTGTCAACAGTTACTTCGTAAAGAAACTGCATCGTTGACTTGGATAAGAATGTAAATGTTCATACCAATATCTTTGGGAGTGCGAAAAGTTGAACTGACATGTACTTTCATACCGTGAAACGACAAAAGAGCCAGGGTGTAATCACAAATACCACACCACATACCCGTTGTCCCAGTGTGTTAAATACAGATTTGAGAGATCTCTGTGCATTAGTGACCCTAACATATTTGAGGTAAAATATCTTGATTCTGATGTTCAGCTATTCTTTGAATAACTCGGGAACACTACACAGTGCGTGGGGAGTGTAGTATCACTAGACCACCCGTAGAGTGGAGATTCCACCCAAGGAATAATTGCAAATTTGTTGCAAAGCATAACAAGCACAAGCAAAGCTAAACCCGGAGGTTCCTTGGCTGAAGCATTGCTTGTGTTTTTGTCCATATATACAGAATTTGAAAGTGATACTTTGGGTGATAACTCCACTCCACGGGAGATTTAGTTACAATCGACTCTCCGCATACTGTACATCAAAATGAAGATTGCAGTATATAGAACGTACACAACGCACATGTGCAACTACATTGCTAGGCGCAAATGGATTGGTTTCTGAACGACTGGTACCACAATCGTTTCTGAACTGGGAAAGGAACAACATTTTTTAAAAACTACTTTCAATGTCATATATCTAGAACAGAACTAGTACATTAGATCAGCTAAATTGGCACCAACATGCATCAATAATCTCTATACAACTGGACTGCTCGAACGTTCATTGCTCACACATAGAAAACTGTCTCAATCGCCGCCATCTTGGAGGAGGGTGCTGCTATAAATAACCTATGCTCAACAAACAAAAAACTTCAAATGTTTTAAATTTATCAACGCCTCGCAATTGCCAGTTGTGCATGCTTTGATATGTGTGAAATACACAGAACGAGTCGCGCGTGTGAATGGGCTAATCATTAGAAGGACACTCAGCAATTCATTTGACAGCTATCAAGAAAAGAAGACATTTTATCGCCAACCAAATTTGCGTACTCATACTCTTCTTCTTATGGATATCATTATCCTTTTCATATATCGACTCTATTTATTCTTCGCTATTTTCGTACACATTAAACTCGCAATATCCTTCAATTTTAGATATTTTTTTAGTTATTTCGCAATCGGTTCAGTTTATGGTGATCAATCGTCTGCTCAACGATTTCCGTTCGACACATGTGCGCGGAACGGAGTTTCATTTTCCGCATGGTTTAGTGTTGCTGTAGATGGGGATTTCATTGAACAGGCCTGTAATACAAATGAGTATGTGGATGGTATGCGCGTTTTTCACGTAATACAAAATGAATAAAAATTTATACAAAATGAATAAGTACAGCATACTTAATAACATAGTTATTATTGATAAAAAACAAGTACAGAGATAGGAAAGTTCAAACAATGCTTCCAGTTTTTCTGCTATGTTAATAATGTGGCTACAGTGAAAGCGCAATAGTTCTGACGTCATCAAACATCATCGATTGGGAGGTGTTAATGTGTTGATTGACTTGACGCCACCTTTGGACAGAGCGGGGAGGGGTCATATTGATTGGCGACGTTTTTCGCTGACGTTCCTTCAATCCGGTTGTATAGAATCAGTGACGGGCATACATGAATTAACTATTACAATGCTATGCGTTTTGTTCAAGGGAGACTCCATTTGTTGTCAATTTGCAGATGATAAGTGTGGTTCTTCTTAGAATATCAACAGCCCTGCATGTAAACTACTGACATACGAAATTACGCAGTAAATGCCACCTTCTCATCCCCACACAATAGAACGATTACCAAGTCTCGTTTATTATGTTATTTTGAAGACATTCCTGGTTCAAATGTATATAAATTACTGGCGTTCAACATATTTTACTGTGTGACTATTACATCATGTGTATTTAACCCTCTGCACACTGATGTCAAAATGGCAAAGTTTTCAGCAGAAAATATTTCTCGTAATGCAGTTTTAAATTTAACCAAATATATCTTGTCTGACAGAGCTCAACGAGCTCTGTCAAACACGATATAATTGGTTAAATTCATTGTTAAACCAGAGAGAACAGAGTGATTATAGAAAAGTCGGTTGCGCTACCAGAGTGCTTGGGCTTAAGATGGTTGTCTTTTTTTGAAAATCCCGTGTTTCACTCATTACTGAAGTGACAAAAACATTAGAGAGTGGACTCTGCAATCGCGTTATGGGCTAACACGTGCACTACATGTGTCGTAGTTCCCAAGTTCATGCACTAGCCTGCCAATCATTGCGCTCGGGAATAGGCTACGAACAAATAGAAACGTGTTTTTCCGAATTCCAGAAAGTCATCTGAAAATTTATATTGGACTCCCACTTACGTATCTTGAACATAAATCTCAGTTTTAAAATGAAAATCATCATACCACGATTGCTGTGCGTATTCAACGTTACACAATACAATACATATATTGGAAATGAACTAGATACATCACGCGTGGGACATGGCTTACGCGTAAGAATGCCTTGTGAGAACGCATCTGACTTGCCGTTATACGTCTGAGTGACGTTATGACGTATATGAAATGCTTCGAACCAAAGCAATGTCAAAACAAGAAAGTTAACAGATCGCAGAAGGTGAAGAGTTTCTTTCAAACTATTTGCATCCTTCACTTGATTCAAGTTTAACCTTTTACCCAACGCAGACGATATCAAAAATTTATTATTTTAAATATCATTTTTTTAAATTGTTAAAACAAAATTCAACAAAATCATATCATGTGACCCCTCATTGGAACGAGCTCATTGAGCTCGTTCCAATGAGTGGTCACATGATATGGTTTTGTTGAAATATTTTGAAAAAAATATTTTTTTCAACTGCTCAATTTGCATAATACGCGGGCGTTTGCGGGCAATTCGTTGGGTAAAGGGTTAATCGTGAATAAATATAGAGCACAATCCAGGTAGAATACGAGGTATGAGAATCAACGACCCTTGGTCAACGACCCACCCCAGGTCACTGATTCCAGTTTCCCGCACACCACCCTCATTTTGTTCTTGCTTGATACTCTTTGTGCTTCAGGTAGTTTGGGTCTGTATTTTATGTAAAGTTACTTGTATACCGCCTTTAATTATTTCGGCGTGATTTCGAAAAGCACGGGCAATCTCGTCTCACAAATTGGCAGGACGGGATTATCATCTTTGAATGCAAAACAACTTTGTTATCATGTTCCTATTGATTTGTTGCAACGACACACTGGCAGATCAGTCAATTTTCGACAAACGAAACGCTGAATTAGAATTTGGCATTTATTTATTATTAATTGGGTACCATGTCGACAGTTTTTAAAGATTACCGGCTTTATAGATTGTAATGCAATTTGCAGTTGTTGTTATCAAAGTCATTCAGAGCATGGCACATTACGTTTTTCAGTGAGGTAAGTCTGTCTACCCGGCTGGAATTTCACGTAAGACAACATAAAAATATTACAAATCCTATTCACTCCAGTGTATCATAACACTCTTTGTCTGTTTGACGTTTTACAATGGCCTGATTAAGCAGGATTTGGATGAGTATTAGTCCTCTCTCCAAAACAACCTTTCATGTCATTATAGTGGACAAATGTTATGTTATTCTAAATTTGTCGCTGGGTTTGTCTAATGTTATCAGATAAAATAACTGCAAAATGGCAGTCTCCACCATCTGTCGAATGAACCAATTCTTCGCACTGTCGTAAAGTACATAAAAAACACATTTTCTTTCATTCCAAGTCAACCATACTGTTAATAATGTCCACACATTTAGAAACTATAAATCATAATCAGCGTTAACGCTGGATCGAAATTTTTTGGTGCCAAGTGGAATTTTTTTTTTGGGGGGGGGGGGAGGTGGCGGTAGCTCAGTGGGTAGTGGTGCAGGCTGAAAGACGAGAGGTTCTCGGTTCGAATACCACCTGCGGCAGCCGCGTTGTGTCCTTGGGCAATACACTTCACCCCGTGGGGGCACGGTGGCTTTGTGTACTAAGGCGTATTGCACGTCGATGGTGAAACCGGTGCTTCATTAATTAAAATTTTGCTGATTATGATTTTTATAACCTGGTAAACGCGGGGGCGGGGTGGAGTTGCGGTAACCGGTCCTGGTCAGATCTCCGAAGTTAAGCAACATCGAGCCCGGTTAGTCCTTGGATGGGTGACCGTCTGAGCAATCGATTCGGACTCCCACGTTGTGTCCTTGGGCAAGGCACTTAACCCCGATTGTCCATATGGAGGCACGATGACGCCGTGTACTAAGGCGTACTGCACGTCGGTGGTGCGCATGTCTTCAACCAATCTAACCCTGCCTGTGCTGCAGTGTCGAGTTACGATGCTGTGGAGCTGACAGCTGCTCGTCGTTGCTCGGTGGTTCTCTTCGGGTACTCCGGCTTCCTCCACCCGTAAAACTATCGTGGTCATGATTAGCCATTGTGCAGAAATACATGACATTAAACACCAATAAATAAATAAATCAGCTTTAACGCTGGACCGAAAATATTTGGTGCCAAGTGGAATTTTTTGGGGGGGGGGGGCGTGGTGGCTCAGTAAGTAGAGGTGCAGACTGCAAGCAGAGAGATCCTCGGTTCGAATACCACCTGAGGCAACCGCGTTGTGTCCTTGGACAAGACACCTCACCACCATTGCCCACGTGGGGACACGGTAGCGCTGTGTACTAAGGCGAACTACACGTCGATGGTGTACTTGTCTTCAACAAATGTTAACCCTGCTCGTGTGGAGTTAGTATGTTCGAGAGCCTGACGGTGCTCGCCGTTACTCGGTGGTTCTCACTTGGTACTCTGGCTTCCTCCACCCGCAAAACTGTCCAACACGAGGTGACCCCGGATGTCGAAAGTGTCGTTAAACCCCAATAAATAAATAAAGTGGAAATTTTGTTGGGTGCCAAACTATTTTGGGTGTCAAATTGATGATTGCAGTGCCAAATGGAATTTTAATGTAAATGATAACAAATTAACCATGTATCGTTGGAATGGCGTAGTCATATTTCGCGGAAACACCCACCGATTCAAACACACATCGCGCTCTGTGTTTATTACACAACCCATGCATTAAAATGCATTTAAATAAACAAATTTTAATTCCGATAATTAAACCCAAAGGTGAAGAGTTTGTTTTGACTGAAGCTGTACTGATCATATGGATCGATAAAAAATCAAAACAACCTTGTCGGAACCAGTGTTTGTTGAAATTCCTATCGCTGTTTACTAACAGTAATAGCCACCAAATGGTTAGGCGTGAATGGGCTGGTGCCCATGCACGCCTAACCATTTGGTGGCTATTACTGTTAGTAAAAATATAAGTACAAATCGTCGGCTGAGTGCTAGAATGTTCTATGTCCCATAGGGGACATAGAACATTCTAGCACTCAGGCGACGAAATATGTGCAGATTTGCAAAACAACTGGGAGAAACGTTTTTAAAAGAAGTTCGAAGCATGTCAAGGTGTACGAAGATTTACCGAAATAAAGTTGACCAATTTAGATATAATGGAATCCACAAAACGAGACGGCAACGGGACTGGATTAATGTTCTGGTTGGAAATGATTGTTTTTTTTTAAAAATATTACCTCATTTTGATCTAATTTTTTGTGAACCGACTTTATTTTGCTTTGGACGTTTTCATTTTCACACTATGCGACAGACGGTCGATGATTGTATAACGAAATTTGGAAAACTTTCGAAGCGTAACTAAACGGTGCGGTAAAAAAGTTTGGGCTTGTATATCACCCGCTTCATACAGAATCATTTATATCATAGCAGCGATTCCGTTGAATACAAGGGTTTAAAGTTTAATGGATGTGTAATAAAATGCTATTAATAACGTTTACAAATTAAATTGATGATTATTATTTACTCACTGTTTATTCACTCAATACAAACTAGTGACAATTAATTTATTATCTTCCAGAAGGATTATTTAAAAAAAACATTAAGCAAGATAACAAAGATTAGGTATCAAAGAATTGTTTTGATAGGAATCAGATTTTATCGAAAACGACGCACTGAAAATAATAAACCCCAAAACCTTTTGAGACCTACCAAAAGTATATGTTTGCCATTGTTTGGTGCCAATTTTTTATGTTTAATGAATTGGCACCATTGGCTCCCGAAAGCGTGACACTGATGATAATGGAACAACCACCCCCCCCCCCCCCCCCCAACCAAACCCCAATATTAATCAGAACAATTTCCTTTTTTCGGTTACTAATAAAATTATACAGTCCAATCTAAGTAGTATGTACAGTCCGGACTGAATAATATTGAGTCTGTGTATGTAGAACTATCAGGACACATTAAGGAGACGAAATTGTACAGATTTCTTATCAACATATATAAACTTTGTTTTAAATAGGTTTGAGTAATGCTATTTAGGGGTCAGACGTGTTCATTTATTATTTGTATTTTCTAAATGTGCGAATAAAATTAACGGTATGGTTACCCTGAAATTAGAGAGAATATTGTGTTTTTGAATTTGATATGAATTAAGATACTTTTAGCGAAAAATCATTACATTGTTCCGGAGATGGAGACACCCATCTTCCTGGTGTTCTTCTATATACAGAACCTCTGTGGAAAATATGGAATAAAACAACAGGTTTTCTATACTTCAATAAAAGAGGGTTTGGAGGAAGGGACTAAACGATGAAAATCTGGCTTCGGCAGGTCATTGTAAAACGAAAGGTAGACCGCATATCGTGTAACCAAACCCCACATGACATTAATTTAACCTTCATTTTACATAAATCCGTGTAGGAATCCAGGGAAGTCGAACACTACTTTTTCTCGTTAGTATGAGAGTTATGTTGTACTGGCAATGGCATAAGTATAAACGATTGGCTAACGTTGACTTTTACCTTGTTTTGTATCCAATATATACGAGAGATACTGAAAGCGACCTTAAACACCACCAACACCAACACTTAACGAATCTGCCAAACAAACCAGAAAATAAACAATCTGTCATTTGCAGAATGAGGACCCCAGAGGGTGATTATGTTGATGCTGACACATACAGTGGGCTAGAGTCCCCCAATTTATCTTCTGGATACCTCTTTATGTTTAGGCCTGAGACCTTGATTCAGACTGAGGTTCATAGAGGGTAAATTTACCACCAGCATCACCAAATTTACCCTCTGGGGACCTCATTGTGCAGATGACTGTCTGCGTATTTTCAGACTTGCTGCCAAATTCTGTCAGCCTTATACACAAAACTCAGCACCAAGATTTAGTTATTTTTTATTCTTTGCGTCCAAAACAAAAACTATATTTCAGAGGTAAAATTATCTTTCAGTTGTGTTACACCAAGGATGAAAAACAAAGAATTTCCAACTCGTTCTCGATTTATAGTGAAATTTACTAAACGAGTTTAGTGAATTTGGTTTAGACCAAGCCTTTGGCTCAGTCCAGGCCTAAATACACAGAACGGCGCGCGCCTGTCGTTCTGTGTTTATTACACGCCTTCAGTCTATAAAAACAATTATTGGAAGGGCATTTGACAACTATCAACAAGTTATTTCGCAATCGGTATGTTTTGGGTGATCAATCGTCTGCTAATGTTTACAAACACGTGTGATTTTGGGGGAATTCCAATGGGTAGTTTATAAATAGACCAAACATATGGTGTACATATGTTTGTACTATCGCAGTGCATGCATATTTGAGCAAGTTCTATTCAGTTTGATATCATTATACAGCTAATAATGATTGGTTTGAACTCTTCCTTCTAAACTTAGAAGTAATTCTATAGGCAAAGATGTTTTTATTTAGTTTATTGTCTTTGCGATAGCTTATTAGAAAGCAGTCGCTTCGTTTAAACTGTACGGCTTCTGTGATTGGAGGTCAAACGAAAATTCCAAGTAGGTGGGGTTATGCTAAGTTTTGACAGATGACGTGATCATCGAAAAATAATCCGTCAAAGATTTCCGTTCGGCACGTATATACGGAACGGATTTTCATTATTTTCCGCATGGTTTAGTGTTGCTGTAGATGGGGATTTCATATAACAGGCGTGTAATAAATAACTAGACGAATCTAGATCTGGTCGAAATTCTCAGTCCGTTTTCCTTGTCTTTCCATGTCAGCTACGTATTGAAGTGGTATAAACGTTTAGTATGTTGTGAATTTCTGACATGATAATAATAATAAAAAAAAATCTGAATATAAAAATAACCATATAATTACGTCATGACAAAATGTTGCTGTTATTTGGGTACAACCATAAAATACTTTTGTTATACTTTTGGTAAATAATGAAGGCATGACACAAATTGTACGCCATTTTCTTAAGAACTGCAATTTCTGGGTTTTTTATGTTTCGTTTGTTGGAGTCTACGAAATGGCGGCGTTGAAAATGGAAAGAGAAACGTACACTAGTTCACTTGTATGTTCGCCTCTAAATTAAATAGAATATACTTTGTATGATAGTTTCTAGTAAGCATTCGCAGATTTACAACTATGCTTCAATCTAGGCGCGATGGAATGTCTAAATTCGCCGAAATTGGGAAGATGAGGTAGAGCTGCTCTCAAAGGACCAGATCTCATTTTGTCATGGTCAAAATGTAATAAAAAGTAGAGGTTAGGAATAACGCTAGGAGTAAAGCTAGGTTCATTTGGTGACCATAGAGGGAAGTAATAACATAGGAGAAAACGAAGAGCATTAGTAGTATCCTATGTATAGATCTTCCCTCATTAGCCTGATCTGTATCGAAAACCATGTGATATCACAGGTCGTATGAATAGCGACGACATCAAAGTTATTCATCCGTCGATAAAACGACCTTGAATTGGAGATGATGACGTCGTGGTTCTCATTATCCTGGCAGTTTACGTTAGCACATCACGCAATGCTATGTGACGCCTCTATGGGTGGTTTAACCGTTGTGTATTGATCCCCTCAGGTCTACGGAAAATAAAACAGAGTATTTAAGACATCAAAGGATATTTCACGCAAGTAAATGTCACGTGCCTCGTGTAAAATAAACAACAGTTCCCAAATCATTAGTGGCTGCTGCCTATGTACCTCCCTCCTCCCCTGGAATTTTTCGGGCAATCACGGTTTGGTCAAAGTTTGGTCCCTCCCACCTTCAGCCTGAAAAGTGCGTGCCGCTCCCTCGAATTTTTTGGGCATGTCCCTGACAGCAACCTCTCACTTGATATCGAAGTGTTCAAAATGCTCCCTCGTTCCACCCACTATGCTGGATACAATGTTTAGCAGTTACCGTCGACATACAATGTCTACACGATTACATGACATAGTTTGTGTGAGAATCTTAATGCTAACTAAACACATGCATGGAGCAAAAACTATTAAACATTGTCTTCTGCTTGAGATCCTGTCGCTTACGCCGAATATTAGCTTGATTTGAATTTAATGAAAATATGCAGTTGCAGAAATTTTAATCAACCGCTGAATTTCCACAAATGATGGTGTGGTGTGTAATGAATCTCATACAGGTTCCACACGCATCCATCAACTTTTCAGAAGACCTAAAAGTTGTTAATTCTTCCTCGAGGCGATAACGATTAATCATTCGTTCCGACGAAATGATATAATTTAGTGCATAGTATCTTTTTTCGTTACTTTGTTTTGTACTTTTGAACTTCTCAGGTCCTCTTGTTGAGTGCATAAGCTTCGATACACGCGAGAAAGTTGTTATCGATGCACTTTCTGAAATTAAAATGGGAGAGTTTTTGACGAACAACATTGTTCAATGACTCTTGGAGAGAATGAAAATTTCTGCACTTCAAAATAGTGAAAATGGCAGTAAAATGGGATAAATGGTCTATAAGTACCTATCTTGTTCTAAGCGAGTCCCAGCTCTATAAAACTTTTACAATTGTATTTTCTTGAATTGTATTTTCTAGTTACGCCTTTATGTGGGTTGAAATAAACCATTATAATTTTCAAAGATGTGGCAATTTGCCTGTTAGCAAATTGCCATATCTTTTAAAATGCAAATGATTCATTTTAGTCAGCTATATTAATAAGTGGAAAATACAATTCTAGAAAATACAAATGTAAAAGTTTTATAGTATTGGTCCCAGGATTGTCCATTATTGCTTCAGCGTTGACAGTAATTCATTGTCTCACACCACGTCCCAAAACAAAACTTTCTTTGGAATGTTTTACCCTTTATCTAATGCAATGGCAATTTCCTTCCAACCATATTAACAAAATATATTTCTTAACAATTTACAAGACTGTTCTTGAATAACTAATTACCTTATTTTTTTTTACTGAAAAACATAGTTTAAGACTCGTTCCCATGAGTGAACACAAATAAGTTGGGCCCTATGAATCGAGATTTCGATCCTCGAATAGAATCTTGAATCGAATCTCGAATCGAATCGGGGTCAGACGTCAACATCAACATCGAAACCGAACAATTTTCGTGAAATCACCTTTTATTTTACGAATTTACCGAATTACTGTTCATATCCCTGACAATGCCATGTACCGCGGGCATCAAGAGTTCGATTGCGCTGATGTTTCAAGTTAATCTTCTACATCACTACTCATCAATCTGAGCGTGAGATTCACTTGCGCCATTATATACGTACTGTTTAAGGCTAAAGAAAATTATTTTTTTTGATTCTCAGGCAGCGGCGCATTCGTTTTTTCGGCCCGCGTTCGTCATATTTATTTTCTGAGGTAAAATTCAAAATGTATAAAACTATCATAGTTTGTGATTTTAGTGGCATCACATCGCGATTTGCAATTATTATTATTATTATTATTATTATTATTATTATTATTATTATTATTATTATTATTATTATTATTATTATTAACATTTCACCTCAAAAAGATACCCTCTTTGGAACCAGCTTTTTGAGTTCGTTCCAGTAAAGGGTCAGAAGCTATATTTCTGAGGCAAAATTGAAAATATTTAGTTATTATTCCCCCGCTAGGATATGATATTGGGGGGTTTCATCCTTCTGTTCGTCCGTCAACTGTTCGTTCTAAGGAACGCTACATTGTGTGACTAAATAAAACAATTTCAGGTAACTAAAAGAACTCGACAGTTAAAAAATCTTTTTTTTGCGAAAAATTTAGGAGAGATAACCAAACCCCTTTCCTTTACTAACCCTACCCCAAACCCTAAAATTACTCATAACCTGAAATTAATAGATTGACATTACTATTACGAAGAATCAAACGAAATGCTTTTGAAAGCTAAGAACTGCTGTCTGAGTCATCGCATAAATATGTGTTCTGGGAGGACGGAACAACTGTTTATGCGATAAATTGAACAATAGTTCTCGGCTTCAATACATTTTGACCTGTTTCTTAATAAAACAATGCCTTGGAAATGTTCGATAACCATCACTATTCAATGAAAATAAGAGGGTCATTTTTTTCCTTTTGTTTTAATTGTGCCTAAAATTGCATTACTTTGGCAATAACCTGAACCGCCAGCTTTCAATAATTAGAGGTTATTATTTAGTTAGTTTTGGTCTTATACCTCGGTCGATATGAAACTAACCAAGTAATAACCTCTTTATTTATTAAACCGAAATATATAATTACAAATTACCTTTAGTCCAAATAATAGTGAAAAATAATTTAATTATCTAATTAAATTATTTAGGACAAAAGGTAATAAACTCCAGTTATTAGGAAAAAAGGTAATAAACTCGATTTGCCCCCTAGAGCTGATAAACTTAGTGATGATTGTATTTGATTGCTAATTTATAGCAGATCTTAAATTACGTCACTGTTAATTTCTTTGTTAAAACCGAGATCTTAAATTACGCCCTGCGATACGACTTTGAAAACCACGTTGATTTGTCTAAGAGTAACGGAGAGAATTATTTTCATTTTTATGTTCCAGTTTACTGGAAGTTATACTGTTTATGTGATAACTTGGAATGTTGGACAGTAATTATCAGAAGTGAATAAATTTTAATTATCCTTGTGTTTCCAGTGTGTATGGGAATTTACACCGGTTTGGGAACTCAAACACCCTGAGGCTTCGCCTCAGGGTGTATGAGTTCCCAGACTGGTGTAAACTCCCATACACCCTGGAAAACAGAAGGATAACGGATTTATTGCCAAGAACTTTTGTGTACTTAATACTTCAACCTAAATTGTGGGAAAAGACTGACAGGAAATTTGTGCTTTGTAAGTTTCTTAATAAAACCAGACAAATATGGATGTCATTGGAACTGGCTCACTGAGCCAGTTCCAATGACATCCATATCTGTAATATTTTATTACACATAAATATTAAATTTCTTGTATTTTTATTTTTGTTCTAACATAACCAAGCAGAAGGTATGAATTAATTACTAAAATGGGTACTTTTTTAGCCATATAGCCTGTCATTGGGTATTCTTGTTTTTACACCGTGGTTAACCACGGTGTAAAAAAGCTACCGTGAATTGTAAGTTACACCGTACCGCTCAGCCAATCAAAACGCAGTATTTTGTTCATTTGGAAATAAATTTTAGTTGTCCATTGACTCCATAACAATTTTCTTTACGTCGTGGCACATAGGGGACGTGAATGATTTAATTCACATGCCGATGCTTTCTTTCGTGTTCAAAAATTGTGCTGTGTATATGTCTTCCTGGTTGTGATAGTCGAACGGTTAGAAAATAAATCTGATGGTTTTCAACATAAAATGAGAAGCAGGCTCAATATTTCTAGACAAGCTTGAAAACAGTCCGGTTATTCCATGTAATTTATTTACATTCGACATAATGTCAGACCCTAGTGTAATGTTATTTTTGTTAAATGTTGTGAAATCAGTATCAACACAATCTCCATGCGTCTCATTCATTCAACAAACCGCAGAAAACGGCGTTTGTCAATGGTTTCCGCCACAGAAAACCTGCATACAGGCATACGATCAGAATCTGTTTTTCAGAGAACCTTCGTCCTCGCGATTAAATTATATTCTTTATTATAGAGTGTTGGCCACAAAATGAAGCATAGAGCTCATATACAATCTTGAATAGAGAAAGGACGCCAACACTTTCTGAATAGATAACAGAACTATCACTTGAGTGTTTGTGAGGAATTATAAGTTTTCCAAGAGCGGCCAGAAATTAGAAAAACACGCCTTCAATGCCTTTAACCCTTTACCCAACGAATCGTCCGCATCCGACCGCGTAATATGCAAATTCAGCAGCTGAAAAAATATTATTTTTCGAAATATTTCAACAAAATCATATCAAGTGACCCCTCTTTGGAACGAGCTCGTCGAGCTCGTTCCAAAGAGGGATCACATGATATGGTTTTGTAGAAATTTTTTTTATAAATTTAAAAAATGATATTTAAAATAATAAATTTTGAAATCGTCTGCGATGGGTAAAGGGTTAAGACACACGTACATCGAAAAAGGCGCAGTAATATCGTTCGAAACTTATTTCTCAATGTGCGACCCTTCCAGAGAGATATTTAGAGGATATTACTTGGTTAGTTTCATATCGAGCAAAATATCAGCTCGATATAACTTCGTATCAGGCTGAGATCGAAGGTCGAAGGCTGGTGCGAAGTTACAGAAAACTGATATCTCGGCCGATATGAAACTAACCAAGTAATAACATCTTTATTTATAAAACTAAATCAGATAATTACGAAACATCGCAGGTCTGTTACAATTTTCTGACAGAGTTATTGTTTCTCATTATTTTTGCAAAGTCTGAAGTTTACTCTTCTCACAGTTCAGCATCCCCGTTCAGATTGCTAAACTGCCTCTTCTCCCACTTCTTTCGACTCTGAATTTTAGTTTGCAATGAATTTTCTGTAAAGCTGTCTGTTTTCTTCAATTCATCCACCTTATAATTACTTATTGCCATCATTAATTTCTCATCATACAAAATAATGCTTCAAACTACCCCACCATTGCTAATAAAGCAAACTTTCCTGATTGCTTTCGACGAATAATTGTGAACATTTCGATGTAAATAAATTGTTTGTCCCTAGCAATGCATCAAGAGAGATAGCTTAGTTCATATCGACTCTGGTCGGCGTGATAGCAGCCAAGTTTGAAATCATATCTGCAAAGTTTGATAATGGGAAATTGTAGGAAAGAAGTCATATTTAATAAATAATCTCCAATATCTATCGTGTTAATAGATATAAGAAAAAATGTTAGTAATTTTGTTTACCCCATCTTATGTGGAGCCTATAATAGAAATATGTAATTACAAAGGCGAGACTAGGTCTGCAGAAGGATAATTGCATTTTTCTACTCTTCCAGTTCGAATTGCTGGCGTGGAGAGATGCTTGTTATGTCCCCAAATTCCTTAGGATGTTCAGTGGGTATATAGTCGAAGTCACCTCCGACCTTTCATCCGTCCGTAGAAACATTTTGTATTATATCGCTTGCGTCGGTTGTCGGATTTTGATGTCGTTTGGTATGCTGATAGACCAGCATATGCGAAATGATATCCATAAATCGCGGGTTTTGTCCACGCATTCATTCCAGAGTTATTGTCCTTGTGGTACTAGAAAAATAGTAATTATAACTCTGGCATAAGCTGTCGGATTTTGATGTAATTTGGTTTGATGATAGACCAGCATGGGGATATGGTATTCACATATCGGGAATTTCGATCGTACATTCCCACCAGAGTTATGGCCCTTGTTACATTTAGAAAGCTTCCTGTACGAACGTTTTGCATTTTAACTCAGTCATTTGTGTGCGGATTTTGATGTCCTTTGGTATGAAGCTTGGGGGAGAAGACATCCATATATTGTGAAATTGTTCCATGCAAACAAACCAGAGTTACGGCCTTGTTACACTTATAAAACTTTCCGTACGAATATTTTGCATTATAACTCCAGAATGAGTTGTTGGAGTTTGATGTCCTTTGGTGCGGTGATAGACCATTCTGGTGTAAAGTATGTGCGCATATTTCGGGTTGCATCCATGCTTACTTGCCGTTGTGATCCTCTTTAGACAAAACTGTTCGTGTGAAGTTAATTGCATTATTTTTTGTCCACGGTAGTACGTTTTGCTCAATGGCAACAGAAAATTGAATAATGTTTTTTATTGCTCATGTTGACATTGCAGGGCAGTATTGCACTATTTTCTTATTTACTGTAGATATAAGTTTTTTGATGAAGGCAAGTATTTATAAACGATTTCCAACACGTGAATTTATACTTTTGTTCGGCGTGATATTCCGAAAGTAATCGTAACAGTAATAATAATAATACTAATTTCTCTTGACTCAAGCAAGAATATTTTTAAATACACATGAGATAAATTTATATAGCCGTTTCGAAGATGTAATGTGAAGGTCGGAATGGTGCATAAATCATTTACTTAACCTGTGGTTATTAAAGGGATATATTAAAAACGAATTAAGGTGCCATATTGTCTATCACTTGATAGTTTTTTTTATTCTGTGTTTCGCGGTAGTAATTATGTATGTAAATATATTTTTACAGGACTCCCGATATAACGACGAAGTTGACAAAGTGACAGGATATAGGGTAAATTCTTTGCTATGTATGCCAATCAGGGATGGGGATGATGAGATACAAGGAGTTGCACAAGTTCTTAACAAAGGTGAAGGAGAAGGATTCACAAAGGATGACCAGAAGGTTGGTAGTTAAATACGTATTTCATTTCATTTGTTCACTTCATTTGTAGTCCACTGGTTTCAAAAGATACCCGCTATAATTTTTACGTCATTCTATGACATCATATTTACAGCACAACCGCCGTGGAATGGTTGTAATCTACGCGTGGACAGTGATGTCCACGCATGCGTTTTTCAGGAAAAAATTAGCAGCAAAATTGTAATTAATAAAGCACCGGGTTGTACCCGTTGCTTCATTAATTAAATTGTTGATGATTATTCCTATAATTAGTGTTTGGAATCTAATATTATTGCGTCCGCGGAAATATACCTCACCCGTGGAAAGTGACTTGTATATGATTTGAAAACATTTGCACACCTTAACATGAAATTGAAACAAAAGTAAAACCGTAATGCAAGGTTATCTTACATACACACGCTGTACATGTAGAGTTGTTTACTTTTTTACTATAACTCCAATAGAGGGAAGTTTCCCCTCCTTTGCTGCAATCCCCAAACAGTGGAAATAATTGATAAGAAAACATCCCAGACTAGCGTACAGCAGAAAGGAGAATATTGAAAAATATGTATGTCGTTCTATCCAATACTTCTAGAACTGTTCGCAAAGTTACACCAAAACGTCAGATGAAATGGAGAGAGGTTCTGAATATCGATGTACAGCTAGATGACTGGGCATGAATATTCAAAAGATCTTTCCAGATCACAGATAATTCGTACCTACAATGGCTACACTACAAAATTCTACAAAGAATATTATATACAAATTCAAAACTTTTTCAAGTGTAAATTATCAGAAAGGGAACTATTCACGTTCTGTAATGAAACAAAGGAACAGTTTTGCACTTATTTTCAAATGCTCCGATTCGAAAACAGTTCTTCTGAATTTATCAAAGAGATTGAAAAAATGGTGAAATATTTGTTTTGCAGTTACACGTGACTATGATGTCCTGAGTCTAAGAATTCGCGAGCATCACATCATATCCTCTGATACAGCCGATCTATATACACTTCTCAATAGGACGTTTATCCTGCAAGGTGAGAAAACGCCAACCAAGGTTCGAGAGATATGTCGATCAACTCAAACTAATGTCCATTATGGAATTAATATCACTGTATAGCTACTCTCAAAAAATGCAACTTCTATTCGACCAAGGTGGAATCTATTTGAACCATGACATATCACATAACAGAATTCTGGGTTTGTCTTTTCCCTTTTGACCTTATAGGTGTGGGTCTTTTTTCTTCTTTTTTCTGAATGAAATATAAAAAAAGTAATATCTAATTTTGTAAACTGCTGAAAAATATCAGCAAACATGTATCTTTGCATCAAAATATTCTGAAAAAACTCTTAAGTTATTCTTTGTATCTGAGATAAATAGAGGATATCTACGCTGTTTTAGTGAATATCAGGAATTCTCTCATTCCCGAGATGCGCAAACGCTCGTGAAAAATAAAACATTCAAGTCCACACTCATGAGATAATTCCTGATATTCACTAAAACAGCGTAGATTTTCTTTTTATTATGTGTTACGTGACATTTGACTACGCAATATTCAGCCCAATTCGTCTACAAACTGTGTCAAGACAATAACAAAAAGCTGCTGATCGTTCCTCCAGGGCGACGTTCAAACCGAGGTCATGCGCCGAAGGAATTACGAAGCTTTTGAAAAAATTCATCGTGTGGACCTGAAAATTTTATTTTTCACTCGCGCTACTTCCAGGTCCACCCTCATGAGATAATTCCAGATACTGTGACTAAAATATAGTAGATTTTCTTTTTTATTATATGCTACGAGACATTTTATTGCACAATATTCATCCCAATTCGACCCAAAATGCGTACGTTTCAAAACAATAACAAAGATCAGCTGTTCCTTCCTTCAAGGCGACGTGATGCAGCGTAGCGTGGCGTCATTTAGGAAGCTGCTGAGAGATATTCCTCGATATCCACCGAGTCGATAGATATCGAGAAATATCTTTCAGATAATTTGCCATAATTCACAAGCTAGAATGTAATAAAAAAATATGAAAAACAAAAAAGTTTTCCCCTTCTTTTGTAACTCACATACACCGCAAAAATATACAAGAACTAGAAAATACAATACGTAAGAATTAGATGGATAAAGAAAAGAAAGGAGAGAGTTGTATAGATAATTCAGCGCACACTAACATTCAAAGTCACAAGCGGAGATTGGAAGAAGTGGGAGAAGAGATAGTTCAGCTATCTGAACTAGGGCTGTCACGATTAATCAATTAATTGATTGTCGATCGGTCAGGCCGAAAAGATTAGTATTTTTCGTTGTCGAAGAATCGGTAGATTTTACCCTGTTTCGACGTTTAATAATTAAAAAAACATTGATGAAAAAGCTATGGTTTCTAAAGGTAAAACGTCAAGAACGCCGACGTTAAACCTCAAGAAGCCGTTAGAAGCACTTGTCTGTTAGGTGCATTCAAAGCGTTGATGTTCTGAACTTTTGAACCGTCAGGGTAATAATCAAGACCGTTCGGCAGTTGCGAACTTGCGAAGTTCGCAACTGAGGACCGGTCTTGGTTATTACACTGACGGTTCAAAAGTTCAGAACATCAAAGCTTTGAATGTATCTAAAAGGGGATCGTCTTCGTTGTTTACTTGAGGTAGGTCAACTGACTTGAACTTCATTTTTAACGACTTCAGAGTGAGGGACAGGGGGATCATCCAGGTACGATTAATTGATTATTATCGATTATTTGCGACGATTAATCGATTCCTAAATTAAAAAATCGTGACAGCCCTAATCCGAACGTCGCGACTTCCCAAGCGGGGAAGCCGAGACGTTCGAATAGCTGAAAAGGGAACTTCGAACCTTTGAAACGAATGACAAAATTGTCCTGTCAGAATACTGTACTGTACATAACATCTGAGAATGTCTTGTAATTATTTGTGTTAGTTTAATAAATAAGGAGGTTATTACTTGGTTAGTTTCATATCGACCGAGGTATCATCCCGATAGTAGCAACATAAATAGTAGTAATATATCACATCCAGAGACAACATAGAATATGTAAAATAACATCATGGACCTCCTCAAACAATGATTTCATAAAACCTAACTTGATTGCGGTAACTTACTGTACAATGGATATCGGGGCTATCGTGAACTGTGTATCGAATCAGATCACAGTTTGTCATTGCATACCTCTCAATAATTTAAATATATAAATTGACCGTATAACTAGTGGTAAGAAACAAAGAATGAGTTTAAGGAAACGTTATTGTTATTTTCTTCATTCATGGTTCAAGACCATGACAGTGCTTCTCGGAAATGTTTTAGCTTACGAATCAACCACAGAGACTGGTACCGTGATGGGCAGAGCAGAAGAAAAGAAAAAAAATCCTTGGAATCCACCTGAACCATGTTAAAACTATTGATGAAGATGACATGGCGTAAATAGATTACGTAATCATTGAATATCTGGATACAATTAGTGAAAGCCTTGTTCAGATCGTATTAACTCTGATCCGTCAACGTAAGAAGCTACTAACAGTACCGTGATCACAAAATAGACTAAGTTCGACATCAGATCGCGATTTAACCATCACTCACTTACTCCAGTGGGTCGAGATTTTATAAATAACGTACTGAGAAATATCAAGGCCACATCAAGAAAAACAAACGTAAGGAGCATCTCCGATTCAGCGTTCACGCATTCCTTTTTTGTTAGGTGAAAGTCTACGGTGCTGCAGATAGGAAAGTGGACAGAAAATCTTGACCGAATAACTCCCCGGTCGAAATGTTTTGTCCGCTTTTGTGATTACAGTGCTGTTCCATGCTGACCGTCGATCGTTATTTTCTAACCAGGAGCCAGTACTATAAAACTCTTACAGTTGTATTTTTCAGAAATGTATTTTCTATTTATGGAAATAACTAACTGAAATGAACGATTAGCATTTTCAAAGATGTGGCAATTTTCCAGTTGGCAAATTGCCATATCTTTTGAAATGCAAATGATTCATTTCCGTCATCTGTAGATAATACAATTCAGGAAAGTACAAATGTAAAAGTTTTAAAGTATTGACTAGGGCTGCACGATATTCAAAACTGAATACCGGTATCTGTATTCAAAAAAATACCGCGGTATATCGGTTTTTCGAAAACTGTTCAGATATATGAACACAAGTACCACAATCGAGACTCGAGGCATAACAGTCGGAATGAATTAGCATGCCTTGATGATGCGATTCGAAAAACCTTTACCCGACGCAGACGATATCAAAATTTATTATTTTCAAAATTAGTTTATCAGATTTTCCCCAAAGATTTCAACAAAACTATATTATGCGAGCCCTCATTGGAACGAGTTCAACGAGCTCGTTCCAATGAGGGTCACATTATATAGTTTTGTTGAAATTTTTTTTTCTACTGCTGAATTTGTATATTACGAGGGCACAAGCAGACGATTCCTTGGATAAAGGGATAATATTATTCATTCTGTGCTACAGTTAAAAAACTCAAGACATCTTGAAAATTAAATTGTGGGTAAATAAATAATGACGATAAGCCGATATTTTTGTAATTACACCGGTATTCAATCGATATTGGTTTGAATACCGGTATATATCGGTTTATCGATATACCGTGCAGCCCTAGTATTGACCATAGGTCAACACTATCGTACCTGTTAATTTTATTTATTTGCTGGCAAGAAGGAGATTGGGTAGACAAATTCATCCAAACGCAAATCTTTAATCTAATGTGCTTGGTTATTGCCTGATATCTTGTCTCCGAATAAGGGACTTAATTGTTTCCATTTATTATTCATTCACTGTTGCTATAACGGAAACATTCAGATTTTATAACAGATGTTGTGGTCATTTCCTAAAGTCTTTTTTATTGTCATCGATTAACCTGACCTAAAACACTGATAGCCGGTTACTCATTTCCTCCTTTCTTATCGCATTAGAACACTGACTGGCGATGTATTTAATTTGCTCTGACTATCTTCTTATCGTCCATATAAATCCACTGCCTCTCCATACATGAGATAGGCAAGTATCCCTTTAACATGGATATTATATAGATGAGTACGGCTAATAGATGAGATATTGCTTGATGTCCGCAACAATACTATGAATTTGTCCAAATATGGGTTTCCAGCACTCAGCCAGTTACGTTAGGAGTATCAAATGCGGCTCTATCAATGTATATTAGTAAATAATTTTAAAACTGCATTTTGTCCTTCGACACCCATGTATTGTTCCTCAAAAGCAGCACAAACACTAAAAGCTGTTGAACAAGTGCACTGAAATCACCAGAGAGTCGACATTAGGGTTGACACGAGCCATCAATATAACTTACTGACAGTTCCTGTTTAGTACTGATTGGTTCTGTGGAGAGGGAAATATCGCCTTCATTAAAGTCACCCAAAAGTAGATACGCATCCCAACATTCTTGGTACGTTGAGTATATCTTTACATATCTCCCTTTCACCATGCGTCTTGGCAAGCTGACCTGAAGGATCTCGAGTCAAATATATACGCAAAAAACGACGGTATTCTATTGTGAAGTGACCCCGCTTTACTCGAACCTCGACATTCAGACTTGACCTGTAAATATAAACTATTTAAGAACGAAATGGGGTGGTAGCATCTGTTACCTTACATTACCTATCTTGTCAGTCAGTCACTTGTTGCTTTAGTTCATGTTTAATCTGAGATACTACACCGAAGAAGAAAGAAAAAAAGAGTAAAAACATATGTATTTCTGCTCTTACTTTATTTCGAGAATTGTGTTCATAATTCCTTGTTTGATTAACTGGAGATGTGTGTACAAACTGTCTCAAGCCGGACTTTGTCATTGCTCTAAAAATAGATTCATGCTGCGTATTTAGCCAAAACTCAAGGAGTGTGTGAACGTGTGTCTCGCCGTAACGAAGCCGCTCGTTTCACTTTTGTTGAGGTGGTTCTTATCCTGAAGGTGTCAGTGACTTTTCATCAAAAAGCACGAATCAACAGGGATTCACTAAAAACAACAATTTTAATACATATATATAAAAATGAATATGGTAATTTGTGACTTACATTAAATCCAATGAATCAGAAAGCAAAACGTCAATCACCCCCCACCCACACAGTTTTAGAGTCTCTTGCGGGTCCGCATTCTCTGTTGTCGCTGGTTTTTCCTCTTTTTCGCTGGTGTTTGTTATTTGGTCTTCTCTTCACGTCACTCCTTCACTGCCGTCGCACGGCCACTAACGTATTGTCACTTCACCGGACGCCTTTGCTCTAACATGTGACGGAATGTCACTGTACCATTGCCGCCGCACGGCCACTAACGTATTTTCAGTTTACTTTATCGCTTTCCCTCAAACAAGTGACGGAATGTAACTCTACCACTGCCGTCGCACGGCCTCTAACGTATTGTCACTTTACTGAACGCTTTTCACTTAAACAGTCGCCACGAATGGGATTAAACTCTCCCGTACGTTTATCTCAGAATACTGTTCATACAGGCAAGCCTACTCTGCGTACGTATGTCTTGCCTTTTAAAGCAAGTATGCCGTCTTCTAAATACTAATAGCTCCCTGAGCTCGAACTTCCTATTTCTGATCCTGCATTCAGATATGGCCACCGACTTGGCCCGCGACTGCCCCTATTCTAAATATGAGCTCTGTGGCACCCCTACACTACAACGTGCCTATACTTTCGCCCCGATATGCCACCTCCTGTAACCTATAGCTTGGGACAACCCCATATCTTCTCCTGTGACCCACAGCCTTACACTCTTCAGACTGGAAATGAATTTTCGAGAAAATCCCCTGACTTTTATTTCGATAGCCAGAATATTAATTCTCATTTCAATTGATTCTCTTGAACTTGGCCGCTTAGATCTATCTTAATTTAATATTCGCTTTTATTTTTTTTTCTTTGAAGTTCTCGCATTTTGGCATCTCCTGACATTCGGTGACATGCTAGATGCGTAATATGGGTGTGTGTTCAGAACATGTGCGATGTACTGTTTTTACAACAATTACCTATTAACTGGACATATTTACACCGATAATGACTGCAGGAGAACACTGGTCTCTCGTTCTTGTGATCTTTATCAGATAGCTCATATAGTATTCAGTAAACGCGCACTTTATGGCCATTAAAAGTTCATGCTTAATTAGCAGCGTATGAAGTATTGCTGGTCTGTTTAAATGACAAATCGGTTTTCGTGGTCCGTCATATACCTATCTTTACGCTTTATATTTGGCCCAGTTAGAAAGATAATCGAAAATATATACATTTTTAAACAAAAAATCGCAACTTTACGCTATCACCTTGACTCAAACGTTAATTTGTTTCTGCTTGGACCATTCTAGTGTTTTAACACCTCAGTCACATTCCATTAGCTGCTCAATAACTGTATGATGTTCAAATCAATATCGGACTTCTACACTTCTGTCCCGCTTTTAGAAAATGGTGCTGCAATTTTTAGGTTTTAGCTATGTATCTATATTTTAATTACTTTTAAAAAGACTCAAGAAGACTTGCTTCTTTAGGTGGATTCTCCTAGAAATTATAGATCAGCACGTTCCTTGAGTGGAATAAGACCAGCATCTGCAATGCTTTAGCATTGCAGATGGTGCCTTGTTCCACTCAAGGGACGATATGAAGAAATTTGTAAGAGGTGTTGGAGTTATGTGCTGCGGATACTCCATGCAATATTCTTCCACCTTGTTTGCTTGAAATATTTGTCGACTGATTGCCAAACAGTAATAGCAACACACAACTAGGGTATTTTGGTTACAGAAAGGGACAGATAATTTCAACAGAATTGCGACTGAGTATAAAACAGATAATAGTAACTGTGGTAAAGGCAAGCCCACTACGATAGACTTCCGCTATGGTTCTCGGGGCAGGGTTCCCACTGACAATGTGCGTGGCATACCGATTTCCCCAGAGGAGGGGATGAAAGACTTCCCTGTGATTTCATTGCCTCAGATGAGTAATTGATCAGTTACGGTTGAGGCTGATGAATGGAGATAACTGTCTGGTCAAGTAGAATAGTAGTTGAAAAGTTTTGTCGCGCCGAAGGCGCGTAGGGGTGTTGTAGGGGTTGGGCAACCGCTTACGACCCCATTTAACAGTACAATGTCCTGTTATTTGATGGGTTGACTAGAAGTGTATTTAGCAGCTTGAAATTGAATTGAAATCTTTATTTGCAGTATGATTATTATAAAAAAATTATACTAAACTAATATGTGTACTGCGGGAAGCAACATAGCCTTGTTTGCTGTCTACCTTCTATTCTCCATAAAAAAAAGAAAAAAAGAAAAAAAATATAAAAAACGATCAAGACAACAGAGTTTGAAGTCATTCAGTGAACCATTCAATAATGAAATATTCAGACGAGAATGGTGAGATGTGATAAGATAACAGAATGGAAGGATATGACACATCTTAATATTTTTGGCGGGGCTCAATCAACTGCATGTCTTGTCTATCAGGAATCAATGAGCTCTGTCAGACACCACATGAACTTGAGTCAAGTCCCAAAGCGAGTGTACTTTGTATTTTAACTGCACTATAATATAGGTATCGTTGGTCAAGGCCACCACACGCCGAGCGCGATGCAAATGATACGTATACGTATAAAGGGAGAGGTGCGCCGTAATTGAAAATCACGAAACTTTGACCGAACAACTCAATCACATGCATCATGCCAAGCGTGCTATAACCGGGTCAGAGAGTTGCAGTCAGTACACCCAGAGCGCCCACCATCGACATGCGTTGAGAATGATTTCAGAAGATTGTCAATTATGGTTTTCATAAACTGCTGTCTACTTTAACTTTGTATAACTTGCCGGATTTCATTCCATTATCGAGGAAAAGTGTGAATAGGGAGATCGGAGGAAAATAGAGTTCTTGGTTTGGATGTTCGTAATTTCCCCAATTGTCTGGCATCCATACCAGAGGGATTATTGATTACTCTGAAAACATTTTCGAAGGATACTGGTGATAATTTATTCCACCAGCCATGCACGAATAGCAGCAAATGGAGTTTGTAAAGGACTAAATTTTAGAATGCCGTTCTTTCGAAAAGGAGGATCTTTGTGTGAGGTATAATTTTTCCTGCTAATAATACGGGTAATCTCTTTTTGCAAGAAAAGGAACAAACTGTCAGTGGCTGGTGTCTGAAACTTATATTTTCGTTCATTTAAATACCAAAAACTTCACTGAAGAGTTTTCTCGTTGCTTACCAGTTGGTTCAATATTTACACCATTTAGAACTACACGCCTGTTACCGATGTTATGTGTGTCATTGTTAGGATGTAGCAAAATGTACTTTATTTTATTAGCATTAGGCACTAATTTGTTTGCAGAACACCACTCGGTGATATGCTGAAGTTCAGTGTTTGTCTTATTGAATAAGTCTTCTACATTGTGACATGACGTATAGGTTGTTGTATCATCCGCAAATAATAAAACGTTCAAGTTTGTTGATTTTGAAATATCGTTTATAAAGATTAAAAGTAAAATAGGTCCCAGAATGGAACCCTGGGAAACGTCAATTGTTATCGCTTTGGGTTCGGAAGTTATGTTAATAACTTGAACATACTAGTTTCTACCCGATATGTAGTCAGTAAACCAGTTCTCTGCCAGGCCCCGTATCCTGTAGTGATCGAGTTTACTAATCAATGTCGGGTGATCAATGGTGTCAAAAGCTTTTGAAAAATATAGAAACAAAGACAAAGTGCAATCCTTCGTTGACTGATCATTAATTGCGGCCACGCTGTTAACAAGGTGCAGTATTGGGTGTTGTTGCGGATGACAAGAACGAAAGTATTATTTGTAGAAAGGTTGTAGCTGTTCACTCTTGTTACAATTCAGCACGGACGGCACAAGTACTAAACACCAAGTGTACCTCATATTATATATGATGTAGTGCTTTTACTTTCAAATTATCGATTATTTCTCAATTGTAGAAAGGTTTTTGAGACCCTACTACTCTGACCCTCTCTGTTATACTGATTCAACAATAACATGAGTTTTAGGGTCTCTCACATCACCTCGACATCAGTTATTATCAGCCCTACAGTCATTAGCGTCTGTGAACTAGCAGTGAGGGTTACTAATGACTTTTGGGCTGCTGCTCCTCTGATGGAATGCTACAGTGAAGACTCAAGCATGAGAAAATCAATCGTGTTATTACTATTATCATTAATCCCCGACTGCAGTAGCTAGCCCCAAGAGCTAACAGTGCTTAGTGTCTTTATGTTCGCTGGCTTCATGTCATATTTCATTAATTTCTGATTCATCGGTATCTTTCCCTGAGATTATGGTATCTTCGAGAAAGTGTACGTGATGTCACGACTTCACGAGCCAGACCGTAGAGCATTTTTAGTAGCGCTCTAGGAATTCGAGCGTCTTTTTGTAAGATATTACGCATCTTTACCACCATCGTGAATTATTTCCAATGGGTTGGTAATGCTCTAAGGTTTAATTATAATTATCAGAAAAAATACCTGCAGGCAACAGTTAGTTGGATAGATTTTTGTACAATTGTTATCTTCTTATCGAATGAGGAACACAATTAGATAACAATATCACCCAAATCATAGTTGCTTGTGCTTGTATTTATCGCATTTCCAGCAAATAGCTATAATTTTTCTGTTTCTCTCGTAAAATCATACATGAGCGATCGGCATTTGTGTATATGGCTTCTCCTGATGGGGTGCAAATTGGCAGTGCAGGTAATTACGGGGTTCCACAATCGGCATGTGAAAATTCTTTGCATTGTTAATTGCTGACGAAAATGTAATAAGCTTGGCCCAGCTCCCATTAAAAGAGGAATTAGAGGCGCATCTTTTAACGTTTTGAAACTTGAGAAGAATGGATTTCAAAGAAGGGTTTTGTCTACAACTCTAATTTGACAAGTGGTAGTTACTTATTTAGTTTTTAACGTACAGTATCCCAGTAGGAACCCAAGGAAGTGGGGTAGTGCTTGTATAATATTTGCTTTCATCTTGGCCAAGGATGCGTGGATATCTTGATCATAGTTTGGGTGTGATCAACCTTAAATGAAAATACGATTTTACTCTATGATGTTCCTTTATTGAATGCGTCTAAATATTAAAAATAATGTACATAGATGATATGGAATGAGTGTTTTTCTCATATAATATTTATGAAACGAGTTTAAGAATTTTCCGTTTGGGCGAGCCTCTGGCGAGCCCAAACGGAAAATTCGGACGAGTTTCATAAATATTACATGAGAAAAACACTCATTTCATATTCTATTTATCATAGGACACACACACACACACACAAATTAGCCACTTAGAAGGACTTTTTAACCCATCACCTAACTTGAGTTGCAGACGGCACTTTGAAAAAACATCCCCGTATAACTAAAAATTTTCATTTTTTGCTTCCAAAACATAGGTTATGACCCCTCATTGGAACTAGCTCGTCGAGCTCGTTCCAATGACAGGTCATAACCTATGTTCTGGAAGCAAAAAAATGAAAATATAAAAAAAATGAATAACGTTTTTTTTATAGGTAAAAGATTAATACAATACAACCCACCCTAAACAGGACAGATAACGTAAATTTTCCCTACTGAAATTATGCAAATGTCACAAGTTGTATTTTGTTTAGCCAATGAAATTGTCCAGTTTTGAAATTGACCAATGAAAGTTCCCAACTCTAATTATGCAAATTATGAAAATGTGGTCCAGTTGTATTCTGTTCAGCCAATCAAATTGTCTCGTTTTGAAACTGATCAATGAAATTGACGAAAGGCTTTATTTATCACTGATTAATATGAAAACAAAATATCAAATCTTTTAAAATGAACAAAACGGACGAGTCATATGATAAAGTATTATATCATATAATGTATTACACTAGGGCTTACATACCCCCAAGGCAGTAGAGATGTATGAAATACTGTTTCATATTCATTAGAATTTCGTCATTTATATCTAGACTAACAAAGTTCGGGGATCTCGGTCAAGAGGAATATAAATTACTGAATTCTATTTCGGTATTCTTGAAATAATATTTTCCTAACTCTAGCGATAAAAACATTTTGCCAAAATAGTTTTCACATAGATAGAAATCTAGTCATTTATATCTTGATTGACCTAGCTCGGAGAGCTCGCTCATCCGAGATATAAACTACTGATTTCCGAGGAATTTCTCTTAACTGAAGAATATATAAATGAAAATATGTATTAAAATCCTTTATAAAAATTAAACATAATATATGCATAAATTCTTGACATAAATGAAAATTTGATTTTACACTGACATGTTCATTTATTGAATGCGAATCTTGGAAGAACAAGCGGCCAATTATAAGCACTTTCTGCAGGAAAGTGTATAACGGTCTTGAATAATGGACTTCTTTAAAATTTCCGCAAATGTTTTCTAATTACACAACAAACAGGTGTGAATTTGAACTTCAAATGGGATTATTATGTTATGTTGAAATGTCCGACTGATGTATAGGAGATTATAAACTTTTGCTGTCATAGAATAAACTGATGAGAACAGATTGGCAATGATTAATGTAATTATTATCGGTTAACGGGTGTAATATGCTGTGGGTAACAGGTTTACGTCCCACAGTACTGCGAAAAATTAGCGATATCTTTCTGGTGAAATCTCGATTAATAACTCTTAACCTCTACCAGACAAGTAGCGCTGTGATACTTGTTCCGGCTTTACTGTTAAAATAGGAACCGGAACCAACGCCTGGAGTGGAAATCCTCTAAAGTTCGAAGCACAGGTATAAACGATTAGCTAGACTTTACTTTCTACCAATATTATGGTAATGATACAGGGCTTATATTTCGACGAGAATCCGAGAGAATCTATTCCCCCAAAGACTCGAGCAACAAATCCAGCTGGAATCAATGTAGATTCTCGCTGCACCTCTCTTAGAATTCGCGTAAAAAGAATTTGAGTAAATATTAACCTTTACCTAACATAGCATCAACAACTTAACCAATACGAGGCTAAAATGATCTGAAATATCCTGACACATTGTCAACAGAGTTGTACAAATATGACTGTCATTGGAACTGGCTCAACCATGGTGGCCCAATGGGATCCTGGGACACTCATATCATGTATGAATTTTCGCAACCATTTTCGCGAGAATCCAAATGGATTCTCGCAAATTTTGATGAAATATAAACCCTGAGATATAGCCAAAGGTGCTGAAAGTGACCATAAACACCAATAAATAAATAAATTTAAGTACAGTACTGTGATCACATAAAACGGACAAAGAATTTGCGATCCTGTTAACATTATCTGTTAGCTTTCCACACCCGCAATATTGCAGACTTTTATTTATCGATAAAGAAATGCCCTAAAACTGCATGGTTTATTGATGCCATCTTGATTTAGCCGTATTTTTTTACGAAGTCTCAACCTACTGGTGAAAGGGTATTGCGAACGAATTGTGATCTGATCGCGAAAGGGGCAGATTTTGTGATCACATTACTGTAAATGAACCATCTGGTGACTGAAAAAAAATCACTAGAATTAATAAGTTCCGACAAAATCTGTTTCGGACCAAAAATGTCAGTAGTATACCTCGTATGAATCGACCCTTATTACCCGGAGCTTTGCCGGTGCAGCTAGTGTTAAATTCCCATAGGCACCGGAGCCATTGCCGGTGCAACTTTTACAAAAAGTTGAAGAGGCAATGGCTCCAGTGCCTATGGGAATTTAACACTAGCTGCACTGGCAAAGCTCCGGGTAATAAGGGTCGATTCATACGTGGTATACTACTAATGTCTATCAGTCACACACGGTTCACTGACTTGATGACAATGGTAAACAGGTTCTGCTCCTTTGGTATAATACAATCTGGTACCCAGCGTCTTCGGTGAGAGCCCTCTTAAGTGGGCAGCATACGTATAAACAAACGACTAAACTAGATTATATAATTTTGCTTCGATCATGATATTACCACAATCATTGACACTGAACTTGACTCGAACAAGCCTAAAAAATAAGTGTGATTTTATTGAGCACAACATACTGCTCAAGACTTATGGTTAGCAGATATTTTTATTCAGGTGTCGCCTTCATTGTCGTATTTTTCAACTCTCCTCACACCTTTATCAAGACGACCAGTGTAAGAGCACCTGTTGTATTATATCACTGTCGAGTAGAATAGACTTTTGGCTTCCAGATGTAAATAAGAAACCAGTGAAGACAGGGGATGTCGGAAAAAAATTCCAGGAACATAGGCGCATTTTTTAATTTTGTCCAAAATGAACACCCCCCACCCCTGAAAAAAAAATGTGGAATGTTTTTTCGCATAATGTCCCCCCCCCCCCTCCCCCTATTTCAATAAATATTTGAAGTAATCCCGTATATTCACCACATCGCCTGACATTAGTACTATGTATGTGTTGTGCTTTTATATTCTGGTCACTTTTGAAGCCAAAAGGCCTATTACGTGAAACACGATGACATTTTATGTCACGCGGGACAGCGTCACCAAATTCCCCTCTGGACAGCTCTTGAAACCTCATTCTGCTTATGAATAATATTCTCGGACAGACTATGAGACATATCATCAGAATGAAGTCCCCAGAGGGTGACTTTGGTGATGCTAGCCCGATGAAAGAAAGCGCCACTAAAGTCACTCTCCGGGAACCACATTCTACAAATGTCCTACACCTTTATGTGATGAACATTGGATAGTGCCAAATCAAAGAATTTTTTTTATTAAGTTCAGTTATTTGTTGTATTTTATTTTGATTAAATTTGTTAAAATCACACAATTCTCATTTGATTTGAAAAGTTAATGAACTCATTGGCGAAGTCAATGATTGCAAATTTTTTTTTCTGTCCCTGTGAGGCATGTGTCCCTGAAAATCAACATATTCTGACATATCCTGAAAATTCCCAAGCCATACCCCATTATATATGGTACCCCACCATATGCACATGATCTAACAGTTGTGTTGTGTCATTTCCCTTCCAACAAGATCATAAATTGCAGCAAATGTCCTTGTGGAAATTTTTTTTTAGCTCATTGAAAAAACTCATTTTGGGGCCGACGGACACCACCACCCCCGCCTATGTTCCTGGAATTTGTTTCCGGACCCCCACACCACCCCCCCCCCCCCCCCCCCCACCTGGTGAAGATAAAAATAATACGCCACGAGATGGAGTTTCCTCTCATTCTTTGTCTCAGATTCTGCAAAAGTGCCCAAGACACGCAAGCAAAGTTTCAGCCAATGGAGCTGTGGCGTAGGGGCAATTTCGAAGTTGGAGAAAGGGGTAGCGTGGCCATAGAAGAACGCCCAAACACTAGTATTAGTAGTGGTCCGAGACCCTTGGTGACATGGTAGGAATACAACTCACAAAGCTATGTTTAAGATTAATGCACTTCTACACTGAGAAAACTTCACATTTTTACCTCCATATTAAATAAATGTTGTTTCGACTCTGGGGAAAATTTGTTTAATGTGGAGGCAAAAATGTGAACTCTTTACGATTTTATTGGCCGTAAACGAGACAAATCATACAAGGGAATCTTCGGTCACATCTTAAGAGTAAAGTAGTCAATGCAAGTGTCTCGTGAATTTTGATGTATAATTTGTATATATTTAATTTGAATTCATGGAATGTCAGAGGTGGGAATTTCAAAGTACACTAATTTTCCATTCTAATATAGCACCTCAATTTGATTCAGTTTTTCGCATTAAAACACGAATTTAGTGTTAATTGTGTTTTAAGTCAGATAACATGCTTCACCCTCAACCATTACACTCCACAATCAGTTGGGTTACAAATCAACCCAAATCAACTGGGTCGAGTGTATATGAACCCAATTGGGTTCTTATTGACTCAACCCAGCTGGTTTGGGTTGATTTGTAACCCAACTGAGTTTAGGATGTATCTGGCCGAACACCCTGGGCGCGTGTATTATCCATCACAGGACTGGATGGATACTTATATTTTAATCGATGCCGAAAGAGATAACTGGCATTGAATCAAACAATAGCGAGAGCCTAATTTCACAATCTGTTAGATTAAGTAACCTCATTGTACTGAAATAATGACGTTAAAGCATTGATCTCATGACAAAATGAATTAGACGTCGTGTTATTAACTTTGTCTTAAATGAGAAGTAATTTTTTGTATTTAATCCGTTTCTTCTCATCAATTCATTGATTCGACAAGACAACTGGAAATAAAGGAATGAAACTTTTGAAATCCCATCACATATTTTCTAGAGAAAGTAATTTTAAATACCATGTCTCGTAGAAAAATATTATTTCAAAACTATGCTTATGGGGCCGATCGTGTTGCTTTTCCGGCTGTTACTATTTTATAAAACTGAATATAATTTCAAACGATCTATTTTCTGCATAGGTGCGCATCAAGAGGGAAAAAACTCCTTAGATCTCCAACGTTTTCAAAAATTTAATTTAAAAAAAACGAGATAATTATGAAGGTCATTGTGTCTGATATCCCATGCAATGGACAGTAAGCAACAGCTATGATACCACGATATCGGGCATATTGAACGTTACTCTACGATTATTATTATTTTATTTTTTTTTTTGGGGGGGGGGGGGGGCTTAACAACACATTAACAGCCAGGGTCATATCATGTCTGTGACAGTTTTACGGGTGGAGGAAACCGGAGTACCCGGAGAGAACCACCGAGCAACGACAAGCAGCTGTCAGCTCTCCAACATCGTAACTCTGAACTCTGCGCCGTGGCACAGGCAGGGTTAGATTGGTTGAAGACATGCGCACCGTCGACGTGCAGTACCCCTTAGTACACAGCGTCATCGTGCTCCCATGTAGGCAATCGGGGTTAAGTGCCTTGCCCAAGGACACAACGCGGGGGCGAGAATAAGTCGCTGAAATGGTCACCCATCCAGGAACGTTATACGATACAATAGAGAATGGGAATGGGCTAGATAAGGCAAGAATGTCATGTAAGAACGCATCTGATTAGACGATACGCGTTGAATGACGTTATGAAGTGAATGGAATATTTCTACACAAAACAGTGTCAGGCAAGAACCTTTAATCGTGGTATAAAAACAGAACACAACTCGAGCAGTCTACTCGAGTTGTGTTCTGTATTTATACCACGATTAAAGTTTCTTGCCTGACACTGTAGAGTACGGAGGACAGGAATTAACTACCATTGGTGGAGCTTTTCCTGTATTTCACATGGAATAGCGAGAAGAATTACACCTTTGGTCGTTGATTCCATCCTCATTGTGTTCTGTCTTAATAGTTGTTTTGGCATCTCATTGTCGGAAACTGTGATCTTGACATTAACCGTCAATCTTCGAATATAACAAATATCTCGTTGCCGTGAACGAAGGCGTTTAAGTCGGTTGGTCGAGGTTTACGCACGGCTGTGTTGGTGTGTATGTATTTCGAAGGACACAATCATGTTTTAGAGCAATTTAGAACATTGGTTTCTGATCCTATGCCCGGAGTCGAGCCCTCATCAACCCCGCGTGGCAATCAGAAATCCAACACCTAAGCCACTAGACCATTGCACACCGTCAAAAAACTGTGACTGGAATCTCGCTTTTAGATGAAGTTCTCATAATTACGTGGTTCACCTTTCTTTCGGCCGCAGCATGAAAGTGTGGAACACACTGGTTACAGTATGATGAATGTGCTGCGGTTGGCCTCAGCGATGACTGGCACGAGCCTGTGTGTGTTTTCGAAGGACACAATCATGTTTTAGGGGGATTTAGAATGTTGATTTTTGATCCTCTGCCGGGGGTCGAACCCCCGCCAACCCCGCCTGGCAATCAGGAGTCCAACTCCTAAACCACATGACCACTGTACACCATCAAAAAACGATGGCTGGAATCTCGCTTTTTAGATAAAGTTCTTATGATTATATAGTTCACCTCCCTTTCGGCAGTAGCATGAAAATGTGTAAAGCGCTCGCTATAGTACGACGAAAGTGTTGTGGTTGGCCTCAGATGAAGACTGGCACGTGTCTATGTGTTTTTCGAAGGACGCATTCATGTTTTAGAGGAATTTAGAATGTTTGTTTCTGATCCTCTGCCGGGAGTAGAACCATCGACAACCTCGCCTGGCGATCAGGAGTCCAACATCTAAACCACTAGACCATTGTACACAGTCAAAAAACGATGGCTACAATCTACCTTTTTAGATAAAGTTCTCATGATTACATGGTTCACCTTCCTTTCGGCAGCATCATTACAGTACGACAAAAGTGTTGTGGTTGGCCTCAGAGGAAGATTGGCTTGGGTCTGTTATGTGTTTTTGAAGGACACAATCATGTTTTAGAGGAATTTGGAATGTTGGTTTCTGATTCTCTGCTAGGAGTCGAACCTTCGGCAACCCCGCCTAACAATCAGGAATCAAACACATAAACCACTAGACCATTGCACACCGTCAAAATAACAATGGCTAGAATCTAGCTTTCTAGATAAAGTTCTAATGATTACTTGGTGCACCTTCCTTTCGGCCGCAGCATGGAAGTGAGGAACGCGCTAGCTACATTACGACGAACGTGCTGGGGTTGGTCTCAAATGAAGACTTGTTCGGGTTGAAGGACACAATCATGTTTTAGAGGAATTTGGAATGTTGGTTTCTGTTTCCCTGCTGGGAGTCGAACCATCTACAACCCCGCCTGGAAATCACGAGTCCAATGTCTAAACCACTAGACCATTGCACACAGTCAAAAAACGATGGCCGGAATCTCGCTTTTTAAATGAAGTTCTCATTATTACTTGGTTCACCTTCCTTTCGGCAGCAGTATGAAAGTGTGGAACGCGCTCGCAACAGTGCGACGAAATTGCTGGGGTTGGCTTCAGATGAGGACCGGTGCGTGCGTGCGTGCGTGCGTGCGTGCTGTGTCACAACAGTCTGCTGGTTTTAAACATCTATTCTTACAACATGAATCTTCGTTCTCTCCAATGTTTTTTGACTTTACCATTTTCATTCAATTACAACGGCAAGCATTGCTATTGCAGTTCCCACTGATGGCTCTAATCGAGCTTAATACGGTTGAACGTGATTATTTGGTACGCAGCACAGACGTGTTCCCACTTGGAAAATCGGGTTTAGATGTCTTGCTCAGAACACAACGCAGATGACGCAGGACAGGATCGAACCATCGACTTTTCGATCTGATACCCAATGCGGTAACAAATGAGTCACAACGTTCCTATTGTCGACAGTAATCTGTTAATTACTAGTGTCATTTTGATCCTAATTGGATGCATTCAAGGATTTCTCGCTCTCAGATTAAACACGTTCAGTTCTGATATTCAAATAAAACTAACGAATGTTCCACTTATGTAACCTTGCAGCTAACGTAGTGCACATACCTGACAAATGCCACACTCTGAAATCAGTTGGGGTTAAAAATTAACCCAAATCAACTGCATTGAGTGAATATGAAACCAAATGGGAGTGGACTTGTGATCCGGCGATCTGACCTCGTCTACGAGACGGAATGCGACAAACCAGATCCCTTTACTGTCATAGTGATATGTCTCTTATATGCCGTTATGGAAATTAATCTTTCGTACGAGAAATCAATATAAGGGTACATAACGTGCTATTGTATCTAGAACTACATTAAGTTTCAAATAAACAACACTTGTAAAATTATGGTTACTTCCCAAAATAGCGTTTCAAAGTTTCCAAAGTTGACAACATTCAGAGTTTCATTCTTCTCCACCAAAGTCAGATTAACGCCTTAAAATAGCAATAAAGTAAGAAAACAAAGATATTTTATTGTGATTAATAGGGGGTTACTACATATAAAATTGGTTAAGAGCAATATTAGAAATTCACTTTAATTGAATTGTTTTAAAATAACATGCCTAAACATTGCCAAGTGGAATCATTTCAATTAATAGGACACTGCCATTTGTTTCTAAAGCAGATTACCGCAAGCTGGCGTCCAAATATGTCACACCATCCCCTGCGTGTCTGCTCTAATGAACAATAAAATCCTTTTTCTATTGAATTAAATTCGTATTGTAATCATGCCAACACAGCAAGGTGTCAATTTGAACCATATAAAGTCTCTGGCCAAGAAAATCATGAGACACACCACTGGTGAACGTACAGCAGGATAATAATGTAGTTTGTAGTGTAGGGTCACGATAGGGTGACATGTGGTATCTTTTGGGCCAATTCGTATATCTGGTGAGAGAATCCACAGCTGGACATCTGTTTAGCTTGTCCAAGAGATCCAGGTACCACGTTCCAATTCTGTACTGTAAACATATTCAACAAACTACCAGATAATATACAGAAATCCTTGATAATCTTCATCTGGATAAAATGAAGATGCAATGGACTCTTTAGAATGGTGAGAGAACAACCACATTAATATTTTCACAGAAGTGTCAGGTCAAAGCCAGTCTAAAAGGAGGAGGCCCCCTTCCCCGACTTTCAAGTTCAGATAAATATATATATTTCTTCTTTCTGTGTTATAAACACACATGTTTTAATTTGATAATTAGCCTCAGGCGAATCACAGTAGGATAATCCATTGACATATTACCAGTCAAGATGAGGTGTCTCCACTTTATCGTCGGTTAATCAATATCGTAGTGTCTAGCACTTATAGATTGATACCAATCGATATGTATATTATTACGAGTATATTATTTCTCGAGATACGCTTGATAACACATGCATTGGTACATCTGTTTTCTATCCTTAGGCATGTCGCGCGCCATTTTAGGCATCCGGGAATATTGTTATCTGATACAAGGACAAGGTATCATGTTAGGAAAATTAGCTAGTTCAGAGAGACTTGGTTTCGGCCGTTTAGGAGACGCCATAATAGGGTCTCGTGCGTGTGGAATTGCTGGGCATCCACGGGGCTTCTTTGTACGCCACTATTGTCAGATTAGGTGGACATAGGGGGGCGGGGGGGGGGGGGGTACAGGCCCGGATTCAAAGAATAGATTACGAACCCAAATAAAGGCTTAGTTTAGATGTCATTAGCGAGGAACGACTCACACCTGTCTCAAAGTGTAGGCTAAGAAGAAACAACTAATGCAAACATTCCCCATAAATAAACTGCGAGATGAGCGACGTGTGATGTAATGCAAAAAGAGGAAAAACACTAAACAGCTTCAACAACAGACTTATCAGAACATTAGTTTTCAACAGAACTCTCGTAAATCATCAGATGTTAGTATATGTTATTCAAGTGCCATATCAAAAATAGACAAACACATCCACAAGGACACCGTGAGTATGCAGACATTCCCCGTTACAACTAAGGATGCTGTGACTTTGGCAAGACCAGCATGAACGAATACTAGTGCCAACATCGATATCTACACGAAACTCAGTCGAATAAAGTGACATTTTGAAGAAAGCAGTACAAACTGATACATCAACAAAGTCAACAAACCAAAGACAAATAGTTTCCCTACAGGCGGCATAACCGTGAAAATCAGACCGACGCCACAGGCTCGGTAATTTCTAGCTGCAAACATTCCCTATAGATTTCGACCGTGACTGTTCTTCATTATTATCCTTCCGGAGGAGTTGATGATGTTAAGGTCACCCCATTATTCAAAGTTCGAGAACTTGACAAACCTTTGCAAGTTGTATTTCTTTCGCGTGACAATTCTAGGGATGTACTCTATAAGTTTTGGGAGAGAGATAGGAAACATACACTGTTGCAAATTGCCACTCAGAATTCACAATAAATTATCAGGATAACTTGCACGTGCCCATAAACTCTATCTCAGATAAAGTGCTGAATCGGGATTACAGTGATGTACCCCACTCCTTTTATGTAATCACAACTCCGTTAAGTGTAGATTCGGAATTACAGTGATTCGCCCCACTCCTCTAATGTAATTACATCTCCGTTTAAGTTAATATCTGCTGTTAGTTTTAAAGCATTTCATTTTCTTTCATTTTCTCGCCGGCGTGGTCAGTTCACAAGCGCAGTCACTTGAATTGTTTTGAATTAACATGCCTAAACATTGCCAAACGGAATCATTTCAATTAACAGTATAATGACATTTGTTTCTAAAGCAGATTACTGCAAGCTGGCGTCCAAACGTGCCAAATAAGCCTCGCGTGCCTGCTCTAATGAACAATAAAATCCATTTTCTATTGAAATGAATTAATATTGTAATCATGCCAATACAGTAAGATGTCAGTTTCAACCATATAAATTCTCTGACCGAGAAAATCATGGGAACATGCCTCTGATAGACGTTTAACAGAATAATTTAGTTTGTATTATAGGGTCACGATAGGATGATGTGTAGCACCTTTTAGGTCTATTTGTAATTTATGGAGATTCCGGGCACACAAGTGACTCTCTAGCTCACTGTAAGGTCACAGAAAGACTGTTCTAGATCAAATAGGTGCAGTGTGATTCCCTCAACTATAGAAATCTTAATAAGGAGCATAAACATGGGGACAATTCTGTTGTCATGGGGTTTTCATGTGGGAGAACAAGAAACGCACCTCACACTAAAATGAAAGAAGCCTTCATCTACTATTAAAAATACGAGAATCCCAACCAATGTTTTGAGGTGCTGACAAAGTCAGGAAGAATTTATCCAAAGAAAGCAAAAGGAAAAAGACCTGCTTTAGGATGCGATCAGTAGTGAAACAGGAATGTGTAATTCAATTTCTCAAGGGCACCCATCCAAACCATTAATTTGAATACATAAACTTTTTCTATAGCTAAAGTTGACTAGGGAGTTACAGTTCGTCCTTAGAGCGGAAATACATCGGTGCAGCATGTACTTGGTTCGACGAATGCTCTAACACAAACATGTCAGACAAGGAGACCCTAAAATGTCACCAATAGAAACTCTTACAGAAGAGGGCCGAAACCAAAGCTAATTTCAGAGAAAGTGATCAAAAAGTGTGGGTCCGTTAAGTACGACATGCAGTACCTAATTAAATAAGATTTCCCATCAGACGAAAATGCACAGGTTAGTGTTGACAAATTGGACGAGATTGCACGCCAGGGTACAAAAGACAATCGTCAAAATATACTTGGACCCCGCTCCAATCTACCAGTAGTGCAAAGCATAAGAATGACACATGAAAAGGACAGCCGGCTTTGTTATGAAGATATTCATTATAAACAACAGTTGAAAGGTGAATCGATCATCTAGAACGAGTCATAAAGAAGAAGTCATAAAGACTGCAGAAGTTCTACATGAGCAAACTAAGTTTCATTCTGTGCTCAAAAACTTCAGTGCGTGATATTACTATTTGTGTGCTTTATTATTAGATTGTTTTGCTGCAAACCTCTCCCTCTCCATCTCATTTTTTCTCTCATTGACTGACTTCATTTACCATTCATCAATCGGCTTACACTGCAAAAAATATAGGTTCTCTTTAGAACCAAAACTGGTTCTAATCTTGTCCCTGAGATGGAACCAGTTCTGTTTAAACAGTATTTATTTCAAATCAAATAAATTTATGAAGATTAACATTAAATATTAACAGAATTAAACATAAATTGAGGGGGTTTCAGCCGTAAGTTTAGAGCTCCTACGAGGTTGTCTCAAATCATTATTAAGCAAAGGAGATATGAACAGTTGGCATATCGAACCAGTTTTGGTTCTATACAGAACCAAAACTGGTTCGATATGCCAACTGTTCATATCTCCTTTGTTTCAAAATCTTTGGCGCCTGCGTTGAATACGCTCCAAGTTTACTGCTGAATCTACTTCAACAGTATTTATTTCAAATCAAATAAATTTACCATGATTAGCGTTCCATTTTAACAGAATATTACATGAAACAAAACTGATTCCATCTCAGGGACAAGATTAGAACCAGTTTTGGTTCTAAAAAAACTATATTTAACCCTTTACCTAACATGAAAAGCAGACGACACTTGCAAAAATAATTCTTGAATAACTAATTTTTTTCATTTTTTGTCTCAAAAACATAGGTTATGACCCCTCGTTGGAACGAGCTCGACGAGCTCGTTCCAACGAGGGGTCATAACCTATGTTTTTGAGACAAAAAATGAAAAAAAATAATGAAAATTAATTGGCGATTTTTGAGAATAGCGCTGGCCGGTTTTGGCCGTTACGTTGGGTAAAGGGTTAACATCATACTAGAAACATTTGTTTCTCATTTATCAGTTCCAAACATGTTAATATTTGATTTGAATTGTGAGGCCAGGAGACCTCAGCTTTGCGAGACGTGGGATTTTATCGTCGGAAGACACCGGTGTCATCTAGTTAGCTTGCTTGACAAACTGTATATACTGATTATACCAACTTTTATTCGATCTCCTCGAACAATTCACACATATGGTAAAACATGTTCCCACAAGCTACTTATTGTCCAAACTACGGTCAACTAAGTTATCTTTTTATTCAGTCGTATTGCTAAGGCATTGTATGTATATACGTTTGTTAATTGTTTGTAAAAGTTCGCCTGGAGAGCTGATGGTAGATAAGTCCATGACAGAGTTTGGAAACCTGGCTTGCCTTCGGTGAATTATTATTAAGTTTGTATTAATGACGCAAAGACGTTTAGTTTTATAATCTTAACGTGAAATCCCTGGTACACAAGTTTGTTATGGCAAGTTTCCTCGGTCTTGATAACCTAAACTGCGTTAAGGCCCTGTAAAACAATGACAACCATAGTACATCACACACTCGATTTATCATTGTTGATTGTGGAAAGGATTTATTTGACCACGATGCACATTCTCAGAATACAAAGCAGTTTAATCG